>BLBF01000020.1:25224790-25236568 GCA_015471245.1 Laticauda colubrina | reverse complement strand
TAGAATAGAATAGAATAGAATAGAATAGAATAGAATAGAATAGAATACTTTATTGACCAAGTGTGATTGGACACACAAGGAATTTGTCTTGTGTAAATACTCTCAGTATACATAAAGAAAAGTTACATTCGTTAAGAATCAAGAATCATAACGTACAACACTTAATGATCGTCATAAGGTACAATCAACAATCAAATCATACTAGGAAACAGTCAGTATAAATTATAAGGATACAAGCAACAAAGTTACAGTCCTACAATCACAAGTGGGAGGGGATGGGTGATAAGGAGTGATGAGAAGATTAACAGTAATAGTAGTGTGCACTTTACCTGCACACGGGAAAGTCTAAGGGAGTAAACCCTGAAAGAAAATCCAGAGTGGAATCCCGTAGGCGGTTGATCTTTGCACTGCAAGATCTTCCGGCAACTCCTGCAGCCAAGCAGGCACCAACTGTATCGGCATGCCGTTCCGTTGGATCCCGTCAGCAATGTTAGAGAGGGGGGTCCTGGCGACTGGGCATTCTCAGGTCCTCCATATATTCTGCCCAGGCTCGCGTCCTGGAGAGGTCACTCCAGTGCTGCACTGATTCTTCTCCTTACTCCTCTCATATGCATTTGACGAGTCTGATGACGGCGTATTCATACGCACCAGGAGCAATGGTGGATTATTCAACATCGCGCGTCTGCGAGCCAAAACGAAAGTTACGAAAGTCCTCATCAGAGAATTACTTTTTGCAGATGATGCCGCCCTTGCTGCGCACTCAGAGGAGGCCATGCAACGACTTATTGACTGCTTTGCAGCTGCATGCAACGAGTTTGGACTAACCATCAGTCTGGAGAAAACAGAGGTTATGTGCCAGGAAGTCAGTGGTGCTCCAAGCATCTCCATTGGCGAACACACCCTCATGATGGTAGACAAATTCACCTATCTCGGTTCTACACTTGCGAACAACCTCTCTCTTGACTCTGATTTGAATGCTAGGATTGGCAAGACAGCAGCAGCAATGGCCCGCCTGAAAAAACGAGTGTGGGACAATGTTATGCTGACTACCAACACAAAGATGCAAGTCTATCGGGCAGTTGTTTTGAGTACCCTCCTCTATGGCAGTGAAGCATGGACACTCTACTCTCATCAGGAGCGCAGGCTGAACGCCTTTCACCTTCGTTGCCTCTGCAGACTCCTTCGTATCACCTGGCAAGATCACATAACCAACATTGACATCCTGGCCAAGGCAGGGTTGCCAAGCATGTATGCCTTGCTGACAGCAAGACGCCTGCGTTGGTTGGGCCATGTCATCCGCATGGACGATGACCGTATACCCAAAAGCATGTTTTTTGGAGAACTTGCCACCGGCACAAGGCGTACTGGATGCCCAGCTCTCCGCTACAAGGACGTCTGCAAGCGAGATCTTAAAGCTGGAGGATTCAACCCCTCTCAGCTCGAGACCATGGCCTCAAATCACCAAGGTTGGCGAACAGCCACCAGGAACATCATCAAGGCAGCTGAGGAAAGAAGAAATATCCGATGGTGAGAAAAATGGTCACACAGAATGCAAAGGACGAGAGCGGTTCCACCACAGACTCAGCACATTTCATGTCCATTTCCATGACACGAATTTTCCATGATCTCCCGAGATTGACGGAGCCAACAACAACAACAAGTGTGCACTTTGTAAATAGTTGAACAGTGTTGAGGGAATTATTTGTTTAGCAGAGTGATGGCTTTAGGAAAAAAAATGTTCTTGTCTCTACTTGTTCTGGTGTGCAGTGCTCTCTAGCGTCATTTTGAGGGAAGGAGTTGAAACAGTTTATGTCCAGGATGTAAGGGGTCTGTAAATATTTTCACAGCCCTCATTTTGACTCATGCAGTATACAGGTCCTGAATTGAAGGCAGGTGGGTAGAAATTGTTTTTTCTGCAGTCCTAATTATCCTCTGAAGTCTGTGTCTGTCCTGTTGAGTTGCAGAACCAAACCAGACAGTTATAGAGGTGCAGATGATAGACTCAGTAATTCCTCTGTAGAATAGTATCACCAACTTCTTGGGCAGTTTGAGCTTTCTGAGTTGGCACAGAAAGAACATTCTTTGTTGTGCTTTTTGATGATGTTTTTGATGTTAGGTGTCCATTTTATGTCATGTGATATAGTAGAACCTAGAAATTTGAAGGTCTCTACTGTTGATACTGTGTTGTCTAGTATTGTAAGAGGTGGTAGTATGGGAGGGTTTCTTTGAAAGCTACCACCATTTCTATGGTTTTGAGTGTATTCAGTTCCAGATTGTTCCAGTTACACCATGAGGGAAGTTGTATAACCTCCTGACTGTATGAGGCCAATCACTATTGTATCATCAGCAAATTTCAGTATTTTAACAGATGGATCATTTGAGATGCAGTCATTGGTATATAGGGAGAAGAGAAAGTGGAGATAGCACACAGCCTTGCGGGGCCCCTGTGCTGATTGTACAGGTATCAGATGTGATTCTAGCTTCACTTGCTGCTTCCTGTCTGTTAGGAAGCTTATGATCCACTTACAAGTGTGTTCAGGTACTGCTAGTTGGTTTAATTTACTTAGAAGAGTGTCTGGAATGATGGTATTGAATGCTAAACTGAAGTCTACAAAGAAGACCCTTGCGTAGGTATTTGGAGATTCAAGGTGATGTAGGATGTAATGCAGAGCCATGTTAAAAGCATCATCTGTCAATCTATTTGCTTGGTGTGCAAACTTCATGGGATCTAACAGCGGATCCGTGATAGTTTTCAGGTGGGACAGCACAAGCCTTTCAAAGATTTTCATAACTACAGATGTTAGAGCAACTGGTCTGTAGTCATTCAGTTCCTTGATGGAGGGCTTCTTTGGCACTGGGATGATGGTAGAACGTTTGAAGCAGGAAGAAAAATAGCACATTTCTAGTGATCTATTGAAGATTCAGGTGAAGATGGGGGCCAATTGGTCAGCTTTTCTGTGATCACCAGAGGTTGTGAGCCCAATGGATTGGGGCAAGTTGTAGGAGGCTTGGCTGTTCTGTGTGTGTTTGAGATGTGGGTTGTGAAGATAGGTGGCTGTAGTTTCTTTTCAAACCTGCAGTAAAACACATTCAGATCATCTACTAGTTGTTGATTTCCTTCTATTGTGCAAAAGTTCATTTATTTCAGTAATGCAACTTAAAAGGTAAACCTGATACACTGCTCAAAAAAATAAAGGGAACACAAAAATAAGACATCCTAGATCTGAATGAATGAAATATTCTTATTAAATACTTTGTTCATGACATAGTTGAATGTGCTGACAACAAAATCACACAAAAATTATCAATTGAAATCAAATTTAGCAACCCATGGAGGTCTGGATTTGGAGTTACACTCAAAATTAAAGTGGAAAAAAACACTACCGGCTGATCCAACTTTGATGTAATATCTTCAAAACAAGTCAAAACGAGGCTCAGTAGTGTGTGTGTGGCCTCCATGTGCCTGTATGACCTCCCTACAACCCCTGGGCATGCTCCTGATGAGGTGGTGGATGGTGTCCTGAGGGATCTCCTCCCACACCTTGACTAAAGCATCCCCCAACTTCTGGACAGTCTGTGGTGCAACGTGGTGTTGCTGGATGGAGTGAGACATGATGTCCCAGATGTGCTCAATTGGATTCAGGTATGGGGAACAGAAGGGCCAGTCCATAGCATCAATGCGGTTGTCTTTCAGGAACTGCTGACACACTCCAACCACATGAGGTCTAGCATTGTCATGCATTAGGAAGAACTCAGGGCCAACCGCACCAGCATATGGTCTCACAAGGGGTCTGAGGATCATCTCAGTACCTAATGGCAGTCTGGCTACCTCTAGCAAGCACATAGAGGACTGTGTAGCCTCTAAAGAAATGTCACCCCACAACATTACTGACCCACTGTCAAACCAGTCATGCTGGAGGTTGTTGCAGCCAGTAGAACATTCTCCCTGGCATCTCCAGATCCTGTCACATCTGTCACATTTGCTCAGTGTGAACCTGATTTCATCTGTGCAGAGCACAGGGTGCCAGTGGCGAATTTGCCAATCTTGGTGTTCTCTGGCAAATGCCAAACATTGTGCACGGTGTTGGGCACCCTCATGGTGTCTGTTTCTGACCATTTGAGCAGCCACATGCACATTTGTGGCCCGCTGGAGGTCATTTTGCAGGGCTCTGGCAGTGCTCCTCCTGTCCCTCCTTGCACAAAGGCAGAGGTAGCAGTCCTGATGCTGAGTTGCCCTCCTACGGCCTCCTCCATGTCTCCTGATGTACTGGCCTGCCTCCTGATAGTGCCTCCATGCTCTGGACACTACACAGACAGACACAGCAAACCACAGCTTGCATTGATGTGCCATCCTGGATGAGCTGCACTACCTGAGCCACTTGTGTGGGTTGTAGACTCTGTCTCATGCTACCACTAGAGTGAAAGCACCACCAGCATTCAAAAGTGACCAAATCATCAGCCAGAAAGCATAGGAAGTGAGAAGTGGTCTGTGGTCACCACCTGCAGAACCATTCCTTTATTGAGGATGTCTTGCTAACTGCCTATGCTTTCTATCTGTTGTCTATTCCATTTGCACAACAGCATGTGAAATTGATTGTCAATCAGTGTTGCTACCTAAGTGGACAGTTTGATTTCACAGAAGTGTTACTGACTTGGAGTTACATTGTGTTGTTTAAGTGTTCCCTCTATTTTTTTGAGCAGTGTATGTGAGATAGACCTATAACATGCAAAGCAAGATAGTTCAAGCTGTGATATGTCATAACTGAGATGATTATGGCTTACAGCTCATGAAAACCCCAAATCCACAATCTCAGAAAATTAAAATATTGTGAAAAGGTTCAATATTCTAGGCTCAAAGTGTCCCAATATAATCAGCTAATTAAACCATAACACCTGCAAAACGTTCATGAGCATTTGAATGGTCTCTCAGTCTGGTTCAGTAGGAATCACAATCATGGGAAAGACTGCTGACCTGATAGTTGTGCAGAAAACCATAATTGACATCCTCCATAAGAAGGGAAAGCCTCAAAAGGTAATTGCAAAAGAAGTTGGATGTTCCCAAAGTGCTGTATCAAAGCACATTAAAAGAAAGTTATGTGGAAGGGAAAAGTGTGGAAGAAAAAGGTGCACAAGAAGCAGGGATGACCGCAGCCTGGAGAGGATTGTCAGGAAAAGGCCATTCAAAACTGTTGGGGACTTTCACAAGGAGTGGACTGAGACTGGAGTCAGTGCATCAAGAGCCACCACACACAGACAGTTCCTGGATATGGGCTTCAAATGTTGTATTCCTCTTGTCAAGCCACTCCTGAACAACAAACATCAGAAGTGTCTTACCTGGGCTAAATAAAAATAAACCTGGTCTGTTGCTCAGTGGTCCAAAGTCCTCTTTTCTGATGGAAGCATCCAAGGACCCCAAGTCCGGAGGAAGAATGGAGAGGCACACACTGCAAGATGCTTGAAGTCCAGTGTAAAGTTTCCACAGTCTGTGTTGATTTGGGGAGCCATGTCATCTGCTGGTGTTGGTCCATTGTGCTTCCTTAAGTCCAGGGTCAACGCAGCCATCTACCAGGAGATTTTGGAGCACTTCATGCTTCCTTCCACAGACAAGCTTTATGGGGATGCTGACTTCATTTTCCAGCAGGACTTGGCACCTGCCCACATTGCCAAAAGCACCAAAACCTGGTTCAATAATCATGGAATTACTGTGCTTGATTGGCCAGCAAACTCACCTGACCTGAATCTCAAAGAGAATCTATGGAGCATTGCCAAGAGAAAGATGAGAGACATGAGACCGAACAATGCAGAAGAGCTGAAGGTCGCTATTGAAGCATCCTAGTTTCCATAACACCTCAGCAGTGCCACAGGCTGATAGCTTTCATGCCATGCTGCATTGAGATAGTAATTGCTGCAAAAGGGACCCAAACCAAGTACTGAGTACATATGCATGCTTATATTTTTCAGAGGTCCGATATTGTTCTATATACAATCCTTGTTTTATTGATGTACTATTCTAATTTTCTGAGATTCTGGATTTGGGGTTTTCATGAGCTGTAAGCCATAATCATCTCAATTATGACACATCAAGCCTTGAACTATCTTGCTTTGCATGTAATGAGTATATCTCATATATTAGGTTTACCTTTTAAGTTGCATTACTGAAATAAATGAACTTTTGCATGATATTCTAATTTTTCGAGTTTCACCTGTAAATAGCATCCAGATAAAATTGAGGGAATTGGCAGTTTAAGATTTCTGCAGTTCTGTGAACAGTCTGTGTCTGTATTTGTATGAGGTTAAGTAAAATTCTTTTGCAAATTGCATCACCAATCTACTGTATATATGCAATACTGTTTTTAGGACATTCACCTGAAATGGATTGTTCGCTGAGAATCTGAAAGCATCTGATTTATACTTCATACCATTTCAGTAATGTTTCTTCAATAATGGTCAACTGAGAAGAGACTGAAATAGAATTATTTGATGATGCAATGGACTCTACCACAAGAAGCTTCTGCAAGTTTCGAGGAAAAAAAAAAGTACATAGTCACTGGCAGCACCTATGAGGGAGCTAGAAAAATCTACCTGGAGACAGAGAAAGTTTGCTAAAAATTAAGGTGTGTGGCGAGGCAAACAATTTACATAGTCACTGGAGCCCGCATGAAGGAGCTGGAAAAATCTTCCTGGAAACAGAGAAAGCATTCCCTAAATTAAGTGATATTGGAATTTTTTCAGTATTTTTCAGTATTCAAAATTCAGATACTGGAATTTTGCCTTTGCATTGGAAAGAGAAATGTGGGGGCCCATCATGAGCAACGGGAAATGGAAGAAGAGGGAGCATCCCTTTTCAGCTACACAGTCTGTATGCAACCCTACCAAACAACTTAAAATGGATGACTTTTTAAATGATATTCAGTCAATGGTCGTAAGAAATAAATTATCATCCTCACTTATTAGCCTTTCTAACAGATATGATCCACTGGAATGGGACTTACAAGCTGAGGTAGAGAGCTCACAGCTTCTGGACATTTCTGCTTCTTTACCAGGGGAGTCTTCCCTATTTCAAACATCACCTGTCGGTGTTGCCGTTGAGGGTTTGTTGCAACAAGAGTATGGGGAACTACAAAATAAAAACTTTTTTGATTTTATTTTTAGGCAATGCATGCTGATGGCACAGACAGTGCTGACTACTTTTGAGCTTTTAACTGAGGTCAACAAAAAAGTGGACTCATTAAAAGAGACAACTGTTAAGTTTGCTGATCCAAAGATGGACGCTAACTTGGGTTTCCTTAAAAGTATAAAAAACTTGTCATTTGATCTACTCCCTCACCTAGAGGTGCATGCTAAGCAAAGTTCTCTCTCCCAAGAAGTCTCGGATAAAAAGCACACACGTTTTAACTGTTATCTACAGCGGCATCAGATTACTTACAAATTTTAAATAACCAAATGAATAAAGGGAAGTGGAGATTTAGAAATGTGCTTATTCTTTCCCTTAGCCAGCTTCTTCGCTGTGAAAGGCAGCTGGTGGATTTGCAGAGGGTAGAATGGCTTCCCTCCACAGGGGCTTTTAAATGTATTTTGTTGACTTTTAAACAACCCACTATAGCCAGTATGCTGTTTAAAATGAATTCCTTCCTCAGTGAGTTTGGAATTTTTCCTACTCGCGTATTTACTAAAGCCCATGTCACACTGCACCAACGGATGCAAAGAGGATGTAAAACGGACAAAAAAGCTTGCCATCCGTTGGTTAACGCGATGTACTCACTGCCTCCGTTTTGCTTCCTCTCTATCCGTCCAGCATCCGTTTATTGACGTTTCATCCGCTCAGAAAGTTTTGAGCTGCCCAAAACTTTTGAGCGGAAAATGTATCCAATGCATCCGTTCTGCATCCTCTAGGCATATGGGGGACATCTGTTCTGCATCCATTACGCATCTGCTATATCCGCTAGGCATCCGTGGTACATCCGCACAACTCAAATCCGTTCCAGCGGTAAACGGACGCAGGGAGGAAGCAGAACGGACGTGCAGCATTAGTAGCACGGATGGAGAAAGGATGAAAGCGGATGCAGCTCATCCGCTCTGCATCCGCTCTGCATCCGCTCTGCATCCACTCTGCATCCTCTATGCATCTGCTTTGCATCCTCTACGCATCCTCTACGCATCCGCTCTGCATCCGCTCTGCATCCTCTACGCATCCACTCTGCATCCTCTACGCATCCTCTACGCATTCTCTACGCATCCTTTACGCATCCTCTACGCATCCTCCATACATCCGCTCTGCATCCTCTATACATCTGCTCTGCGTCTTCCCCACGTCCATTCCTTTCCGTGTTATCCGCTCTGCTTATGCAAATTTTTGCACCTTTTGAGAGCGGATAACAACAGATGGAACATTTTGCTTGTCCGTTGTGTCCTTTTTGCATCCGTTGGGCAGTGTGACATGGCCTTTATCCTTTAATAACTCATATTAGCAAGAAGTGCACTGCTTTTTACAATCCTAACTGCAATGATTTTAAATCTGTTAACTCTAAGGATATTATCTCTCCCGCACCCTTGAGAAGTGGCAACTTGAAAAATCAACCTCCTATCTGGCAGTGTACTGAGATACTGGAGTCAAGCCTGATTGATTCTTTTTGTACTTTCCCAGAGCTAGAACAAATGGGCATCATTAAAAGATTAGACAACCTGAAGGATCTTTTAGAAGTCACACGTAAAGCTGCAAAATCTCCCATAGGAATTTACTATCCCGGTTGCAGATGTTATTAATGCTCTTTCTGAGAGTTCTGATGAAATTCCTCTTAATATAGATGCTGCAAATAATAACTCTGTAAAAGAGGTGTACAGGCGAGAAGAAAGGAGTGGTTGCTCAATTACTGTGGAACAACAAATAGAACAACAAATAAAAGATTACCTTGGAGTAGGTGTTGAACTGCCTCATAAGGAGGTTCCCACCTGCTCAATGCTACTCCCTTTGGTCTCAGACACTATCCCACTGGGCCAACCTACAATGATACCTTTGCAACAGGTTATGGCCCTCAGAAGCATTTGGAGTCTGTTTACCAATTTTGCAGTAGTGAAGGCAAACACCTAACAAACCAGTGCATCTTTTTTGACTCTGAGGGAATCTTGGATAATATTACTCCTGTGGAATGATTGGAAAATGTCAGTGTCCCTCCCAATGCTCACATAAATTCCCTCCTTATAATGACAAATGACAAGCAAGTAGATTATTTTCACCTATTGTCCTGGAATATTGCTGGCCGGAAAGCCAGAGCCATGGATGGTGACTTGGAGGATTTCCTGATAAATTTTGATCTTATAGCCCTGCAGGAGACCTGGCTGACCACAAATGAAGAACAGATCCATCTGCCTGGTTTTGATTCATGGTCTATATCTGCAGTTAAATCTAAGACTTAAGCCCATGTCACACTGGCCAACGGATGCAAAAAGGACACAGCGGACGAGCAAAATGTTCCATCCGTTGTTATCTGCTCTCAAAAGGGGCAAAAATTTGCATAACCGGAGTGGATAACACGGACACGGGGAGGACTCAGGGTGGATGCAAAGCGGATGTGGAACGGAAGCCCAGTGGATGGAAGCAGATGAGAGCGGATGGCACATCTGCTAGGCTTCTGGGGGACTGCAGAAAAGCGGACGCGGAACGGATACAGCGGATGCACAGCGGACGCCGAACAGATGAAGTGGATGCACAGCGGATGCACAGCGGATGCACAGCGGAAGCCTAATGGATGCCTGGCATTAATTGCGCATGCGGGGAGGATGCATTGCATCAGCCCCGCGGATATAACGGAAGCAGCTCGGAAGCAGGTCTCCATTCAGAGGAAAGACCTGCTGCCGGACAGATTGGCTGCCTTGCCAGCCCTGCCTGCATGTCTGCCTGCAAGCCTTGCTGCCAGCCTCCCTGCCAGCCTTGCTGCCAGCCTCCCTGCCAGCCAGCAACCCCACAACCATGCGGAAGCACACCAAGCCTCAGCCATCTGCTGCCAGCCCTGGCAACAGGGACAGGGCTACCATCCCGCCCCCTGGCCCTCACTCTGGTTCTGCTGGGCCATTTGCAGCACGGGCTCGCTCTTCTGGGGCTGGCGCTTCTGCTGCTTCTGCTTCTGGAGGAGCTGATGACAAGCACTCCAGCACCAGCCACCTCCACAGCAACTGCACCCTTCACCCCTGGGACTGAGCGACCAAGAGGAGGGCCAGAGACTCATTTTTGTCTTATAGCTTGTTGTTAATAAAGTCTATTTATGATTCATTTTTTTTTTTTTATAAAGTCTTGCTGGAAACTTTTAGAAATGGTTTAAGCCTTTGCATTCTTGTGGGATGGGTTAAGATAGTTGTGGGATGGGCAGGGATACCTGTGGGATGGGAAGGGATACCTTTGGGATGGGGGAAATAGCTGTGGGATAGATAAACCTCCAGTGCAAGCATAGTGGGACTTTATGGTCCACCCTCCCAAGTGCCACACCTACGGCCCTTTATTATCAATAATAATGTAATAATTATCCCCACATATCAACATAAACACAACTCTTTATTAAACGCCCTGTTCATTGTAGGCCAACCAAAGATACATGGCCTAATCTCATCCGTGTGATGAGACAGGCTGAAGGAAGCATCCATGAAGCATTTACCATCCTGTCTTGCCACTCCACTGCTCCAGCTGGGGAGTTGCACCAGTGTTTCAGGAGGTTGCACTGCTTCTTCACCTCACGTGAGGCTCTGTTGGGGACTTGCACATCCTGAGTGTCGATCAGGTTTTGCCCTTGCCTCCATTCCCCAGCCTCCATGTCCCCATTGCCTTGTTGACAGTCCACAAGCCTGTTCTGCAAGACTGGGTAGCGGGTGCGCATGAGATTGTGCAGGATGCAGCAAGCTTCCATGATCCTCCTCATGGTCTCTGGGCTATGCTGCATGTTGGTGAGAAGTACCTGAAACCTGTTGGCCAGGATGCCAAAGGCGTTCTCTACCACCCGTCTTGCCCTGAACAGCCTGTAGTTGAAGATCCTCTCTTCAGGGGTGAGGTATTTGGAGGTGTAGGGCTTCATGAGGTATGTTGTGAGGGAGAAGGCGTCATCCCCCACGATGAATTAGGGCACATCTTGTGTGTCATTGGGCAGCGGGTCTGGATCTGGGAAGCCCACAATGAGGTTGCATTCCAGCCCCTCCTTGAGGTGACTGGCGTTGTATACCTGGGCATCTGAAGATGAGCCGTTGCCTGATGCATCGATGTACATGAACTTGTAGTCAGCATCGACCATGGCGAAGAGGATGATGCTGAAGAAGCCCTTGTAGTTGTGATAAGTGGAGCCTGACTTGGCTGGCGCTTTGCAGGCCACGTGCTTGCCATCTATGGCTCCAATGGTGTGGGGGAAGTTCCACTTCTGAAGCCACTGCTCTGCAACTTTCTTCCAGCCTTCTTCAGTGGAGGGGCACTGGAGGAGCTCCTCCATGTACTCTTCAATGATGGCCTGCACCACTTCTCTGACCACAAAGCTGATGGTGCTGGGTGGCACCCTCCAGCCGTTCTGCATGCTCCTGTAGGTGGTCCCTGAGGCCAGGTGGTGTAGAGTGAGTGCCACCTTGAGCCCAGGTTCCAGGCTGGGCGGGAAGTTGGTGTTTGTCGTGGTCAACCTGGGTGTCTGCCGCTGCACAAGTTCGTCAAACATGGCTGGAGGCATCCTCATGAAGTTCTGGAATGCCGAAAGGACTTTGTCACTGTTAGGGATAACATTGTTCACCCTAACTGTTTTAGGTGAAATACTA
>BLBF01000020.1:25171954-25194790 GCA_015471245.1 Laticauda colubrina | reverse complement strand
GAAGATTTTTCTCTTGGGATGATCGTCTGTTGGATTTCTTTGCTTATGCGGCTGGTTATAATTTTCTTCTTGGTTGATTTTTCTTGATATGTGGTTGGGTCTGTGTTTATAGGTTTGTATGTTGAGTCTTGGAGTAGGTCTGTCAATTTTGTCTCATAGTCTTTTCTGTCCATTACTACTGTGGCATTTCCTTTGTCTGCTGGGAGTATTATTATGCTGTTATCATTTTTCAGGGTTTGTAACGCTCTGAATTCATCTTTTTGCAAATTATTTTTTGGTGGTTTCGTTGTGCATAAGATGTGAGTAACCTGGTGTCTTATTCTGTCAGCTTCATCTGTATTTAATTTGGTTAGGCTGGATTCTACTGCACATATGATGGATTCTGTTGGGATTTTTTTGGGTGCTATGGCATAATTGAATCCTTTGGATAGGACATCTGTTTCCATTTTGTTGAGTTCTCTGTTGGAAACGTTGTATACTAGTTGTTTCAGGTGTTGTGGTGGGTTATCGGGAATTTTCTTGTCATTTTCTAATTTTTTTAGTTTTCTTGAGAGTTTATCATTTTTGTAAGTGTTTTCATTTTCAGCTCTCAACAGATCAACAGATTGAAGATCAACAAATTGAAGGAGCCCCTATGGGATCACCACTGTCACCCATCATTGCAAACCTGTTCATGGAAGAATTCGAATCCAGAGCCCTGGCTAATGCCACCCACAAACCCAAACTATGGCTAAGATACATCGATGACACATTTGTGATTTGGCCCCATGGAAAAGAAAACCTAAACAATTTCCTAACACACCTAAACAACACCCCCCCCAAAATCAAGTTCACCATGGAAACAGAAATAAACAAACAACTACCATTCCTAGATGTACTAATCTACAAAAGAACAGATGGCACACTGGGACACACCATATACCAAAAGAAAACACACACCAACCGCTACCTCAACGCCCAATCCCACCACCACCCAGCACAGATAAATTCCGTGGCGAAAACACTAATTACCAGAACCAAACGCCTGGCAGATAAGACACATATATACACGTTTTCGCGGGTACTTACATGAATGCTGTTCAGCTTCCTTCGGGTATTATCCCACGTCATTGTAGTTGTGTTTTTCAAGTTGTAGCAACTTTTCAGCAGAATCTCATCTGCCATCATCAGGCTTCTGTATTGAGATCGTATGTACAGAATACAGAAGCCTGATGATGGCAGATGAGATTCTGCTGAAACATTGCTTCAACTTTAAAAGCACAACTACAATGAAATGGGATAATACCCAAAGGAAGCTGAACAGCACACATGTAAGTACCCGCAAAAACTTAAACACACACACACACACACACACACACATATAAACATATATCCCTATATATATCTATATCTAGATAAATAAACAATTTTTATCTTTATGAACCTCTTTCAAATTTTCCCCCTTTTCAAATTTGTCCTTTGTTTTTGTTCCAAGAAAATAGGGCCATTGTACTTATATATGATTTCTTTGTGAGCATATAATGTTTCATATGAAGTAAGTGATTGCCTATTTTCCGAACCACTCATTTTGTCTCACTTCTTGGCATCTAGAGAGATATTGACCCTTCCTAAAGATGCCAAGGCACTGTGACACCTTCTTCTCCCATCATTTATTGCTGGTGTGGGTTGTCCAAAATGGCTGATTTCACCTCTTGGCAAAAATACCTGTATGGGGTATGGAGAAAGGTGGGGTCTGGGTGTTTTCTGATTGGTATGTTTTGTTCCCTCCATCAGTGTTAGCCATTGATGGAAGGACTGCTGGTTATATCAAAGGAAATTGTTATGCTATGAGGATAAGTGAAGTTGAAGCTTAAAAAATGTCTGAAGGCCAGGAAGGCAGGCTATGAAACAGTTGACTGTTTGGAATGTTCTTATAACTCTCTATAATTATAGTAATTTTTCTCACAATAAGATTATTGTCTTCCAGGCTGCATTTCGCCTTCACTACTAGGATGAAAATGTTTTATATTTTAATCATTTTAATTAATAGCTTATTATGAATAGGAAAAGATGGGCAGTTCATTTTAAATTAAAATACATTGTAGAAAACAGTATTCTTTGCAGGAATGACAGTCTAACAGATGTTGAAAAATATTTTAAATGATCTTATTCTATGAGTAACAGAAACAGGCTGTCACACAATTAAAATCATTGCAGAATATGGGCAATGTCATGGGAATTATAACTGTGGCATCTGTAATAAACAAAGAAATCAGGCAAACAATCTGATTTTAATACCGATCTATATAGCTGATGTGAAAGGATATTAACCATTTTCTTTCAAATGAGTGGAAATACAAGGATATAATGCTAAACTGTAGGTTGATACTGTGCATCTAAGTTTAGATTTTTGGATAAGCCCTAGTAAAGGAGGGAGCTTCCCATTGTGAATCCAATCAATTGAAATTCAGTCAATAAACCATGATAATTAAAATTCACATTCTCTGTTTTCCCTTCCTAATGCCTACTATAATACATATGGAGGGAAGAGATGTGAGATCAGTTTTGTTGTTAATATTATAATTTGCTGAAAAGTCAGAATCAAAGAATGATTGATGATCCTGGCTTGTTAAAAAGATTTACATTAAAGGATTGGAGGATATTTTTTAGATTATACAATTATTTTATAGTCTCCAATCCAAAGATTCTGATCATTGTGTAAAAACGGAACCCCGGATAGGAGGAGCCATTGTCAAGGCCTTTTAGTTATGCCCCCACTGAGATACTTTATTGCTTCTATTCTGATGATGTTCCAAAAATAGTTAATAGCCTGGCTAACCTCTGTATAATTCTATCCAATTAAAAATGTCTTCTTCTTTTTTTTTTTTTTGGAACATTTTATTTGGGTTTTCACAAAAAACAAAATACAAATAAAACATCTTTTTTGAAAATAGCATGATCCCAGGTTATCACTTCTTCATACAGAGACAAAACTCAATTTCATGCTCATTTTTATATTCTATTCCATATCTTATTACCATTTCATATTTTCTACATAGTTTTTCTCCTGTTTTAATTTTCTCAATTTTGTTTTGATTATCTCATCTCATCTCAATTCAAATCATTATATTTATATTTTTGTCTGTCCTGTTACAATTTGATATTATATTTTCTTATTAAACAAATTTTTCCCTGTAGTAACCAATTAGAAAATGACACCTTTATATCCTTTAATTTTGTCCATTCAAACTCTTAAGCCCATGTCACACTGAACCAACGGATGCAAAGAGGATGTAAAACGGACAAAAAAGCTTGCCATCCGTTGGAAAACGCGATGTACTCACTCCCTCCGTTTTGCTTCCTCTCTATCCGTCCAGCATCCGTTTATGGACGTTTCATACGCTCCAAAAGTTTTGGGCTGCCCAAAACTTTTGCGCGGAAAATTTATCCAGTTCGTCCATTCTGCATCCGCTACGCATCCATTACGCATCTGTTACGCATCCGTTACGCATCCGCTATATCCGCTAGGCATCCGCTATGCATCCGCGCAACTCGCATCCACCTGGACGCAGGGAGGAAGTGGAACGGACGCAGAACGGATGTAGAATGGATGCAGAATGGATGCAACACGGAAACAAAGCGTTTAAAATGGAAAAAACGTTCGCAGAGGGGACCTATCTCGGATATTAAGGATGTCTACCAGATGCCTAGAGGATGCCTAGAGGATGCAAAGAGACACCTATACTGCCTATAAAAAGGGGGAGCAACTCGCCTGCATCTCACTTTCAGAACAGCAGCCAAGCTGTGCAGACCTCTGCAGCCTTCATCTGACTCTTCCTCTTCCACAGCATCCAGTCATGTCCACCATGGATTGTGACAAAGTCCTTTCGGCAGCCACCATCCTTCTGCAACAGTGCAAAACCATCTACAGGTTCTGTGAACTCTACTACAGGAAGAAAAGGAGGCACCCAAAAAGAGTCTGGGTCCAAAGATGGTTCACCAGAAGAGCAGAGGATGGACTGTACAACAAGCTGATGGTGGAGCTCAGGAGCGAAGACACTCGGGCATTCCAGAACTTCATGAGGATGCCTCCAGCCATGTTTGACAAACTTGTGCAGCGGCTGACACCCAGGTTGACCAAGACAAACACCAACTTCCGGCCCAGCCTGGAACCTGGGCTCAAGGTGGCACTCACTCTGTGCCACCTGGCCTCCGGGACCACCGACAGGAGCATGCAGTATGGCTGGAGGGTGCCACCCAACACTCTCAGTATTGTGGTCAGAGAAGTGGTGCAGGCCATCATCGAAGAATACAAGTAGGAGCTTCTCCAGTACCCCTCCACTGAAGAAGGCTGGAAGAAAGTTGCAGAGCAGTGGTATCAGAAGTGGAACTACCCCCACACCGTTGGAGATGGCAAGCACGTGGCTTGCAAAGCTCCAGCCAAGTCGGGGTCCACTTATCACAACTACAAGGGCTTCTTCAGCATCATTCTCTTTGCCATGGTCGCTGCAGACTACAAGTTCATGTACATCGATGCTTCAGGCAACGGGTCATCTTCAGATGCCCTGGTATATAATGCCAGTGACCTCAAGGAGGGGCTGGAAGGCAACCTCATGGTGAGCTTTCCAGATCCAGACCCGCTGCCCAATGACAAGCAAGATGTGCCCTACTTCATCGTGGGGGATGACGCCTTCTCCCTCACAACCTACCTCATGAAGCCCTACACCTCCAAATACCTCACCCGTGAAGAGAGGATCTTCAACTACAAGCTGTTCAGGGCAAGACGGGTGGTGGAGAACACCTTTGGCATCCTGGCCAACAGGTTCCAGGTACTTCTCACCAACATGCAGCATAGCCCAGAGACCATGAGGAGGATCATGGAAGCTTGCTACCCGCTACCCAGTCTTGCAGAATAGGCTCGTGGACCTCCAACAAGGCAATGGGGACATGGAGCCTGGGGAATGGAGGCAAGGGCGAACCATACAGTCTCACTATGCTTGCACTGGAGGTTTATCTATCCCACTGCTATCCTTACCCATCCCACAAGCATGCAAAGGCTAAAACCATTTCTAAAAGTTTCCACGAAGACTTTATTAAAAAAAAGAAATGAAGCAAGTGTATGAATCATCAATAGACTTTATTAACAACAAGCTATAAAACAAAAATGAGTCTCTGGCACTCCTCTTGGTTGTTCAGTCTCAGGGGTGAAGGGTCCAGGTGCTGTGGAGGTGGCTGGTGCTGGAGTGCTTGTCTGATCCCCTGCATCATTAGCTCCTCCAGAAGCAGAAGCAGCAGAAGCCCCAGCCCAAGAAGAGCGAGCCCGTGCTGCAGAAGCCCCAGCAGAACCAGAGTGAGGGCCAGGGGGCGGGTTGGTAGCCCTGTCCCTCTTGCAAGGGCTGGCAGCAGATGGCTGAGGCTTGCTGTGCTTCCGCATGGTTGTGGGGTTGCTGGCTGGCAGGGAGGCTGGCAGGAACCAAGGCTGGCAGCAAGGCTGGCAGGCAGACATGAACCAAGGCTGGCAGGAAGGCAGGGAGCAAGGCTGGCAGGCAGACCAGCTGGCAGACCGGCTGGCAGCAAGGCTGGCAGCAAGGCTTGCAGGCAGACATGCAGACAGGGCAGGCAAGGCAACCAATCCGTCCGGCAGCAGGTCTTTCCTCTGAATGGCGACCTGCTTCCGAGCTGCTTCCGTTATATCCGTGGGGGTGACGCAATGCATCCTCCCCGCATGCGCAATTAACGCTCAGCATCCGCTAGGCTTCCGCTTCATCCATTCGGCGTCCGTTCTGCATCTGCTGTATCTGTTCCGTGTCCGCTTTGCTGAGGCCCCCCGGAAGCCCAGCGGATGTGCCATTCGCTCTCATCCACTTCCATCCACTGGGCTTCCTTTCTGCATCCTCTTTGCATCCGTCCTGCGTCCTCCCCGCTTCCATGTTATCCGCTCCGGTTATGCAAATTTTTGCCCCTTTTGAGAGCAGATAACAACGGATGGAACATTTTGCTCGTCCATTGTGTCCTTTTTGCATCCGTTGGGCAGTGTGACATGGGCTTTAGTTAAGCTTTAATATATAGCTTTAAAATTATAACATTCAATATAATACATAACTTCCAATCGGATTCTGCTTGGTACATTCTTAAAATAGACACTATATTCTTAAAAAGAATAAAATATATACATATGTAAATAAAACACACATTCCATTCCAATTCAGTTCTATTATTCATATGCATTAAAATCTTAACATCTTTAATATTTCTTTTCAATTTTATATCATACTTCTTTGGGAACACTTATAAACTTTCCATGATTAATTCTTTTTTTCCCATATTTCTTACTTACTTATATTTTTATAAATCATTACTAATAATTAAAAATGTTCCCTTTTAATTCTCTCAATCATTTTAATTCATTTATTTATTTACAAACCTCCCACTACATTACAATAAATATTTTATCTATCATCATATTTTCTAAAATTATTTCTATTGTAATATAACAATGTTATCTTATGTACCATTACAGAGCCCCTTTTATAATTAAATTTTCAACCATTATCTGTAAACAAGCTTATGGTTACAATCCTTATATCTTTTCCCTATATCTCCATTTCTTGTTTCTGTCTTTTACAGCTTCTTTTCCTTGCTTTCTTCTCCCTCTTCTTCTCCCTCCCCTTTTTGCCCCCTCGTCTCTCTACTTCTAACTTTCTCATCTGTAATCCCCTCTAATATTATACTTATCTTTCAAATTGTCCTTCTTCCTTTTGGTTTTTTCTTGTCTTAAACCTTTCACTCTCTTTCCCCACTTTTCTTTTTTTCCTCCACTTAAAATTATTTGATCATTAATGTTCCATTCGGAAATAAGTTGCGTGAGACTAGGTTCCAACAACAACTCTTTTATTTAACTCAGTAAAGCAATGGTAACAGAACAAGAGCCCAAGCTGCGGCAGCCCTTTTTATAGTGGCTTGCTCGCAGCTTGTGGCCAATGACACCACTTCAAGTTAGGCGGGCCAATCAGATTGGTTCTCTAATGGCAAATCCGAGAATGGCCTTTTCAGCCAATCAGAATAGGGAACTTGGAGCCTATCAAGTTCCATACACAACAAATTAAAGATGGCTTCTTCTTTGTCCCAGTCTTCTTGTTCTGCAAGCATTTCTTGTTGCTTCTCATAGTTCCAGATTTCTAAAAATTGAAACACGAAGCCAAAAGAACTTCTCCCTTCTTGTGCATCTTCTTTCCATTTTTAAAGTTCCATTTTCAGTTTTTCAAAGAGTGATACCATTTTAAAAACTTTTAAACAACCACCCAGTTAATTTTAGTCAGTCTAGTTGCAAAAAACAAAAATCACCAAATAATCCAATGAACCAAGGCTGTTACTCCTTGCTTTTTTCCCCCCATTTTATCTTCCTGGGGTTCTATTATTTTTTAACAAAATTTCAATTCAAATGTATCTTTGAAGAATCTTATCAAAATTTCACTTTTAATTACAGTTCCATTCCTTAATTCCAGGTAGTTTCCTCCATTTTTCCAAATCCTGCCCTTGTATTCTTTTTTTCTCCTTTCCAGCTTTTGAAAACTTTTAAATGTCCAGAAATCTTTATTATCCCTTTAACTTTTATTTCCAGCTTAGGTGCCTACTAATGTCAAAGTGGATTTTTTTTTTCAATTTCTTGCTTAAGTCTCTTAGCTGTTAGTATAAGGAAGGGAAGAAAAAACCTAATCCTTTCCCTTCTCTCTCTCCTTTGCAGCTTCAAGATCTTCTTTGGGAACAATGTTGTTACGTTTAAATTCCAGGGTACCTTATTTGTTGCTTTTGCTGCTTGACCCAGTCAACCAAAACTTTCTCTTCTTATCTTCCTCCTGCACATTCTTTCCTGGTCGAGCTCTTCTTTGTGGTGGTCATTTCTGACTACCGCTGCAACTGCCTTCAGGAAAGGGAGTAATGGCCAGCTGGGTAGGAGAGATGCAGCTCTCCTCAACCCTGTGGGCAGTCTCCCCCCTCTTCACCACCTCTATGGAGTGGCTTAGTCCTGAAACCAGCCGGCTTGGGGCGCTCCAGCGGCAAGCATGAATCGATGCCTCAGAGAGATGAGGTTTTGGTCTGTCGCTGAAGAAGCTCAAAACTGGAAGCCTAGCATCTGTCTTCTTTATGAACCATATAGTTATGGTTTTATCTTATTATTTTCTTGTTTTCTTGTTTTTTAGTAATGCAAACCTTTCAAGAGTCTTGCATAATTTGGTGACATCTAAATTGTAGAAATAATACATAAATAAAATCTTACACTATACCAGGGGTCTTCAAACTTGACAGCTTTAAGACTTGTGAACTTCAACTCCCAAAATTCCTCCTCCAGTCATGTTAATTCTGGGAGTTGAAGTCCACAAGTCTTTAACTTGTCAAGTTTGAAGACCTTTGCACTCAGAGGTAGTATTCAGCAGATTCTGACCAGTTCTGGAGAACTGGTAACGGAAATTTTGTGTAGTTTGGAGAATCGGCAAATACCACCTCTGATACCACCCCCATCTATTCTCTGTTTCCCAAGTCCCAGCTGATTAGCTGGGTTTTCTTTTGTTGCCCTGCACAGGAGAACAGAGATAAAAAGCAGGTTAGTGGGGTGGGGTGAGAAATGGAGATTTTGCAGTAACCTTCCCCATGGAGTGGAGTGGAAATGGGGATTTTACAGTATCCTTCCCCTTCCACATCCACCAAACCATGCCCACCAAGCCACACCATTCCCACCAAACCATGCCCACAGAACCTGTAGTAAAAGTTTTTGAATCCCACCACTGCTTGCACTATATGTCTTCGATTTACGATCACAATTGAGCTCCAAATTTCCATTGTTAAGTGAGTTTTGCCCCATTTTACATCATTTCAGTTGTTAAATGAATCACCACAGTTGTTCAGTTAGAAACACAGTTATTAAGTGAAGCTGGCTTCCTTTGCTTGTCAGAAGGTTGCAAAAATTGATCACTTCACCCTGGGACACTGCAACTGTCATAAATAAAGCCAGTTGCCAAAATTGTGAATTTTGATCACGTGATGATGGAAATGGTTTTGTAAGCGTGGAAAATGGTTGTAAATAACTTTTTTCCAGTCCTGTTCTAACTTTGAATGGTCACTAAATGAATAGTTGTAAGTCAAATTAACCTTTAATAAAAACTGTTTCAAGACTTCCATAGCATCTCAGCCTGGTATGACAGTGTATTGAAGATGCCCTACTTCCAAACATTGGTTCATCTCATTCAGATTTTTAGAATGGTGAGGGAAAAGATCAAAACCTATGAATCTCCACTTTGAAGCAACAGTAGGATTGCTTGCATTTTCCTCTGTACTACTGACTGGGACTGCCCACTCACGTAGGAGCAGAACTGGCAAAGAATGGCAACTCCAATTATTTCAGACAGACTAGTGTGGTTGAGAATATCAAATGCTGCTGAAAGATCTAATACAACGAAGAGAAATGTATTTCCCCACTCCAAATCTTAATGAAAGTAATCAGTTAGATAACTACTGCAGTTCCTATCCCACAATTAGGGCTGAATCCTGATTGGAAAGAACAAAAAAATAAAATAATAATAATAACCAGTACCTCCTGACATAAAAAAGTAGTTCTTATGTGTAAAATTGAAAGTTGATATTAGCCTGACGAGATTGATATTTATTAATATTTTTATTAATATTTTTAATGCTGAAAATAGGTTTTCAGACATCTATCAATAAAAAATGTGGGAGACCTGTCATTGCTTCAGAAAAATGTAAAAATGCCATCATTATTTTGCTATTATACTGTTAGATATGGGCTAGATTGAAGGGGCAAGACAACGGTAGAAGGAAAGGATTTCTTTATTTAGCTCTGAACAAAAGACTGCCACCAGGTGTGCCTGCTGCTCTTTTTACTGGCTGCTGTCCACAATTTCAGCCATTGACGGCTGTTCATTTTCCCATCTGGAAAATAAACCAATGGGAGAAGTCTGACATCACTGACTTTTCCCCATTGAATATCTAACACCCCTCCCCTCCTGGAAGAAGCATTCATCCGATCAGCTCTTACTCACAGACATAATCACGTGAGTGCGATTGGACCTTCACAGTTTATCCTCCCCCAGTGGTGGCAACCTGACTCGTTGGTCTGTTGTCACTCTAGAGCCAGCCTCAGGGTTTTTCAGGGGCGGGGCTGGCTCTGAGAGAACAGAGGCCTCTGAGTTTCTTTGCTGGATCTCCCCCCCTTCAGCTCAATTATCCTGTAGTATACTTGAGTTTGAGTCCCACCCGAGAGTGGGGAGGCTTGTGTTTTCATTATTTGTAGTTGTTAGGGTTGGTCTTACCTCTGTATGTTGTTTTTCTGTTTCTGAGGTTTTCTGGTCATTCAGATTCCGTTCCAATTGTCCCTGGAGTTGGTCTATGTGTCTGCTCCATATTTTCCCATCTTCTAGTTCTACTCTAAAAGATCGGGGGCCTGTGCAGGTACCTACTTGTGCAGGTACCCATGCCCCCCCGCATAGTTGTGAGCATAGACCAATTGACCTATGTTCAAATATCTGCATTTACTCGCCGAATCAGCAGGTGTACTTGGATTGTAGTGTGGGTGTAATCTATCTTGCTCTGATTTTTACTTCCACCCCATTAAAAGTTCTGCTGGACTTCTGTGTGTGGCAGCCGAAGGTGTGATATGTTGTATCACTAAGAATTTGTCTATTTTCATTTGCCTGGTTCCATTTTTGCTAAGGTTTCCTTCATGGACTTTACAGCTCTCTCTGCCTGCCCATTATTCTGGGCATGTCCAGGTGCTGATAATGCGTGGAGGATTCCCTGTTCATCTAGGAAACATTCAAAATTGTTTGCTGTGAATTGGGGCCCATTATCTGATACCACAACATCTGGTAACCCATGTGTGGCAAATAATTTCCTCAATACCTTAATCACAGCATGTGCTGTGGTGTTTTTCATGATTGTTACTTCCACCCACTTTGAATATGCATCAACAATTTTAAGAAATGTTTGCCCTTGCCAGGTCTATATGTATTCTCGACCAAGGTGCTTTGGGTGATTCCCATTCTAGGGTTGGTGCTGAAGGGGGTGCAGGTCTAGATTCCTTGACAAGGCGTACAACCCGCAACCCATTTTTCAATTTCCTTATCCATTCCCGGCCACCAAGTATAACTTCTGGCTAATGCTTTCATTCTTACTATCATGCAACATTCTTAAGACTTATTCTCTCAGCGTCTCAGGTATCACAACTCTGCCCCCCCACAACAAACACCCTTTAATTACAGACAGTTTATTTGGCCAAATTTTAAATGGTTTTTTAAAACCATTTAAAAAACCTTCCAGCACTTCTTCTGGCCATCCCCTCAACACCCAGTTTAAAATATGTGCCAGAGTGTTGTCTTTGGCTGAGTGTTTGGCTGTCTCTGATGCTGTGGTAGGGCTGGTGGCGATGTCTTCAGTGAGGAGTATGGATGTGGCTGGAGCTGGGTCTTCAACATATTCCAGAAGGGGGTAACGGCTGAGTGCATCTGCATGAGTTATGGTCTTGCCTGGTCAATGTATAAGATGATAGTTATATGCAGCTAAGAAAACAGTCCATCTTGTCATTCTAGAGGACAATATGTTTGGTGTTGGTTTGTTTCCTGCTATGATGCCTAGGAGTGGTTTGTGGTCTGTGACTAATTCAAATTGTCTCCCATAAAGATATTTGTGAAAATGCTTAATGCCTGCTGCTACAGTCAGTGCTTCTTTGTCTAGCTGGCTGTAATTCCTTTCAGCTTTGGATAAAGTTTTTGAGTAGAAAGCAATGGTTGCTTCTCTGCCATTTGGGAATTTATGGCTGAGAACGGCCCCTACCCCAAAAGGAGATGCATCACATGTGAGTGAAAGAGGTAATGTTTCATTATATTGTACTAGAACTGTGTTAGAAATTAGGAGTCCTTTTATGGATTCAAATGCAGTTGCTGTTCTGTGCCCCCAAGTCCATTCTGCATTTTTATCAAGAAGTCTGTGAAGTGGTTCAGCAACTGTCGTTTTCTGTGGTAGAAAAATACTGTAAAAGTTTAAAAGTCCCAGGAAAGCTTGTAATTCTGTTTTGTTTGTTGGAGTGGGAGCTTCCTTAATTGCTTTTATTTTACTATCGGTGGGGTGTATACCTGTCTCATCAATTAGATATCTCAGAAATTCAATACTTGGTGCTGCTATGTGACATTTCTCTTTTTTGAGTTTAAGGCCAGCTTCTTGAAATCTGCTCTAGACTAGCCTTAGTCTTTTTTAAGTTGTTCTTTGTCCTCTGCTGCCATGAGGACAACATCAAAATAAGGTACCACCCCCACAATACACTGTAGTAGGCGTTCCATTAAGCTTTGAAATAGTCCAGGGGCTACGCTGTCCCCAAATTGCAGTCTTTTGCATTTGAAAGCACCCCTGTGTGTTACAATGGTCTGAGCTTCTGCTGTTTCTTCATCTACAGGTAACTGCTGATAGGCTTGAGCCAAGTCTAATTTGGCAAAAAATTTCCCCTTTCCTATTGAATGCAATAGATGTTGTACAATTGGCACTGGGTATGCGCTCTGTTGCAATGCAGTATTAAGTGAAATTTTATAATTAACACAGATTCTAATTGACCCATCTGGCTTAACTGGAGTGACTATAGGGGTCTCCCACTTAGCATGATCAACTGGCTCTAGTACTCCCTTGGCTATGAG
Source organism: Laticauda colubrina (assembly GCA_015471245.1). Taxonomy (NCBI): domain Eukaryota; kingdom Metazoa; phylum Chordata; class Lepidosauria; order Squamata; family Elapidae; genus Laticauda; species Laticauda colubrina. The sequence goes on along the minus strand of BLBF01000020.1, from coordinate 25,182,116 downwards.
TTAATCTAATTATTCATCTACTTTGGATCTCAAGGAGAAAGGGACTCACCTTGTTTTTATTTTGACAGGAGGAACTTTTGTATCAAGGTTGAGGGAAATAGGGGTCCCCTTATATTTGCCTAGGGTTCCATCAAACACATCCTTGAATTCACTCTTCAGGTCCTCTCTCATTTGAGTGTGCTCCTCCACTTGCGTGGTATGGATGGTCATCTCCACTCCTATGGCTCTATTCCAAGGAGGCTTGGTACTTCTTTGTCCATGATGGTTAAAGGCAATTCACTGGTGAAGTTTCTGAATTTTACTGGAAAAATTCCTCTTCCTAACAAGGGAATTCTGTTCCCTTGGAAAACTTTTAGTGTTAAACGTTGTGGTTTGAGATGCTGTTGTCGAGTTATGCCAGGGATTGCTTCTTTTATATTTGTCCAGGACACCATAGATATGTAGGATCTGGAGTCAATTTCCACATCACAAGGTTTTTCTCCTATTATCACTGTGATGTTGAATTTCTTTGATTTATGGTGATCAGAATGCCCCACTATTGTATGTTCATAGTCTCTGCCTTTCTCCATTCTATTTTCTTCCCTCCTTTAATTTGAATGAGGAGGTCTCTGGAATCCCCTTTGTTGTGGGCCACATGGATGATTAGGGAACCCTGCTTGTCTTTGGCTGGGGTAGGCTGGCAGATTTGCCCTGCATGCTTTAGCAATATGCCCCTTTCTCTCGCATCAGTGGCAGATTGTATCCCTGAATTTGCAAACTGCCCGGGGGTGGTTCCCTTTACCACCTGCACACCATAGGGGTCTCTGGCTCATCCCTTGGGACCCTGATCTTCTATCAGGTTTTACTCTATGTATTTCTTCCTCCTCTTCTTCAGAGAGTTCTCTAATCTCCCCCTCTCCCTGATATTTGCTGGTCATCCCCCATGCTGAGTGAGTGCTCTCGGATTTCTCAATTTTAGCTGCTGGTTTTTCTGAGATTTCTGCTGCTTGGGCTTCCTCTATTACTTCTTTTAAAGAGATGCTCTTTTTAGTTATCAGCTTCCTTTGCAATCTCAGGTCCCTCATTCCAACTACAATTCTATCTCTTAAATTTATTTCCACATTTTCAAACTCACAGCCTGCAGCAATATCTCGTAGGTTTGTAAGGTAATCATTTATGGTCTCATCTGGTTTCTGTTCTCTGTGGTAAAAGTCAAGTCGGTGAGCCAGTGACGATGCAGTGGGAGCATAATGTTCTAACATCTTCTGTAATTCTTTCTATTCCATTGTTTCCACATCTTTGGGAGCAACTAGGGTTCTAGCCATTTTGTAGAGGTGATTTCCACTATATCCCAGGAATAGATATCTCTTTCTCTGTTCTGTTGCATCCTGCAGTGAATTTGTTTCTAAAAACATTTGAAATTGTCCTGTGTATGTGACCCAGTCATGCTTTTTTGGATCAAAAGATTCTGGTTAAGCGTGGGTGGACATTTTGATGATCAGCAGCATTCTGTTGTTAGAATTTTCCGTCTTTGCCTCGTTTCCTTTGTTCTCTTCTGGAATCCCATCCTTGTCACCAGTGTTAGATATGGGCTAGATTGAAGAGACAAGACAACGGTAGAAGGAAAGGATTTCTTTATTTAGCTCTGAACAAAAGACTGCCGCCCGGTGTGCCTACTGTTCTTTTTACAGGCCTGTCCACAATTTCAGCTGCTGATGGCTGTTCATTTTCCCGCCTGGAAAATGAACCAGTGGGGGAAGTCTGACATCACTGACTTTTCCCCATTGAATATCTAACAATATATTTTCTTGATATGGTATATAATGCAATATCTTCAATAGTTTTAGGCTCTATTTTTCCTCATAGCTTTGTCCATATGACTTTGAAGAAGTGCAGTCATATACATATGCATATATTATAGGAATGCATACTCATCACTTTTCATGCTGATTCTTATACATTATCCTGGCATGTATGCTTCCTTTTCAATTTCTTTGGTACAGGCTGTCACAGACCATGAAATAAAATTGCCAGTTGCAAAATTTACTGTCCTGTTTACTAATTATGAAGTAAGATGGTGGGGGTTTAATCTGTACATTTTTTATTTTTTATTGGGATATATTAGTTTTATTGACATTTTGTACCAAATTATTATTTTTGGCTGATACTTGATTGTAAACTTTTTATGTATATTGAAATTGGTACAATTTTTAATGCACATTAATCTTTTTCCTACTTTGTTGTGCTGCAAGTTAAAGAAAGAACTTCAGCAGAATCTGCTGGTTTTCTCAAAATGATGAACTGGGTGTTGAGATGTCTGTTTGCTTTGTCCTTCCTTGCAATGCTGTGAAGCACACAAAGGAAGGAACTTGAGTCATGATGCTACAATACTTGTTTCTTTGCTGTTCTTTTTGCCCCTGTTGGTGCGCATGGTGCACATGGGGTTGAAATTATACCATCCAGAATATAATAAACTTTTGAATGGTACAGTTGGATGCAAACAGATGGAAATAAATTTAGCTTACAAAATCAACATTAAAATTCTTATCAACATATATTTTATTAAAATATTTTTATCCATATGGAAAAAATTGACTCTCAAATATACAAGACTCAAATTGTGACGATATTTATTATTCTGTGAAGTCACTTAAATTCAGATGTGGATCGAATAGCCAGATATAAATTGACTTAAAGCCTTAGTAAGACCACACCTGGAGTACTGCATCCAGTTTTGGTCACCACACTATAAAAAAGATGTTGGGACTCTAGAAAAAGTAGAGAAGAACAACCAAAATGATTAGAGGACTGGAGACTAAAACATACAATGAAAAGTTGCATGAACTAGTTTAGTGAAGAGAAGGACCAGGGGAGACATGATAGCGGTCTTCCAATATTTGAGGAGCTGCCACAGAGAGGAAGGGGTCAAGCTATTTTCTAAAGCACCTGAAGACCAGACAAGGAATAATGGATGGAAACTGAACAAGGAGAGATTTAACCTGGAAATAAGGAGAAACTTTCTGACAGTGAGAACAATCAACCAATGGAACAGCTTGCCCTCGGAAGTTGTGGGAGCACCATCACTTGAGACTTTCAAGAAGAGATTGGACTGCCATCTGTCAGAAAAGGTGTAGGGTCTCCTGCTTGGGCAGGGAGTTGGACTAGATGACCTATAAGGTCCCTTCCAACTCTGATTATCTGTTATCTTTTTGACCAAATAATGTAAAACAACAACAATCCAAACTAATTCTACTTCACGGCAATTTCAAGTATCCTACTCTGTAATACTCTTTGGGCTGTCTTTGTGCTTAGCAATCCTGAGAGGTTAAGTGTTTTACTAGCTACATCTGCTATATGTGTCAACAATCAAAAGTTATAGAATCAAGGGATTGACAAGTTTATTTAACACAAAGCCCAACCATACTTGCTCACTACAGGAATTTAAATTAAAGTGCTCTAGACAGATGGCTTTTTAGCCTCTGCCTAAGCACTTCCGGCAAAAGGGGAGCCCATCACTTCATGGGATAATTGGTTATTCTATCAAATTGCCCTTTTATGAAGCTTTTTCTGACATTTAGTTGGCATCTGCTTTGGCAAATTAACATTTTGGAAAAATGCATTAGGTGATTCAAGTGACATCAACAGTGTGTGTGTGTATGTGAGAGTGAGTAAGAGAGGGAAAGGGAGAGAGAGGGGTTGAGGGAGAGGGAGGAGGAGAGAGAGGGAGAGAGAACTAAAGGCAACATTTAAAAACAGAGCAATGTGCAATACCTACTTAATATCCTTTATTGACATACAAAACCCACAGCTAAATATACTTTTTTTTTAATATGGCCACATCACATATTTGTTTGAAGGCCTTTCAGTTTTGCAGCTATTTTACACTAAAGGTGTAAAGGTATCCAAGTCTTCAAATCTGGATGGAGCTTGGGTTGCCAGAGGTGTTTTTAGAGGATAGAACACTTGTCTTCCTACTGGAGTTTTCTGATCAGCCATTTTGGGAAACATATTAATGGAAATAGATTTTTGATCTGATCTAGAAGCACTGCCTAGTTTTCTTCTAAGTAATAATTTGGCTAAACCACACTATGACTTCTCTTGCAGTCCAAAGGAACTCAGCTATCTGAACTGGGATGTCCCTAATCACATTTTGCAAAGGATACAGTGATTACTTATCCTATTAAGATGACATAGCAATTTGCTTGAATGTATAATCATATTTAAAGAGTCATGAACACCTGGAATTTTCATCACATATTGTTTAATTGTCTTGAATAACAAGTTCATAAAGCAATTGAGTGAAGCACATTTTCTTCTTGCTTAATCTGGTATACATTTATAGGCTATCAGCGGTGGTATTTTTCTAAATATCTCAGTATTTCCTCCATAATAAAACAAGTGAAATTTACATTCTCCTCTGGAATGTTTTTTTTTTTTTTTTGCTAAATATGGGGATTCTCAATGAGAAGGACTAATTGTTTATGCATGGAGACTAAGACTGTAACCTATGAACCATAAATGTTGCTGATTGTTTCAGGGGACCCTTGGGACTTGATAGAATGCAGAATTCAAGACATGACTGTACTGTTATAAATACCGTGCTTTTCCAAGTCTCCTTCATTTCCAAAGAGTGCAATATATTACAATTTTATTTTTTAAGGCTGTTTTTGTACTTCATGTCCAGTATTTTTTACATCTGGGCCATTAATGCCCTAAAGGTTACTTCCAACCACAAGGCTTTGTACTGCCCAAATTTTGCGATTTCACATTTGAAACACAATTGAAGCTTGAGTGAGCTGTCTAAAATTACAAGAACAGCACGAGCTTTTCTATATCCAGAGGAGTAGCACTTGCAGAGAACTAATAATTAGGTAGAATACTGTGCTTTCTGGCTCATATGTGAACAGAGATGTCTCAGCCAACTCATGCTTGGCTATCAGCCAGTAAGTGTCAACACAATGAAATCGTTGAAACCCAACCTCTTAGCAATATTTTGTTGCCTACAACTTCCCCTTAATGGAAGAGGGAAGACTCTTATAAATTAAACAAAAAATAACTTCCAAGTGTCATGACACTGTGGAATTACCAAGATGGTGGAGAAGGTCCTTGGGTAGCTTTTTTAAAAAAATTAACACAGATAAGAGTATGCTCTACAACGTGCACCTTCAGAAGTAGCTATTTAGTTATAGCCTTGCATGGTTATTGTAGCATTGCCTTTCCTTTTTTATAGCAATAACAAATATTATCCCCAAACAAAATCCTAAGATTTATTGAACTGAAGCTTACTGGTGCCAAATAAATGGAGCTTCATTAGTGAGAAACTCATTTTCTTCCCTGAAATGCCAGAGATACAGTAATTTTTTTAAATTTTGCATATTGTAGTAATCTAGAAACATGCTAGGAAAAAAATGACTATCAAGTGGCTTTATTTATAAGCTATTGCAAAGCAAGATGATATTTAATAAGAAAAAAACTTCCCTAAACCACAAATATTCTTAAGAATGTCTTTCCTTAATTAAATCCTGACTTCTTATAATCTCATAAAAACATGTTTCATACTCTCCTATAAATCCAGTTCCTTTGTTATTAAGTGTTGTTTATAGGCTGATGGTTCTGAAGCAGTCTATCTTGTGAAGCTTTTGTCAGGAAGGCCACACTTTAACAATATATTAAAAAAAGAATAAATAAAGCTTGCAGTGGGCCTCATGAGCAGGCAAGACAAGGATTTTATTTTTTTTTCTTTTTGAAGACAGGATCTAATTTTACAGAACTTTGTTAGAACTATTAAATGTATTGCTTACATTCTTTTTCTCCTCCAAAACCCACTAATAATTCTTTTTTGTAATTTTTCTATTTCTAAAACACTAATTTTTTATGTTTCAATTTCTATTTCCATAATACTAAATACTTACTCAATAGCAACTTTAATATAGACTACAAAAATACAAAATCAAAGATGTAAGCCATAGCAACTAATAAAGACAAAGCAGAAATCTTACATCTTACATCCCACCAATGGTAGGACGATTAGAAATAAGGTATCTAAATATACTACACTGCTCAAAAAAATAAAGGGAACACTTAAACAATACAACTTAACTCCAAGTCAATCACACTTCTGTGAAATCAAACTGTCCACTTAAGTAGCAGCACTGACTGGCAATCAATTTCACATGTTGTACAAATGAAATAGACAACAGGTGGAAAGCATAGGCAGTTACCAAGACATCCCCAATAAAGGAGTGGTTCTGCAGGTGGTGACAACAGACCACTTCTCACTCCCTATGCTTTCTGGCTGATGGTTTGGTCACTTTTGAGTGCTGGCAGTGCTTTCACTCTCGTGGTAGCATGAGACAGAGTCTACAAGTGGCTCAGGTAGTGCAGCTCATCCAGGATGGCACATCAATGCGAGCTGTGGCAAGAAGGTTTGCTGTGTCTGTCTGTGTAGTGTCCAGAGCATGGAGGCACTATCAGGAGGCAGGCCAGTACATCAGGAGACATGGAGGAGGCCGTAGGAGGGCAACTCAGCATCAGGACTGCTACCTCTGCCTTTGTGCAAGGAGGGACAGGAGGAGCACTGCCAGAGCCCTGCAAAATGACCTCCAGCGGGCCACAAATGTGCACGTGGCTGCTCAAATGGTCAGAAACAGACTCCATGAGGGTGGTATGTGGGCCTGATGTCCACAGGTGGGGGTTAGGCTTACAGCCCAACACCATGCAGGACATTTAGCATTTGCCAGAGAACACCAAGATTGGCAAATTCTCCACTGGCACCCTGTGCTCTTCACAGATGAAAGCAGATTCACTGAGCACATGTGACAAACATGACAGGGTCTGGAGACTCTGTGGAGAACATTCTGCTGCCTTCAACATCCTCCAGCATGACCGGTTTGGTAGTGGGTCCGTAAAGGTGTGGTGGGGTGACATTTCTTTAGGGGGCCACAAAGCTCTCCATGTGCTCACCAGAGGTAACCTGACTGCCATTAGGTTGAGTTGAGATCCTCAGATCCCTTGTGAGACCATATGCTGGTGCGGTTGGCCTTGGATTCCTCCTAATGCATGACAATGTTAGACCTCATGTGACTGGAGTGTCTTAGCAGTTCCTGAAAGACGAAGGCATTGATGCAATGGACTGGCCCTCCTGTTCCCCATATCTGAATCCAATTGAGCACATCTGGGACATCATGTTTCGCTCCATCCACCAACACCACATTGCACCACAGACTGTCCAGAAGTTGGGGGATGCTTTAGTCCAGGTGTGGGAGGAGATCCCCCAGGACACCATCCACCACCTCATCAGGAGCATGCCCAGCGGTTGTAGGGAGGTCATACAGGCACATGGAGGCCACACACACTACTGAGCCTCGTTTTGACTTGTTTTGAAGACATTACATCAAAGTTGGATCAGCCAGTAGTGTTTTTTTCCACTTTAATTTTGAGTGTAACTCCAAATCCAGACCTCCATGGGTTGCTAAATTTGATTTCCATTGATAATTTTTGTGTGATTTTGTTATCAGCAGATTCAACTATGTAATGAACAAAGTATTTAATAAGAATATTTCATTCATTCAGATCTAGGATGTCTTATTTTTGTGTTTTATTTTTGCTGTGTATATAAATTTGACAAATTTGATAAACAAGTGCAATGTTCTACCCTATGCATTGCATAACTTAGGACTTCTTATCACTAAAAAATGGATTTGATAACGAATAAGGGTTTTGAAAGACCTCTCCTACACATCATAATAATTAGAAGAATTCTGAACATTACAAACATTTTTGATTGGCAGACCCTAAGCTATTTACAACTGATAGCCAGTGTGGATTTCTTTGAACATAATAAAATATAATAACATGTTGATTAGTCACCTAGCTACTACGTTTTGTAGAATTTTGAGCTTCTAAGCACTTTTCAATGTCAAGTCATGTGCAGTACATTGTAATAAACATTATGAATGAAACTAAGTTGTGAATAAACCAATTACATAATGGAGAAAATGAGGAAGAATGCAGTACATCTGCTCACTGTCTGAAAGCAGTGGTGGGATTCAATATTTTTTACTACTGTTTCTGTGAGCATAGCTTGGTGGGCGTGACAGGGGAAGGATACTTAAAATCTCCATTCCCACCCCACTCCAGGGGAGTGATACTGCAAAATTCCCATTCTCTCCCCACACCACTAACCTGCTTTCTTGTTCCGTTCTCCTGTGCAGGACAACAAAAGAAGACCCAGCCAATCATCTGGGACTCGGGAGGTAAAGAATAGATGGGGGCGGGGCCAGTCAGAGGTGGGATTACGAACTACTCAAAATTTCTGCTATCAGTTCTCCGCACTACTTAAAGTGTAATTCTCCACTACTGGTTCTCTAGAACTGGTCAGAACCTGCTGAATACCACCTCTGTCTGAAAGCCTTAACAGAGATGAGTTGCTCTCTGCTACTATAGGTTCAAACACAGCAATTCCAACATGATGGATTCAGTGGTGTCGTCAATCCTGAGAATCCTGTATGTGCCCCGCTTGTAGTATATGGATTATAGTTGTATTGGCACACTCAGATGGCCCCAAAATAAATAAACAGCAATATTGAATCATTCATGGAGAATAAAGACAAAGGGGAGGGAAGGGAAATGTCAGGATGCTGCCTGTCTTACTGCCTATATTGTGTGGTCTAACATGTTTGATAGTGTTATGGCTAAGCAAACATTGTATAAAGATAAAATTGAATGATTTTTGAGGCAAATGTAATGACTTCTTTTTTTAAAGAATTTATGTTTTACTGAGTGTTACAGATGGCAAAGGATCATTGCTTCATAAAAGCCTTCATAGTTCAGCTTTGCAGAATTAGTAAAATTAGTAAAAATAATGCAGAAATATTTGGCACAAAATCATTATTATATTGATTTCAGGGCATTTCAGGTTTGATAAGTGCAAATAGAAATAGGTGAGAATTTATTATAGCATAAATAGTAAATCTTAACAAGCTGCTGAACATTACAAATTTGCTAAAGAGTCAAATGATGTTTTAAGGGAACTAGAAATCTGACAAAAAGCATTTTGAAAATCCTCTTAAGAAAGGCAGATTTAACATGTAAGGCAGTATTTGAAATTGTCTCCAGAGAAACAGCTGCTAAAGATATACAGAACTTCAAGGACGAAGCAAATTTAAACAGGCTTCCGATGATATACAGAGAGTAACAGAACAAAATGAATTGTGCCAACATTGTGGCAAAGATTCATACACTATTTCAGTGCAGATTTAAAGGAAAAACTTGCAGAAAGTGCACTGGAGAATTTACAAAATTTAACCTACCTTTCTTTTCAATTTAGTTTAAATGATTTTATTTGCATTTGCTAGCCTTGGTAGCTTTTAAGAGAGAAATAATAGATTTAAAATCAATCCTCAATCTTTATAATATTTCCTATTTCTTTCTTTCCCAAAGTATCATTGGAAGCAAGCAGTTCTATTTAGTAAAGATCTGAAAGAGATCTGAAAACTTAGTTTTTCTTTGTAATTTCTGTTTATCTCTTGTAATTCTACAGAGCAATTATTGAGTCTGTCATCTGCACTTCTATAATGGGCTGGTTTGGCTCTGCAATCAAACAAGACAGACATAGACTTCAACAGATAATTAGAAGTGCAGAAAAAACAATTGCTACCAACCTGCCTTCCATTGAGGACCTATATACTACACGAGTTGAAAAGAGGGCTGTGAAAATATTTACAGACCCCTCACATCCTGGACACAAATTGTTTCAACTTCTACCCTCAAAACAACACTACAGGGCACTGCACACCAGAACAACTGGACACAAGGACAGTTTCCCCCGAATGCCATCACTCTGCTAAACAACTAATTCCCACAATACTGTCAACTTATTTACTAAGACTGTATTACTTTTATTCCTCTTTTCTTTCCTAGTACCTATCTTTTCCCACTTATGACTATAACTGTGTTGCCTGTATCTTTACAATTTATATTTTTTGTTTCCTAGTATGATTTGATTGCTTATTAGTAACTTATGACTATGATTCTTGATGAATGTATTTTTTATTTTTTTGTCCTTTATGTATATTGAGAGCATATACACCAAAGACAAATTCCTTGTGTGTCTAATCACACTTGGCCAATAAAGAATTCTATTCTATTCTATTCTATTCTATTCTATTCTATTCTATTCTAT
>BLBF01000020.1:25158583-25169325 GCA_015471245.1 Laticauda colubrina | reverse complement strand
GCTGGCAGCAAGGCTGGCAGGGAGGCTGGAAGGCAGGCTGGCAGGGAGGTTGGAAGGGAGGCTGGAAGTTAGGCTGGCAGCAAGGCTGGCATGGAGGCTGCCCAGGAGGCTGCCCAGGAGGCTGGGAGGCAGGCTGGGAGGCAGGCTTGGAGGCAGGCTGGCAGCAAGGCTTGCAGGCAGACATGCAGGCAAGAACTCGAGGTATCCAGCAGCAGGTCTTTCCTCGGAATGCTGGCCACGTGCGAGCTGCTTCCCTTTATATCCAGGGGGCTTGCGCAATGCATCCCCCCCCTGCATGCACAATTAATGCCAGGCATCCGTTAGGCTTCCGCTGTGTATCCGTTAGGCTTCCGCTGTGCATCCGTTTCATCCGCTGTGCATCCGTTCTGCATCCGTTGCTTCCGTTCCGCGTCCGCTTTGCTGAGGCCCCCCGGAAGCCCTGCGGTTGCGCCATCCGCTTCCATCTGCTGGGCTTCCGTTCCGCATCCGCTTTGCATCCGCCCTACGTCCTCCCCGCATCCGTGTTATCCGCTCCAATTATACAAATTTTCGCCCCTTTTGAGCGCGGATACAACGGATATAACATTTTTCTCTTCCGTTGTGTCCTTTTTGCATCCGTTGGGCAGTGTGACACGGCCTTAACAACTTACAAGGGATTGATTGAAGAATCCCTGCCTAACTTTTTCTCCAAGCATCACTTACCAGTGGGAAAACCAGGGGTGGGCTGCTTCCGGTTGAGACAAACCAGATGTTAATTTTACATCTGGTTCACTGAATGGTTCTAGGTGGGATTGGATGAAATGTTATGTTTTTCAAAACAATTGGAAATAAATGTCTATGTACCTGAAAGCAGGATAGGAGGCTATAAGCCACTATGAGTTGTTTAACAAACAATAATGAAAAATAACTCAACCTAATGTGTAAATGTATAAATCTAGATTTGAAGTTTGATATACCAATTATTTCTAGTACAGTGGAACACTATTTACAATTCTTTAGAATTAAATAAAAGTAGGAAGTGTTATATATTAGTTGTATCTATTTTTTTCTGTTCAATCATATCCAATGCTGTTGTTTCTTGGCAAGATCTTCTAATAAGTGTTTAGCCATTGCCTCCAATGAGAGAAAGTGAATGGACCAAGGTCACCCTGCTGGCTTTGTGATGGTCACCCTGCTGGCCTTTCTAGGCAGGCCTAAAAATCATGGTCTCCTAGTTTGTAGCCTGATTCCTTAAGTATTACACCAAACTAATCAACCAGCTAACAGATTAACAGAGTTGGAAGGGACCTTATAGGTCATCTAGTCCAATCCCTGGCCCTCCTTATTTCCAGGTTGAATCTCTCCTTGTTCAGTTTCCATCCATTATTCCTTGTCTGGCCTTCAGGTGCTTTGGAAAATACTTGACTCCTTCTCTCTGTGGCAGCCCCTCAAATATTGGAAGACTGCTATCATGCGTCCCCTGGTCCTTCTCTTCACTAGACTAGCCATGCCCAGTTCATGCAACTGTTCATTGTATGTTTTAGCCTCCAGTCCTCTAATCATCTTGGTTCTTCTTTTCTATACTCTTGGTAGAGTCTCAACATCTTTTTTATATTGCAGTGACCAAAACTGGATGCAGTACTCTCAGTATGGTTTTACTTAGGCTTCCTACCAGTTTAGTATTATCCACAAATTTGAAAAGTTCCCCTTCTATTCCATCATCTAAATCATTTATGAAGATATTGAGAAATACTGGGCTTAGGACAGAACCTTGTGGTATTCCACTACTAACTTCCCTCCATGTAGATGTAGTACCATCAAGGACTTGTTGAGTACAGTTTGTCGGCCAGTTACAAATTCATCTGATGAAGATGCTATCAATCCCATTTTTTTCTAGCTTAAGGCCCTGTCACACTGCCCAATGGATGCAAAACGTTAGTAAAAAGGACACAACGGACGAGAAAAATGTTCCATCCGTTGTTATCTGCTCTCAGAAGGGGCGAAAATTTGCATAACCGGAGTGGATAACACGGAAAGGAACGGATGCGGGGAGGATGCAGGGTGGATGGAAAGCGGATGCAGAGCAGAAGCCTAGCGGATGGAAGTGGATGGGAGCGGATGGCACATCCGCTAGGCTTCTGGGGGACCTCAGCAAAGTGGACACGGAACAGAAAGAGCGGATGCAGAGCGGACGCCAAGCAGATGAAGTGGATGCACAGCGGATGCACAGCGGATGCACAGCGGATGCACAGCGGATGCACAGCGGAAGCCGAATGGATGCCTAGCGTTAATTGCGCATGCGGGGAGGATGCATTGCGTAAGCCCCGCGGATATAAAGGAAGCAGCTCGGAAGCAGGTCACCATTCAGAGGAAAGACCTGCTGCCGGACGGATTGACAGCCTTGCCTGCCCTGCTTGCATGCCTGCCTGCAAGCCTTGCTGCCAGCCTTGCTGCAAGCCTTGCTGCCAGCCTCCCTGCCAGCCTTGCTGTCTGCCTGCCTGCCAGCCTTGCTGCCAACCTCCCTGCAAGCCTTGCTGTCTGCCTGCCTGCCAGCCAGCCTTGCTGCCAGCCACTCTGCCTGCCAGCCTTTTTGCCTGCCTTCCTGCCAGCCTTCCTGCCAGTCTTGGTGCATGCCTCCCTGCCAGCCTTCCTGCCAGTCTTGGTGCCAGCCTTCCTGCAAGCCTTGGTGCCTGCTTGCCTGCCAGCCTGCCTGCCAGCCTTCCTGCCAGCCTTGGTGCCTGCCTGCCTGCCAGCATTTCTGCAAGCCTTGGTGCCAGCCTCCCTGCCAGCCTAGATGCCAGCCTTGGTTCCTGCCAGCCTCCCTGCCAGACAGCAACCCCACAACCATGGGGACAAAAAAGCCTCAGCCATCTGCTGCCAGCCCTTGCAAGAGGGACAAGGCTACCATCCCGCCCCCTGGCCCTCACTCTGGTTCTGCTGGGGCTTCTGCAGCACGGGCTTGCTCTTCTGGGGCTTCTGCTTCTTCTTCTTCTGGAGGAGCTAATGAGAAGCACTCCAGCACCAGCCACCTCCACAGCACCTGGACCTTTCACCCCTGAGACTGAGCGACCAAGAGGAGTGCCAGAGACTCATTTTTGTTTTATAGCTTGTTGTTAATAAAGTCTATTTTTGATTCACACACTTGCTTCATTTCTTTTTTTTAATAAAGTCTTGCTGGAAACTTTTAGAAATGGTTTAAGCCTTTGCATGCTTGTGGCATGGGTTAAGATAGCAGTGGGATGGGCAGGGATGAGTAATAGCTGTGGGATAGATAAACCTCCAGTGCAAGCATAGTGTGACTGTATGGTCCACCCTCCCAGGTGCCACACCTATGGCCCATTGTTATCAATAACAATGTAATCAATCATCCACACATGTCAACATAAACACAACTCTTTATTAAATGCCCTGTTCATTGTAGGCCCACCCAACATACATGGCCCAATCTCATCCGTGTGATGAGACAGCCTCAAGGAAGCATCCATTAATCATCTATCATCCTGTCTTGCCACTCCACTGCTCCAGCTGGGGAGTTGCACCAGTGTTTCAGGAGGTTGCGCTGCTTCTTCCCTTCACATGAGGCTCTGTTGTGGCCTTGCACATCCTCAGTGTCTATCAGGTTTCGCCCTTGCCTCCATTCCCCAGGCTCCATGTCCCCATTGCCTTGTTGGAGGTCCACGAGCCTGTTCTGCAACACTGGATAGAGGGTGCGCATGAGATTGTGCAGGATGCAGCAAGCTTCCATGATCCTCCTCACGGTCTGTGGGCGATGCTGCATGGGGGTGAGAAGTACCTTGAACCTGTTGGCCAGGATGCCAAAGGCGTTCTCCACCACCCGCCTTGCCCTGAACAGCCTGTAGTTGAAGATCCTCTCTTCACAGGTGAGGTATTTGGAGGTGTAGGGCTTCATGAGGTAGGTTGTGAGGGAGAAGGCGTCATCCCCCACGATGAAGTTGGGCACATCTTGCATGTCGTTGGGCAGAGGTGCTGGATCTGGGAAGCCCACTATGAGGTTGCGTTCCAGCCCACCCTTGAGGTCACTTGCGTTGTATACCTGGGCATCTGAAGATGACCCATTGCCTGAAGCATCGATGTACATGAACTTGTAGTCAGCATCGACCATCGCAAAGAGGATGATGCTGAAGAAGCCCTTGTAGTTGTGATAAGAGGACCCTGAGTTGACTGGAGCTTTGCAGGCCACGTGCTTGCCATCGATGGCTCCAACGGTGTGTGGGAAGTTCCACCTCTGATACCACTGCTCTGCAACTTTCTTCCATCCTTCTTCAGTGGAGGGGCACTGGAGGAGCTCCTCCTTGTATTCTTCGATGATGGCCTGCACCACTTCTCTGACCACAATGCTGATGGTGTTGTGTGGCACCCTCCAGCCGTACTGCATGCTCCTGTAGGTGGTCCCTGAGGCCAGGTGGCACAGAGTGAGTGCCACCTTGAGCCCAGGTTCCAGGCTGGGCCGGAAGTTGGTGTTTGCCTTGGTCAACCTGGGTGTCAGCCGCTGCACAACTTCGTCAAACATGGCTGGAGGCATCCTCATGAAGTTCTGGAATGCACGAGTGTCTTTGTTCCTGAGCTCCACCATCAGCTTGTTGTACAGTCCGTCCTCTGCTTTTCTGGTGAACCATCTTCATACCCAGACGCTTCATACTGGCCGCCTCTTTTTCTTCCTGTAGTAGAGTTCACAGAGCCTGTAGATGGCTTCGCACTGTTGCAGAAGGATGGTGGCTGCCAAAAGGACTTTGTTACGATCCACGGTGGACATGACTGGATGCTGTGGAAGAGGAAGAGGCAAATGAAGGCTGCAGAGGTCCGCACCGCAGGGCTGCTGGTCTGAAAGTGAGATGCAGATGAGTTGCTCCCCCTTTTTATAGGCCGTATAGGTTTTCCCCTAGGTGTCCTTTTGCATCCTCTAGGCATCCTCTAGTTATCCTTAATATCCGAGATAGGTCCCCTCTGTGAACGTTTTTTCCATTTTACATGCTTTGTTTCCGTTCTGCATCCACTAGGCATCCGTTCTGCATCCGTTCTGCATCCGTTCCACTTCCTCTCTGCATCCGTTTACTGCTGGAGCGGATGGAGTTGCGTGGATGCGCAGCGGATGCCTAGCGGATATAGCGGATGTGTAATGGATGCAGAACAGATGCCTAGCGGATGCGTAGCGGATGCAGAACGGACGAATTGGATACATTTTCCGCTCAAAAGTTCTGAGCAGCTCAGAACTTCATCCGCTTTCTGAGCGGATGAAACATCAATAGACGGATGCTGGATGGATAGAGAGGAAGCAAAACGTATGCAGTGAGTACAGAATGGATGGCAAGTGTTTCTCTCTGTTTTACATCCTCTTTCCATCTGTTGGTGCAGTGTGACAGGGGCTTTACCAAGAAGTAGTTTGTGGTCTACTTTGTCAAATGCCTTGCTGAAGTCTAAGTATATAATGTCCACAGTATTTTGCTGGTCTCCTAATTTAGTCAGTATGTTGGATAAACTACAAACTGCCTATGAGAAAGAAGCAACATTTTAAAACAAATATTTTGGGTCTGGTTGTAAAACTAATATTAAAGTAATAACTCTACACAAAAGTCTATAGGGTCTGTCGTATATTCTTTGATATGATATGTTGAAGGAAGGATATATCCAAGAAAGTGTAAATTAGTAGCTTTTCACCCAGTAGGATTTTGTATTTTAATCTTTGTATTTTCCAAGCTCTTTAAATATATCCAAAAGAGTCTTCCAACTTCTCTACAGAAGATATTGGAGAATACATTGGGCGTTTCCAATGGAAAAGAATAACATGTGTGCTCTGCTGCCAGATGGATATACTTCATATCAACAGAGTCAGTTGATGCTTTCAACTATTGTCATAAATGGAAATCAAATACTTTCTCTTTTATGGTCAGAACAAAAAGGGGGAAATGCTTCACAATGTGCCAGGACATCAATTATTCTGATGGTTTGGATAGCAAGTCCTTTGTTAGGAACACTAAAAACCTCTCTATTTCTACTAGCGATGATCCCCTGAATGGACAGAGTAATCTGTCCATTTATTTTTGACTACTGGTGCTTCCTCTCCTGCATTTGCTTTTTTAAAAAAATGACATTCTTTTCTGCTGCTTAGCAAAGATGTTTATATTGCAAACAGTCTCATGCCTAATTCACAATAATATACCGGTTGCCTTTCTTTCTGTGTTAAACTGGGGATGAACAAGTTGCGTTCAAATGTTACCAGATCAATTACCAATAGCTTATATCACCATGGCCAATAGTTATGAATGGTTATAGGATTCCTCACTTCTAAATTAGAACAACAGTCATTGTGCTACCATATGATTTAGCTCACATATTTATTTCAGTGCTCTAACTTGACACCTGGATAACTCCTGCCTTATTTATGTAGTCAGTTTCTAAGGCTGCCATTTGCAGATGACCCTGGGTGGTTGACTGAGAATGAAAAGCAGACTAAAAACAAATAAAAATAGCAACAATAAAAAGTGCCCTTAACTTGGAATAAAAACCAATCCGGACGACACTTCAAATGGGTTTGAATTCGTTAAAGCAGAAGTGTTCCTAGGATTGAGAACTGAGTTTTCTAAGATTGCTACATAGATTCTTCCAGCTCTTCCAGTGTTGAGCATACTTTCACCTGATTGTGAAGAGTTTGAGAACAATACTCATTTTTTTCATGAGAAATCAAGTAAAGCTTGGGTTGTGAAGAGTAAGAGATTCACTATCCCTGTTATTCAAAAGGCTTCCATTATATAAAGATTAGAAAAGTATTAAGGTTGAAAATAATTTCAAGCAACATTACAACATTCATTGTTGTCTCTTCTCTTTCTTACATCAGAGAGGCTTATGCTGAGAACTAAGAGCTCACCACTTGTTATACATGTTCACTTCAATGCACTTCCTTTAGAGAGTTGTTTTTGAAAGTCTCTGTTCGCTACAATTTAAGCATCTTAAATGCACTGGGCAAATATTCTTCTCGAACAAACTCATCAGTGTTTGTTGTCAGCTTCTGCAGTGACTGACCATGTGTTTTGCATTGCTGAGTTTACATTCTGTTTCTCACTCTCTCTAGCTCTGCAATCATTCCTGCTTCTAATCCACTAGGCAGGCATTTATTTATTTAGCACATTTCTAGGACTGTCTGACTCCAGATTGACTTTGGACATGTTACAAATTTAAAAAGGCAAGAAGCATTCAGCAAACTGTGTCATCCTTGATGCTGAACTTTGCTTATTTACTTACTGATGGTTCATTACCCAACTTGGTAACATCATTGATGCAAGGCAGGTGGGGTTTGCTCCCCATTTATATACAATAGCTTGCTCTGTCAGTGTTTGTGGAAATTTGGTTTTCTGTTTGGTAGTTCCTGTATGAGGGGATTGCTTTCTGCTTGAATATCTTGTATTAATTCTTGCTTATCTTGGTATTGGCTGCTGGAGAGTCTGCCTTCTTTTTCGCTTTTTTATTTTGAAAGATAGGTAAATATGACTTATCTCTGTATATTTATTGATGGCTGACTTATCTGAATTTGTCTAAATTTTTGAATCTTGTCTGAAATTCTGATTTGTTTGAATTTTTGAATATTGATGGCTGATTTGTTTGAATTTCAGCAAAGGACAATAGTTACCCAGAGCATATAATAAAATATCTCTTCCTCAAACAACACCCCAAATGGGTCCCAAACCATCCAAACTCAAGGCCTGAGGAAAGAGTTAGGGTTTACTAAATGTAGACAAGGTAGGGGCAATTTAAATTTATGTGGGGATACTGTTCAAGAAGGCAGGTATTATGATGGAGAAGGCACAGTTTCTGAATTCTACCAGATGACAGTGCTTAATTGATGGAACTTGGAGCATGCCATCTCTGTCCTGATTGCACAGGGCAGAGAAAAACCATGGGAGATAGTTGTTCTGACCTAGGCTTCCCCAACAGCATGAAGCCAAGTCCTCATCCTGATAACCCCCTTTTATTTAATTGACAATGAATTCCTCTCCAGCAAAGTCCCAGCCAACAGTCTATCAAGATAGTTCCCAATTACAGACCTTTATCAGGCTTGGAGAGTGGCCAGGCTGCTATCTTTCAGATGTCGCAATACTTAGTAAGTATGCCAGAATGAACTAATTGTCTCCTGCAAAGCCCCACTCCCCTTTCGCTCCACTTTTATTCTCTAGGGGAAGGACCATTCACTATCCACATGTGGCTCAACTGTTTCCTTCTTCTCTGTGCATGTGCATACTGGGAACGGGCTGTTCTTCTGCCTCACTGATGTCCAACTCCGAAGACAGCTTATAACTGTCAGACGGCCCTGGCCCCATCTCTGCCTCTGACACAGAGCACTTGTCAGAACCTTCCCCAGAATTCATGACTGGCCAATGTTCCCCCCCAATTTCTTCACTGTCCCAAATCTGCTGCCAACTTTAATGGCTCCTGTCAGGCCACAACACTAGTTAAG
This sequence comes from Laticauda colubrina, assembly GCA_015471245.1. Classification (NCBI taxonomy): domain Eukaryota; kingdom Metazoa; phylum Chordata; class Lepidosauria; order Squamata; family Elapidae; genus Laticauda; species Laticauda colubrina. The sequence continues at coordinate 25,160,879 of BLBF01000020.1, read as the reverse complement.
CCTTCAGATAACTGGACTTGTGCCATGTAGGGTTTTAGAGAGAAGAGGCAGCATTTTACTTGCACCAAGAAGCTTATAGGTTGTAACCAATACAGCCTGCAGACCAGGACTGTTTCATGGGTGTTACAATATTGGCTCATAATTGCTCACATTATCAAATAATGAAACTCTGTTAATGGGCATGTTATTCAGATGCAAGGAAAAACAGTTTTAATTAAATGCAGAGAACTTACAGTATAATTAAACAATGTGATGTTTTCCAGTCTTTCTCATGACTAGCATTCACAAGCTGTTCTTTGCAATGGAAATCTGTCAGTAAATGAGCTCACTGAAATGAATTAAAGGTCTCCAGCTGCCATAATGGGTTTAAGATAACTTCCATGCTACATTAAATAACTAACATAAATATGAATTTTGCAAAAAAATAAACCTACGAGTTACTGCTTTATATAGCAACAACATTTAATTAAAATGAAATTTGATTCTCAGTATCTAGGTATAGCTTGGGACTTTTATAAATCTCTGGGTCAGGGTTAGAAATACACTAAGTTAATTAAATGATTCTTTTTAAAAAAGCAAGATTCCATTTGCTTTTTACAATTTGACAGGCTTATCCAACAAAACTTATATTTCAAATGTTCGGAAATGACTGGTCATAATCAGGAATTTCCTTGCAAGAAGAGGTATTTCCCAATCATTCTTAAGCAATAATCCTGTTTTGCATGAGAAAACAGCATGTTTTCTTTTCCTAATTAAAATCTTCTTCTCATATTTGACATATTCTGTTCACAGAAACATGTTGGCATATTCCTACATTATTTTCAAACCTTTGACTATACATTGCATGCAAAGGTAGGTTGTCTGAGAATTTATAAGTTGTGATTCTATGTCAAAATCATAAAATCCCTGTGGATAGAAAAGTTTCTTGACCAGAAAACTATAAACTTTTCTACTTCCTAACAGTTTTCTGAACAGGGTTAGTTTCCCTTTGAAGGGAATCAGGATTCTTTTTTATAAAAAGAGGGCCAACTCGTCTCCAGAAAAGGAAATATATATATATCATCAGGCTTCTGTATGGATGTAGGTCTCACAGTTCCTGGTTTCAAATTCGAATTTGATGATGATGGCAGATGAGATTCTGCTGAAACGTTACTACAACTTTAACAGCACTACAATGATGTGGGATAATACCCAAAGGAAGCTAAACAGCACACACACACACACACACACACACACACACACACACACATATATATGTGCTGTTCAGCTTCCTTCGGGTATTATCCCACGTCATTGTAGTTCTGTTAAAGTTGTAGCAACGTTTCAGCAGAATCTCATCTGCCATCATCAGGCTTCTGTATGGATATGGGTCTTACAGCTCCTGGTTTTAAATTTGAGGCTGGTTCATTCTGATTGGCTGGGAGCCTGGACCTGTTTCATTGGACTTGGAGTTTGATTGATTGGTGTTCCTGGTTTCTTCTGTCTGTTTTGTGGCTTTGATTGGCTGGCAACAGTCTGTTCTTGTGTTGGAGGCTTTTAGTGCAGCTTGGCTCCGTGTGAAGGGACGGCTGCTCTTCATTAGCAAGCTGCTATTCATTAGCAAGCTGGGTTTCACCTGGGTGCCTGGTGGGGGGGTTTCCATGGAAACGGAAATAAACAAACAACTACCATTCCTAGATGTACTAATCTACAAAAGAACAGATAGCACACTGGGACACACCATATACCAAAAGAAAACACACACCAACCGCTACCTCAACGCCCAATCCCACCACCACCCAGCATAGATAAATTCCGTAGCGAAAACCCTAATTACCAGAACCAAATGCCTGGCAGACAAGACACATATAAAGACTGAACTATGCACCCTGACTGAAGTATTGACAGCCAATGGCTTCCACAAAAACAAAATCACCAAGTTGATCCACAAAAACACACCAAGACATAACAGAGACCTAGAAGATCAACAGATCCATGGAACAGCTGTCTTGCCCTACATAAGAGGTACCACAGATAAAATCAGTAAGATATTACACAGGCATCACATCAAGACTGCCTTCAAAACAGACAAAAAAATAGCAGCCATCCTGAGGAACCCCAAAGACAAAATTGACCTGGAAAACCAAGGCATATACGAAATTCCCTGTACATCATGCCCGGCCACATACATTGGACAGACCAATAGAAGAATAAGTACCCGCCTAGATGAACACAAAAATGCAGTAAAAAAGCTGGAACACACCTCCTCACTAGTCCAACACATGAAAACCACAGGTCACAACATCAACTTCAATGG
>BLBF01000020.1:25122282-25143583 GCA_015471245.1 Laticauda colubrina | reverse complement strand
TTATACAGTTAAAGCTGCATACACTAACTATGATTCATAGTTATTATTTCACCTAAAACAGTTAGGGTGAACAATGTTATCCCTAACATCTCTTCTTCCCCATGGTTGTTGGCTGGTTGGCTGGCTGGCTGGAGCTGTGTCTGGCAGCAGGTCTTTCCTCTGAATGGTGACCTGCTTGCGAGCTGCTTCCCTTTATATCCGTGGGGCTGACGCAATGCATCCTCCCCGCATGCGCAGTGAATGCTGTGCATCCGCTAGGCTTCCGCTAGGCATCTGCTAGGTTCCACTCTGTATCCACTGTATCCGCTCGGCATCCGCTCTGCATCCGCTCTTTCCGCTTTGCGTCCGCTTCGCTGTGCTCCCCCAGAAGCCCTGCAGATGTGTCATCCGCTCCCCTCTGCTTCCATCCGCTAGGCTTCCTTGGAGCATCCGCTTTCCATCCTGGCTACGTCCTCCCCCCGTCCGTTCCTTTCCGTTGTTGTCCGCTCTGCTTATGCAAATTCGGGGCACTTTTGAGAGCAGATAACAACGGATGGTACATTTTCTCGTCCACTGTGTCCTTTTTACAAACATTTTGCATCCGTCGGCCAATGTGACAGGCCCTTGTATCAGTCTTCACATTGTCAAAGTAACATATGTGTATATATTTTTCAGTTATTAATCATCCATGACTAAACTATTCCATCATTTTATATGAGATGTTCCAAATTTTATCTTAAAATTTATGTTATATTTTCAACTAGTGGTTAAATAGATCTATATTATGTTTTATATTAATCTATTAGATTTCTATCACAAAATTATCTAATCTATTATATTACCATGCCTTTTTTATCCAACCATTGATAAAATGAATCCCATATCATATAAAATTGCTTATCTTCTTGCTCTCTAATTTCAAATATCAATTTACTCATTTCAGCACAGTCCATAATTTTTTTGATAACTTCTTCCTGCATAGGCATTTTGTCATTTTTCCAGTTCTTCGCAAATACAATTCCAGCCACTGTTAAAACATTTATAATCAAATATTTCAGTTCTTTATTGTATATTTCTGGTATGATTCCCAATAAAAAGATCTCTGGTTTAAAGTCTATATGTTGTTTATCATTTTTTCTAACCATGTGTTGATTTTAGTCCAATATTTCTTTGTGTCTGAACATGTCCACCTCATATGGTAATATGAACCAAGTATATGATGACATTTCCAGCATTTATCTGATTTATTCTTAAACATTCTCATAAGTCTTGTCAGTTATAGGTGCCACCTGTAAAACATCTTGTACAAATTCTCTTTATATGCAGTTAACATTGTCATTTTATAATTTTGAGACCACAATTTTTGCAATTTTTCCAAATCAATCCTATATCCAAAATTCCCCCCCAAGCAATCATCGTTTCTTTAATTTGCTCCTCCTCCAATTTAAATTCTAATAGATGTCCATAAAGTTTTTAAATTACCTTTTCATCGGTACCCATCAAAATTTTATCTAAGTCAGTCAACTTATCATAAATACCTTCTGCCTTGGAGTCTTTATCAAACCTAGATTGTATTTGCAAATAAATTCATTTTTATTTTTTCTTGCAATGTTTGCGTAGATTGAAGTTCACCCTTTTCATTCAATAACTCTCCATATCTAACTGTTTATTCCTTTTTATATATTATTGGATAAGAAAAAGTTCAATAGTTGATATCCATGTTGGAATTTTAAAGTAATATTGTCTTTTAATCTTGTCCCAACTCAAAAACAATGCCTCACGAATATAGTGTTTTCTAAAATATCCCTGTGTTTTAGTTCCCTTATACCAGAGAAAGGCAAGCCATCCCAGCAGCAAGTCATGACCTTCTAAAGTCAATAATCAACTCTTCCTTTACCCACATCAAACTTGTCACCTGGTTCCCAATTGGGCAAGGCAAATCCTCCTCTTATTCTTGTATCTTGTAACAGCTTTAATTTTATTTTTGCTTTTTAACCCTGCCAGATATATTTTAACACAATTCTATTTAAATCTTCAAAAAACTCTTTTCCTAATTCAATAGGAATTGTCTGGAATAAATATAAAACTCTAGGCAATATATTCATCTTAATTGTGGATATTCTCCCAATCAATGATAGTTGCAATTTTTCATCAAGTCTGTCCCAATCTGCTGTTTGAGTTTAACATAGTTATCTTCCTGAAGGGTACTGCATCTTGGTGTAATGTAAATCCCTAAGTATTTAACCTTGTTCATGACCTGTATTTTTAAAGGTTCTTCCAACTCTTTCTTTTGTCTTAGGAACATATTCTTTGTTAATTTCTTTGTTTTGTCTTTATTTATTCTCAAACCTGCTAGTTTTCCATATTCTTCTATTTTTTCTATTAATTTGGGTGTTGTTTCCATTGGGTCTTCTAATATAAATACCAGGTCATCTGCAAAAGCTTGCAATTTATACTCCTCCTTTTTAATTTTCATTCCTTTTATTTCTTTTTGTTCTCTGATATTCCTGTTCAATACTTCCAATGTTAACACTAACAGCCTTGCCTTGTCCCTTTTCTTATATCTATGGATTCTGTTAATTCTCCATTCACCATCACCTTTGCAGTTTTGTTCATGATATATTGTTTCAATGACTTGGATAAATTTCTTACCAAAGCCCATTTGTATCAGTTGCAGTAAAATAAATCACCAGCTCACATTGTCAAAGGCTTTTTGAGCATCTAGAAACATCAAGGCCATTTGCTTCTCAGGGTGTGCTTCATATTCTAGAGTATCCAAAATGATTCTCACATTGTCTTTGATTGGTCTCTTTGTCAGAAATCCAATTTGATCAGTATGAATAAAATTATTTAAGTATCTTTTTAGCCTTTCTGCCATAATTGAAGCAAAGATTTTATAGTCTGAGTTCAATAAAGATATAGGTCTATAATTTTTAACTTGCTGCAGGTCTGTACCTTCCTTCAGTATAAGTTTAATGTACACTTCTGACCATGTTTTTGGTCTTCTTTTCTTTAATATAACTTCATTCATAACTTCTAGAAGATGAAAATTCAATATTTCCTGAAAAGTCTTATAGAATTCTGCTGACAACCCATCTGGACCTGGAACTTTCCCAGCATTCTGTATTTTTAAGGCTTCTGTTAGTTCCATCATTGTTATACTTCCTTTGAACATTGTTTCAATATTTTTGGGTATTTGAGGAAAGTTTGTTTTCTAAAGATATTGCTTGATTTTTTTCTTCTTGAATATTCTCTTGAAAATATAGTTTTACACAGTAATCTTGTGTAATTTTTTTCTTCTTATTTATCAATTGTCTAATTCTTCTTGCTTTTCTTTCCTTTCTCAATTTATAATCTGCCTGGTTTATTTGCATCTTCAAAGTAATTCTTTTTCGCACTTTTAATTTTTTAAAATCTTTTTCCATTAGTCCCATTTTATGTTTAATTATATCTATTTTATTTTTAATGTCTTTTTTTGGTGGAGACTTCTGTAAATCTTTTTTCAGTCTTTTATAGTCCTCCTCTAATGTCTTAAATATCTTTTTCTGTTTTCTGTTTCTTTTCTTAGTATAAGCTATTATCAAGCCTCTTCATCGTGTCCCAGAGATTCTGTAAAGATGTATTCTCTTTTCTATTTTCTTTGAAGAAGAAAACAAGCTCTTTCTCTATTTTCTGTTAAAGTCTTTTTCTTTCAGAATCGTATTATTTAGAGTCCATCTAGATCTCCTCTTGTATCCTTTCCAAATAACTGATACTGGATTATGATCTACCCATGTCCTTGTTTCTATTTCAATCTGTTGTACATTAGTCAATAATTCTGCTTATCATAACTATTCTTGACCAGGATGTGTGGTATCATATCTATTCTTGACCAGGATGTGTGTCTATTTGAATAGAAAGTATATTGCTTACTTTCCCCATTTCTCTCTCTCCATGCATCTTTTAAATTAAATGCTTCTGTTATTTGAAGAAAGGATTTTGGTAGTATCTTTCCAACTTTCTTTGTTGTTTTCTGTGTTTTATAGTCCAACCGGTCATTAATTATTCCATTAAAATCACCCATCATAAAGATATTAACATCGTCCAAATCAATTATTTTTGTATGTCATTTCCAATAGAATTCTTGCTTATCATTTGGGGCATAAATTGCAATTAAAAGTGATTTAACATTGTTATCCATTATCTCCACCTTCAAAATCCTTCCATCATTATCTATCTAAATTAGTTCTGCCAAAATTGTTTCTTTAATATATAATGCCACACCTCTTTTTTTCGATTGTGCCAGCGATGTAAATAATTTCCCTAATTTTCCTTGTTTTAGTACATATTCATGTTGCTTTTTAATATGTACCTCTTGAAAGCCGATTATATCAAATTTTAATTTATCTAATTTGTGAAATACTGTCCTTCTTTTAATAGCTGAATTAAGTCCATTTATGTTAATCGTAATCAATTTACTTTCATCCATATTAAGCTTTATAAGAGGGTTTTATTGCTGTAGTAGATCTCAATTCTCGTTGTTCTTTGGATTCACCACCTACTGCGCTTTCTTTTTCTTTTTCAATTTCTGCTATACATTCCTCTTGGAATTCAATTAGTGACTCTTTCTTTCTTTCTTCTTCCTCCTTTTCTCTAAAGTATTCTAAGTAGAATAGCTCAGCTTTTCCAACGGTGTCAATTCTGTGTCTTTGTTCCTGCCAAGTGAACAAAAGGCCTTCTGGTATCAGCCATCTGTAGTTTACTCCACCTTTAAGTAGCTCTTTAGTAAAGAATAAATATTGTCTTCTCATCTCTCTTACTCTTCTTGGTATCTGTTTCAGCACCACAATTTCTTTACTTTTATATTTTAGTGTTTTCTTTCTCGCCACCTGGAGTATCTGTGTCTTAATAAACTTCTTAGTAAATCTGATGTGAACTTCTCTTGGTAGTCTATTCCTCATTGCATATCTTGTGTAGACAAAACACTTCATCCATCCCATCCATCATCTTTTCTTTAGTTATTTCCAGTGCTTCTGCCAATATTTCTGCCATTATTTCAGCAAGGTTTTCCTTTCTTCTATATTTTGAAATCTTAAGTAAAATTCTGATTTGTCCATTTCCCATCCTAATGATTCACCCCTGCCCTTTTTGATATCGCTCAAATGAGTATCAATATCTCCAATTTTCTTATCTCTTTTATATCTTCTTCAATTTTTTGAATCTGTTTTCATATTTCATCATCATCTGTTGAATATTTTCCACTTTTCCATCTGTCTTTTCAATTTTTTGCTCAATTTTCTGAATTCCTTGCATGATCATCTGTAATGTCACTTCCTTCTCTTTCTCTTTTTCCTGTTGTAATATTGTCTGTATAGATTGTTGTCCTCCAGATGATGAGGGAGTTGGTATCGAAGAAGCTGGGGCTATTTTCTTTCTACTCATCTTGTAATGCTTATCTGTAAAGAAAGAGAGAGAAAAAAGAAAAAAAAGAGGAAAAAGGAAAAAAAAAAACAATGAGGGCAAACAGTTGCCACTCCAAAGGAAAAATGGAAAAAGAAACTCTTCAGGCACTTGTATATCTTAATCCAATTATTTGCAATGGTAGATGTAAAAAATAAAAAGGCAAAAAAAAATTCTATATGTTCCTCTTAATAACCAAAAAGAAAATCAAAATAAAAGGTTTACATTGTCGTTCCTGGTTTAAAAAGTTAAAATCCAATTAACAATTAAAAAAAGACCCCCACTAGTGGGGCAGGGTAGGAAGGGAGGCAAAAGGTAAAAAGCAATTCTAATATAAAACAAGCCTCTGCTGTCAAATATCCAAGGCTCTTTGATAAGTCAGCTCAGAGTTTTTCAAGGTGGCTTCAATCTTCTTTTTTTCAACTTCAACTCCAAACTCCAGCTATCTGTTCAGAAATGAGCACCTGAATAAACAAACTGCCATGCTCATTTCTATCTTTTCCAATACACAGCTCAGAGTCCTTGATTATAATATAAACTAGTGAAAGGAAAAAGAAAAAAGCAGTGCTACTTACTTTCCTTCACTTTCACTTCCCCCTCCTCAATCTACAACCAGGAACTAAAAGAAAAAAAAATAAAATCTCCCTCCTCCCCTTTTTTAAAGGGAGAAAAATCAATCTTAAGTCAAGCAGAAGAGTCTTAATCAAAAAATAATTTTCAAAAAGATTGTTAAAAAAGGAGAAAGAAATACAAACAGAAATAAAAAGATTAAAAAGTACCAGTCCAGCTTAAAGTAAAACAGCTTTGCCAAGTTCAAAATTCCAATAAAAAAGAGAAAAAAAGAACAAAACTTTCACTTTGACAATTAATCATGCCGTTAAACTCTTTCCTCTTCACCTTTAGTCCACTTTCATTTTTTCAGGGTGCTCTCTCCAAGAAATAAAAAGTAAAAGTTCATCTCACCAAGCTGATATATTTTCTTCCAATCTCTTCCATTCTGGAGCTGTCCCAGCATCAGCAGCTTGGGAGGCTGCCTCTCCACCACCAGAAAAAAGGGCTTTCCCTGGATCAACCAGGGACTTTGTGATGTCCCTGGGATCAACAGGACATGCCCTTGTCAATCACTGTCTCTATGGGATGGTTTAGGTCCATGTGGACTGATCAGCAGCTGAGATATCGACGGTGATCTTGGAGACTCAAGATCTCCCATCCAACCGCCGGGACACCAGCTCCGCCCACTCCCATTACTTTCTGAATCTTTGAAAAGACAAAGCCAAAAGGTTTGCCATCAATTGCACTGGAGACAGCTCAAAATAACCAAGCCACAGCTGAAAGGCCTGAAAGCCCAGGTTTTACAATCCTGTTTTTGCTTTTCAGCCTAACTGGAGCACTCACAAACATGAATTAAGTGAAAGAAAAACAATTCAGAGCATTTGGTTAGGGATACCTATAACTGTGGTACTTGCAGAGATAACCCAAAAAAGAGATGACAGGAGGCGATAAAGCAGTAGGCGATAAAGCATTAGTGCTGATTAGCATTAATGCTGATTAGCATTAATGCTGCCCAGGTAGGAGACAACAATCTAGCTGAACTTGAAAAATTAAGCAGACAATTTAGTACTTAAATGACAAACCCCTAGGAAATGAGAGATTAGCAGAAGGGCAGTGACAGAAGCAATACAAACTTTGTCCCTTTGATTTGTATGTCAATGTCATTTTATGTACAGAGTCAAAGCTGACAGTATAACACTGGTTATGTCATCTGGATGAAAGCCTCTGATTCTAAAGAAGTTTCTGCAGCTGAGTATGGCACTGTAAAAAACTGTGGAGAAACAATGCTAGGAAAATTACAGCAGTGTTCTCATGTAGTTAACAGCAATTGCACTCAACTCAACTTCAAGGAAGTTTTTAGTTTCGTCTTTGACAGAATGGGCTTAATCAGCAGGCCAGATCAGCCTGAAGATTCTGCATCCTTGCTAGGTAATTAGCCAACTACTGTATATTTTTTGAAAGGGTGAATTAATCTACTCACTTCTTTAATGTGCTTGCATTCCAGTAAACAATTTCTGTTGCCTTGAATAGTCAGCCAGTGTATCCATATAAATATATCCACAGGCTTATATGTATGCATTTGCATTAGTCATCCTTTAAATTTCATTATTAATTATTCAACAAATGATATTTCATTTGATGCCAGAAACAGAGAACTTTACCATCATAGATTTCAAATTCAGTAGACAGTCTTTTCCATTTGAATGTGATGTTTATCACTGTTCAGTTTGCACTGAAACTAGACAACATGAAAGCTATAAAAATGAAATGTGATAGATATATTTTTGGCTTATTTAAAGGAAATGTAGGGCCAAAGTAGATTGGATACCGAGTGTTTACCCTCTTTTTAATCTCTAGACTCTTTAATAGGATGATATAAAAATGATCCAAGAAAAGATTCAGACTGTGACTTGTCTAGTACATTCCAAATGACATTCAGTACCTTTTAAAAATTTGCATAGTTGATATGCCTCTATGTAAGTCCATTTGTTTGTCTGTGTTATTTAATCCTGTTCCTAAGAAGAAGAAAAGTCCATTATTGATGCCAATTATGAGAACTCATAGTTGATGCCAAAAATGTCTTAATTCCTTTTGATCCAATTCCTGGTTTTGTTTAGCTAGAAACTTAGCAATCTTAGCCAGAGGTTGTTTTTTTTTTTTTTTGCCTTTAAATGCTGTGAGTTCTTATTTAGGCATTGAAAATATTACTTTAATTGGATTTTGGATGAAATAGTTTTTAACATGGTAGTAAAGCTTTTTTTTTGCATTAAAGTATAACATGTTAACTATTGTTCATTTGATCTCCATGTAGCAAAAGCTGGTTGTTGAAAAAAAAAGAGAGAAAAAAGTTGCATTGAAGTATGGCTTTGGAGACAATTTCTAGGAATATTATGGACTGCAAGAAGAACCAGTCAGTCCTGGATCAAATAAAGCTTGACTCCTCCTTTGAAACAATGATGACATTCATAAGTTTTGGACATAAAATGATGGATAGAATCAAAGTGATTACTCAAAGAGATTACTGAGATATAATCAGATAAGCTATGGGTTATTATTAAAGACTGAATGGTTGGGTTGGCAATATTTATTCATTCATTTGCCAGAGGTTAGAGCGGACCTGATGATACATAACTATTTAGTAAAACTATTTGGGATTGATATTTGCATGGAAATAATTAGCCTATGGTATCCTCTTTCCCTTCAAATAAGAGCAAGCCTGAACACATCAAATTCTCTGCAAGACATATTGGACTACTGTTGAAGAAAGTTGGGAATCACAAGTTGGATAAATTGGGAGTGAAATTTGGGAGCCAGGACATTGTTTACAATTGACTGGATTCAAATAGCATATTCAGACATATGATTATTATTTATTAACTAAGTATTTACTAAAGATTTATGAACCTATTATTATGGTTTGCTGTCCCTGAGCTCTTGGAGAAAAGTTGGAATACAGATACAACAAATGGATTAAAGATCATATTTTAAGGTACTTCAAAGGGTAAATGATCCGGTATGGCATGTAATGTTGCATATTAGGAAGCTTAACATTAGTTTTATTCCATGACATCAACCAAATAAACATGATGCTAATGATACCGGGTCAGAAGCCATACTGGATGTGACATACTACCTAATCTCATTGGGAAAGGCCACTTGCCAAACCTAAAAATTAGTGATTAATATAACTTCCATTTGATTGACCATTTTAGAAATAAATAAAGCTTTAATGTGGTTTTATTTTAGTTGAGCTTTTTTTTTAAAAAAAAACAACCAGCAACTTAAATGCAAGAGAATATGTTTTTTGCCTTCTCTTAAAGTTAAATATGCACATAATTCTGCAAAGCTTATGTGACAAAACAGACACACTTCCACCAGCAAGTGATAAAAAAGTGAACATTGGGACCTAGCTTAATTTTTGAAGGAGAATAAAAGCTAGTAGAATGTTTTACATTCCTGCATTTTATTTTCATTAATAAAATGGACTTTTTCCCTAGGATTTTTGAGTATAGTTTTCAAATACTATTTTGAAAAAAATGAGGAAATATCTTTGAGATTAGCTTGTCACTGCTGTTCTAGACTGGATGCTATTTGTTTTATTACTCGGAAAATTGACCTTTGTTGGTTTATGAAGAGCATAACTCTTACACTGAAAGTTAGGTCTTGACTCATTTCCTGGACTGCTTTCTATATTCCTGAAATAAGGAATTTAAATCCATAACTTCCTACTTGTAAATGCTCTTTACACTTTAAACATTGCAAATTATTGAAAAACTGTGAAAATCATCCCATACTGACATAAAAATAGAATTTTATTGATAATATTCAGAGGGTCATTTCTAGGTCCTCAACTGCAAACTCTTCCCACCATATTAAAAAAAAATTGTGACACATCATTTTATAATATGCACACTTTTCTGTATCCCATGAATTAAAGACACAGTCACAAGAAGACATAATTTACTGTAATGGTTAATGGCACTTACTGGGCTAGAAGTATGGAGAATTTGTGCTGTAGTCTTCTCTTACTCACCACTATAATATAATTGTGGCCTTTTTTGATTTGCTGGCTTTCTAAAAATTGCAAAATATAATTAAAATCCTTTATGGTGACATTTAGCTTGTGGTTTTTACATAATAATAAATGAAAACCTATTTATCTCCCAGGTTCCTTACTCTCCTTCCCAAATGAGGCTGTTTATCATTTCACAGGCTGCTTAGTATTACATGATATTGCTTCCATTTCCCTCTGTTTCTCCTCATCTTCATTAGAATTTCAACACCACTTAAGACATCCAAACAAGATTGACCTGAAGAAATAATTTTCACCATCAAAATTCCAACAACAGATATTACAATTTTTCATCAGCTGTTTCTTTCCATGAAGAGCTCTTTCCATGAAGGCTCTATCTTAGCAAGTCTTGAGGAAATCAATCAAGATCAAGTGAAGTACTAATACCTCTCTATAAAACCTTAGCAAGACCACATGTAGAATACTGCATCCAGTTTTGGTCACCACACTATAAAAAAAAATGTTGAGACTAGTGGTGGGATTCAAAAATTTTTACTATCAGTTCTGTGGGCATTGCTTAGTGGGCAGGGCAAGGATCAGGGATGGGATTCTACCAGTTCACACCTATTTAACTGGTTGTTAACATTTAAGCAGTTTGGAGAACTGGTTGTTAGAAAAAATTACTGACCTAATCCTGTAAGGAAGGCAAGAAGGAAACATTCTGGTATTGCTTACAGAAACTGCCTTTCTGTTAACCCTTATTACGTTCTTGGCAGGACTAGACTTCCTGTCTCAGGAACTTCTCTGGAGTTTTTTTCTCCTCCTTTGCTGGTACTTTGCTTGTGTGGAGTGACCAAAGTTACAATGGCACTGAAAAAAAGTTACTTATGACCATTTTTCACACTTACGACTGTTGTAGCATCCCCACAGTTATGAGAGGCCAGGTGAGGAGATACGTGCCTCAATGTGAGTGATGTTGAGTTGGCCATGCCCAGCCAAAAACTTGACCATCAAGCCACGCCCACTAACTTAGCCACACCCACAGAACCAGTTGTTAAAAAATTTGAATCCCACCCCTGGGAAGGATACTGTAAAATCTCCAGTCTGAGGTGGTATTTGCCGGTTCTCCGAATTACTCAAAATTTCCGCTACTGGTTCTCCAGAACTGGTCAGAACCTGCTGAATACCACCTCTGGTTGAAACTATCGAAAAAGTGCAGAGAAAAGCAACTAGGATGATTAGAGGACTGGAGACTAAAACATATGAAGAATGGTTACAGGAACTGGGCATGGACCAGGGGAAAGATGACAATGTTCCAATATTTGAGGGAGAAGAATATTTGCCACAGCGAGGAAGGGATCAAACTATTTTCCAAGGCACCCAAAGGTTAAAAAAAGGAAATAAGGAGAATTTTTCTGATAGTGAGAACAATCAACCAGTGGAACAGTTTGCTTTTAGAAGTTGTGGGAGCTTCATCACTGGAGGCTTTCAAGAAGAGATTGCACTGCCATTTGTCAGAAATGGTGTAGGGTCTCCTACTTGGGCAGGGGGTTGGACTAGAACAGACCTTCCAACTCTGTTAATCTGTTCTAAGGCAATCTTGAGTTGCTCCAGGTATTGGAAGGTGTATCCAATTATGTTAAAATGTTTGTAGAAAATTAAAGTCTTCTTTTGATCTAAGATGGTCAGCTTCAAAACTATTATCATTTTTCAAAAGCACACAGAACTTAAAGCAGAATCAATATCAGGAGTGCCAGATTTTTTTAAGGCATGTAACCCATTTCTCCTTAAATAAGTGAGTTTACACTTGCAGAGTATGTTTTCCATAAGTTTAGATATAGTATATGTAACTACAGGTAATCCTTGACATATGACTGTAATTGAGCCAGAAATTATGGTTGCAAGTTGTGCTGGTCATTAAATGTGTTCCCATGTGACTGTGCCTCACTTTACAACCTTTTTTTTGCAGAGATCATTAAGTTAATCACTATGGTTATTAAGCAAACACAAAAATCATTGAATGAATCAATTATGCTCAATGAGCTTTTTTTGCCAGGAAACTTTGAGTAAATGCTTGTTTCCCTCCCACCCCCACCAAAGACATAAATTGCAGTCATGTGCAAATGGCCATAAAATAGCCTGATTGCCCAAATGCAATCATGTAACAGAGAGGGTGGCTCTCAGAATATTGGATCTGGGTCATAAGTAGCCCTGAGGCAGCCCATTGTAACTTAACAATCACAAAGCAACTCTTCATAAGTCAAAGACTATATGTAAAACTTGCCTTACAGAACAGGCCTTGTTCACCCAAATACAATGGGGCTGGAAATGCCAATAAAACATACCTTGTTTTGCAGTGCTTTGCACAAGCCTGGACTTATACACCTGTCCATTTGATACTTGTTAAATCTTTCCACATGCAAGTTTAAAGTTGTTATTGATTCTTATTTTTGTTCCCAAAAGCTCAAAATAGGGTTTCTTCACAATGGTTATCTTAACAGCTTATTGCAGAGTTAGAAATATATGTGTGTCTTCCAGTTAAACTGCAAAAATATACTTAACTTTTAGGAAAGACAAAATAGCTACCTATAACGTAAGCATTCTTTTTCCTGCATTTAAAGTGCTGATTTTAGAAACTCAACTTTAGAAATAAAACTTTAGTATGATGTGGCCCACCAGAAGCTGATGGAGCTGGCAGCAGAGTCGGACAGTAGTGAGGAGGTTGGGGAGAAACCTGGGCTAGGTCTGGAGGCTGAGGAAGATTCGGAGGGGGGGGCTACATTAGGGGCAGAGGTGGGGCCAGGGCAGGCTGGCAGTCAGCAGTTGCCTTCGGGTCTGGACAGCAACAATGTGGGGGAGCTTATAGAACCACTTCCCAACATGCGCATGCACAGAGCTAGCAGAAGACAAGAACAATTGAGAAAGCAGGGTCGGTTCAGGAGTAAGGCCACACCTCAGAGATGATTAGACCCTCCCATAGGACATAAAAGAGGAGCGAACAAGACATGAGCTTTTGCAGGAAGCAATTAATTCATTTGGTCAGTTCAAGTTTTGAAAAGTTCTGTTTGACTGCGTGTCAAGTTTGGCTTTGCTCTGCATCTGGCAATTAGTTCTCTGACCATGTTCCAAATGTGATAAGGTGCGTGTTTATAAACATTCCCCTGACAGACTTTTTGTGAAGCCTGGCTGCTGTGAATAAACATAATTTGCAACTGTGGAAATAAAAGAGGATTAAGATTGTGTTTTATGCTTTCTTAAGAAGCCCAGGTCAGAACATAGCATGTCAAAAGTACTTAAAATGGTGTTTGCTTCAATAGGAAGTTTTCAGTGTAATTCCTCCCTAGGATTATCAAATGACAATGCTATAAAATGGAAGGTTTAGCTCACGAGTGTCATGTTGCTGTCACATGACATATCACAATGTTTTTTTCCTTTTGCAGAGCTGGGTTGGGCATGGCCTGCACATGATGCATTCCAGCCCGCCAGTTTGACACCTCTTATTTAACCCTCTCTGATGAAATTAGGTAACAATCATATCTGGTAAAGGTGGTGATATCTGCAGCTCTTGATTGTTTAATGTCATCACAGATTACAATTACGTATAAGCTTCTAGTTGAAGTTAGTGTGCACCACAACTACTCATGAGCTTTCTACTTTATTACACATGTGATTTTTATATTATAATGATACCCCAGATATATCTGTGTGAGAAAGTAAGAGATTAATAATATCACATGTAATTTACTTTTATCAAGAAGCATTTAAAGATGAAATTCTAAGGTTTTTGTTCAACCATCATTTTCTCTTCCAAGTCTTTAGTTGTTTCAGTAATATAATATCCAATGTGGTTATAAAGAGTATTTGAAACATCTCTATCATCATATATGACAGAATTTTACCTAGCACACTATTGGTGTATTTCTTTTTAGCTGGATGAAAATTTTTTTAGGACAATTGTGCTTCCCTAATAGACAAGGAGCACCTTCCACAACTAATACTTAATTAATATGATTAATCAGTTTCAAAATTGAAGTGGCTGTCAAAACCATCTTACACTGGCTGCAACAAGTTGGCTGTGGCAAGTTGTCGCATTCCGCTCTGTTCCCTGCTCAAATCCAATCATACCATGTTGTTTCTCCAGACTATAAAATTACATGAATCTTCTTTGTACAGTAATAGTCAACTTATGACAATAATCGAGCCCAAAATTGCACCCTTATCCCATTTTTTTTTCCATTTGTGTATCAAATGCAAAACAGAAATAGCCTATAGATTTCACTTTGATAATTATCTTGAAACTCATGTTTTCATTTGGGGTCGCAAATGAAAATTAAATGAGATTTTTGAAGGCATAGCCATAATTTTATAGGAACAGCACGTTGATCTTACATTTCTGTTTCATAGAAATAAAATTGGGAAAAGACTTTTACAGCAAGTGCCAAATTAGCAATAGTCTTCCCATTCACAGGAAGTTCAGAAGCCAGTTAAAGCAACTTACATTTGCCAAAAGACTCATAACATTGATCCAGACCCCTGCTAAAATATGACAGTATTCAACTACCAGCCTCACTTTCTTCTTGCCTGAAATTAGAGGCCTAGAGACTTGAAAGCTTACAGGTTATAAAGAATCTTTTTTTTTATCAGATAAAAAGTAACTATAAGGGCAAATCATTTTTTCATGCCATTAGCAAAGATAGTCTATTCATCATCTTGTTAGAAAATTGAAAATGTTAATATTTCTTTTTTATTTGCATTTGCTGACCATAACTTATTACTTGTGAGAGGGAAAAGGTAGTAAAAGTGATATACAATGAAGAGGACAAGAAAGAGACCATACCTTATATGGCGAGGAAGAATCCAGAAAGAACAAAAGCAAGAATTAGTTGGGCAGCGAGTTCTCTATTAAGGAAAAAAATTAGGGAAATAATTTTAGGTAAATGTACCTTTCTTTCTGTCTCTTCTCTCACTCTCTCTCTCTCTCTCTCATACACACAAACTTACTATTTTTTAAAATATGAAATTATTACCATAAGTTTTTATGAAGGGAGAAAAAACAAGGAAGATGAAAGTCAAACAAAGTCTGCATGGGAATGGTCCAAAAGTAATCTGGGAGAGATTGCAGATTTTCAAATTATATAATTAATGTATTTGAATACAGGTAGTCCTTGATTTATGACAACAATTGAGTACAAAATTTCTGTTGCTAAGCAAGACATTGGTTGAGTGAGTTTTGTCCAGGAGTGAGATTCTACCTGGTCAGACTGGTTCTATAGAACCAGTTGTTAAGATTTTGCGTTGTTTGGAGAATTAGCAAATCATTCCACTGGCTGGCCCTTCCCTTCCCCTCCCCTCCCCACCCACTCACTCCTTAATTGGCATGCGTGCCATCCAACTTGCTTGCCTTGTGCCTTCTTTTTGGTAAGTTCCTATTTTGCCTTCCTCCCCCCCAACTATCAGCTGTGATGGGATATTTAGATTATCTAGAAAGCAGGAAATTGTTGGATTTCTTGCTTTGCAGCTAATCTAAAAGCAAAGCTGAACCTTCCTTAGGACTGAAGCTTCTATTTTTCAGTGCAGACTCAGGCAATAGATTGCAGAATGGCAGATGTCTGAATGAATCTGAGATTCTGTGAGCAACTCAATCTGCCTGCCTGATTTGCCTGATTTTTTGGGAAAAGTTGCTCCTTTTTTTTTTATAAAAAAAATTCAATATTTACATACATGGTGTGTTGTGAGTTAATTTTGTGCATTTGCTTGCAAGCAAATTTTATCTGACAGATTCAGGCAATCGATTGCAGAAAGATAGATCTCTGAGTGAATCTGTGATTCTGCAAGCAACTCAGTCTGCCTGCTTGTTTTGCCTGATTTTGGGTAAAAGTTGCTCTTTTTAAATAAAAAAATCAATATTTACATAAATATTTATAATATTTATATACAAGCCATGCCTAGCCAGCCATGTGACCACCAAGCCATCCCCAGCCAGCATGCCACACCCAGCTAGTCACATGACCACCAAGCCACACCCACATATTAGGCCATGCCCACAGAACTGGTTGTTAAGAAATTTGAATCCCACGCCTGGGTTTGCCCCATTTTATTTTTCTTGCCATTGTTGTTAAGTGGAACAGTACAGTTGTTAAGGTAGTAACAGTGGTTAAATGAATCTGCTTCCCCATTGACTTCAATTGTCAGAAGGTCACAAGAGGTGATCACATGCAGGACACCGAAATTTCATAAACATGCATCAGTTGCTAAGTGTTTGAATTTTTGATCACGTAATCATGGAGATATTGCAATGGTTATACGTGTGAAAAATCATTGTAAGTCACTTTTGTCAGTGCTGTTGTAACTTTGAACAGTCACTAAATGAACTGTTGTAAGTTGAGAACTACCTCCAGTTTTGAGTTGGAACTAGAAATTTGGGATTAAGAAACAGTGTTTTGTCACCATTTTATCAAAACTGAAAAGCAGTACCAACTTTGGAACTAGCTTGTTTAAACTGTATTTAGATTAGGTTTGGACATCCTAACTTGCTCTGACATTGGGGACCATGGATGCCTAAATGGAATGAAATATTGAATGTTAATTGTAAGACTGTGGTTTGATTGCCAACACAATCACAATGGAGAGTGAAATGGATGCATCAATATATAATTAGGCAATTTATATTCTTATTTATCATACTGAGATTTGACCTACTAGGGCCAATAACCTTTCCTTAGGCAACAACAATTTCAGAAGCAAAGACAATATAACATACATTTGCCAGAATGGATATGAGCTAAACATGACTGTTACTGCAATTCTTGAATCATCGTGAAATCTTCATGCAAATAGATACTAAATAAAAGGGCATATATTTTCCAAAATGGATTATGCAATTTTGGCTGCTGTTCATTGTTGAAAGAAGACTCATTTAGAACTCAGATCTTTACTGCATTTATGTGAAAATTATCATTGCCAGCAGGACTAAGGTAATGAAATTCCAGTTATTGTTTTTGTGACATAAATAGCAATAAATAGTGTCAAACAAATGAATGTGCAACTTCGAATTAGCTAATTCCTAGTAATCTGCTGAAGTCCTAAATCTTCTGCAGCACAGATGTAAAAATGGAAAATGGTCATGATGATTTAGTTGTAACTGTTAATAATTTATAATCAGCGCATTTCTCTATTGTGCCAAGAAATCTGCTTTTCTAATTTAGGAAGAAAAATTAAAAATTGTAATATTTTCATCTGTTTCTTTTAATCAGTAATTTTGTTAAATGAAACTGGGCTAGCTAACTAAATAGCATGATTAATCTATGTCCCAGACTGAGTTTGCATTGAAATATAACACAAATAGACTGGGTATACGTCTATGTGTCAAGACTATGACACTTGAGTCCTTTTGCATTTCCCCAACTTTTCTCCAAAACTTACTGTATAAAATTCTGTAAGTTGTTTGGATAAAATATATCAATTCCATAACCCATAATGCACTGGGCAGAACAACTCATTTAATGGGCTGTAATTTTGCCCTCAAGCTTTATTGTAAATTTCCTCAATTAAAAGAGAAAACCTAATGGGTTACTGAGTATTCCCAACAATCTGGAGCAGAGGTGGTATTCAGCAGATTCTGACCAGTTCTGGAGAACCAATAGTGGAAATTTTAATAGTTTAGAATACCACCTCTGACTGGCCTTGCCCCCATCTATTCTCTGCCTTCTGAGTCCCAGCTGATTGGCTGGGTCTTCTTTTGTTGCCCTGCACAAGAGAACGGAGTTGGAAAGCAGATTAGTAAGGTGGGAATGGAGATTTTGTAGTATCCTTTCCCTGCCACGCCCACCAAGCCACACCCACCAAACCATGCCACACCCACCAAACCGTGCCCATAGAACTGGTATTAATTTTTTTTTGAATCCCCTCACTGAACTGGAGGTATTCCTGCTATCATTATTAATGGGAAGGCAAGGGAGCAAAAAACTGGCCTTAGATAAGGGAACATCAATAAAACAAGCAAAGAATGCAGGTAGCCCTCGATTTGCAACAGATCATTTAATGACCATTCAAAGTTACAGCAGCACTGAAAAAAAAAATGGAGTTATGACCATTTTTCAAAGTTAGGATCTTTGCAGCATCCCCTTGATCATGGGTCGACATTCAGGGTACTTGGCAACTGGTTCATATTTATGACCTTTGCTGGGTTCCGGGGATCTTGTGATTTCCCCCTTTGCAACCTTCTGATAAGCAAAGTCAATAGGGAGACCAGATTCATTTAACAACCGAGTTACTAGCTTATCAATTGCAGTGATTTACTGAACAACTGTGGCAAGAAAGGTCGTAAAATGGGCAAAACTCACTTAACAAATATCTCAACAGAAATGTTGGGCTCCATTATAGTCATAAGTGGAGAACTACTGGCACAAAGAAGATCCATGTAGTTCTATAGTCATTTATTATTTTATAATAAATCTTATTATATTGGCAATATGTACTGATGGAATAAGCCTACAATGGATTGCCATTGTAGAATATGAATCATATTTTCCAGTGAGCATTTAGAATTTAAATAGTAATCCAGTTGAAATATAATTGTTGCAAACAAAATTATTTTTAATAATAAAAGTCATTTTGGATAAGCAGGAAACCTAAATTAATAAATCTTTTTTACAGAACTCTGGCATGTTAAGCTTTCATTTTCAATTCTCTTTCAATGTATTCCAATTTTTCTACTTTTTGTGTGACATAAGTATTATTATGTAATCAACAGGAAAATTATTTATCCTTTACAGAGATGAATCTGACCTTTGGGTATCTCATACATATGACAATATTTTAAGAAGTCAGAAAAGATTTGTTGCCACTGAATTAGGAAGATATGATGGTCTCTGGTGGGCTGCCTAAGAATTGGATGAGTGGTGGGATTCAACTTATTTTACTTCTAGTTCTGTGGGCGTGGCTTGGTGGATGTGGCAGGGGAAGGATACTGTAAAATTTCCAGTCAGAGGGGTGGTATTTGTCAGTTTTCCGAACTATTCAAAATTTCCACTGCCGGTTCTCCAGAATTGGTCAGAACTTGCTGAATATCACCCCTGAATCGAATCGTTCAACTATTCAAGGCTATTGCTTGTTGCTTAATTGTTTCATGTGACTAATTTATCACAGGTTCCCCAAAACAACAACACATTACATCTTTAATTGTTTTCCATTAAATATTTTCCTTGATGTTCTAAAGAACAAAAATCATACAACATATCTCAGCAGATCAATCTGTTAATTTGTTGAATTTGCAAGCCAATACAGAAATAATTATTTATTGGCAGTTACCAAACTACAGTATTTAAAGCCAACATTTGGAGTGTAACACCATATGGTGATTACTTGTTCATACCTGTTAAATATGTGTATTTCTAAAATCTATCATGCATATCCCTCAGTCAATGTCTAAAGCTTTAATTTGACTACAGTTAGGTTGCATCTCCTTTGGAGGTTCAAGTACGCCTCTGCCAACTTAAATTCTGGTTGAAGCAGGCATTTTGGGGAATTACTTGCTCAACCTTACCTCATTAGATTAGCATTAGATATATCCTAAGCAGACTTGATCTTGTAAAACTTTGGCTGAATTTTTACTTCCTAAATTTTTCTTTAGTTAAGTCTGAATGTCAATAATTTCATTAACTGTAATAGAATTATATTGAGGGACTGTGGCACCAATTGTGGGGAAGAGGGTTCTGATTTAGTAGGGAACTGATTTATGGGGGGAAAAAACTTAGAAAAATTCTAGACAACCAGATCCAAAGGAAGAGGGTTTCTTAGGATTCTTAGGCCATCAACAATGTGATTTTGCTTATTTTATGGAGTAAGAATACTTCAGTACTCACTATCTGGAGATGAACTCAGCAGATAGAATCCAGAATGAATTCTGAAGTACTCTGCTTCAATTAGCAAATCAGAACATTTTTTTTCTCTTTTATTGTCCAGTAGATAGTTTTCAAAATCTGAGTGCAGCAGTGAACTACCAGGTTTGTATCGATTCATAGTTTTATTATCCATGTTTTTAATGTAGATAAGAAAAACAGGATTATTTTCATGTAATTTTACAGGCCCATGGTTATTTCTTTATGGTAGGTGAATTTCATCCCTTTGGGAGATATACTTAATTATACAATTTGTATATATCTTTGACTTCTGCATCTGAAATCTGGCAGTAGACTTCATAGGACTCACAGAAATATTTCCTGTATAACCAAGAAAGAACTATACAAAATGTTACGTTGTGGGAAAAAGACTCGAGACCCAGTTGATCTTCTAATCTTTTTATTTTCTCTCCAGAAACTGTTTGCTGGCGAAACCACGGCAGTCTTTTTATAGCTGGCTGCTCACGGCTCATGGCCAATGACGGCTGTTCAAATCTCCCACCATCCAGACCAACCTATCCTCGGTGAGTATGCAAATATATAACGCTAAATATTTCTGAATTCATTTGGCATTGTCTTAATTTCCCATAGGAAGAAAATGGAGAAGTAAATACAGACTAGAATAGCATAGAGCTGAAAAGGACATTGGAAATCTTCTAGTCCATCCCACTACTCAAGAAGAGACCCTCTAGCATTTCATACAAGTGGCTGTCTAGTCTCTTCTTAAAAACCTCCAGTGATGAAGCACCTACTACAACCTCTGACAATAAGCTGTTCCACTGGTTAATTGTTCTCACTGTTAGGAAATTTCTCCTTAATTCCAGGTTGCTTCTTTCCTTGATTAGTTTCTTGTCCTGCCTTCTGATGCTTTGGAAAATAAGTTAACCCCCTCTTTTTTTGTGGCAGACACTCAAATACTGGTATACTGCTATCATGTCGCCACTTAGTACTTCTTTTCTCTAGATTAAACAAACCCAAATCCTGCGACTTTTCTTCATATGTTTTAGTCTCAGGCCTTTAATCATCTTGGTTGCTTCTCTCTACACTTTTTCCAAACTCTCAACATCTTTTTTGTAGTGTGATGGCCAAAACTGGATGCAGTATTTCAGGTGTGGTTGCGGTATCTTCTATCCCGCATTAGATGGGCGTCTCATGATAGGGAGCGAAGGAGAAAGAAACGACAGGAGACGAAGTTCCTCGGGATGAGTGCACCCAGAATGTCTGGGTACACGCTCTTTTATTATGCTCCTTCAAAAGGGGGGGTCACTATCATTGTTTATTCAGAGCCTAGGTCAAGCCCAGGTCGGACAGGATATGCAGGACTTAGATAAGGCAAAATACCAAGTCAGACAGGATGGCACGATCTACAATTAGATCAAGACATTCCTTCTTTACAAAGCTGCATGCCAGACGATGTAAT
>BLBF01000020.1:25105232-25117282 GCA_015471245.1 Laticauda colubrina | reverse complement strand
TAGTTGTAATGATACATAGTTGCAAACACATAAATGATACATAGTTAAAACATGTGGTCCCTTAAAAAAAGTTATTTTCAATAACCTTTTTAAAAAGAAATATTTAAATAAATAAATATTTAAATAAAAGTTTAATAAAAAATTTTAATGGTTTAATTAATTTCCACAATACTTTCAACAAGTTGGAAGTTTTTCTCAAGAAGGTGTTCAAGGTGTAAACTGAAATTAGGAGAGAAATTTTCCAAGTAGTATTCATGTGGAAGATGATTATGATAAGCAATTTGAGATCATCAGTTACATTTATGGATGATAGTAGCATGCATAATTAGATATTTCTTATCAATGTTCTTGGCTGCCATCTCAATAGTTATACGTTTTCTTGAAAATATTACATTACACTATAAACAAGTGTTCAGTTCATTAATCTCCTTCTTTTCAGTTATGTTGAATGTAGCTGCTATGACAATAGGCGAAGGAACAAATGACCAATTTTTCTTTCTGCTAGAAGAACCAATGATCTTGGACAGGCTTATTGGAAGAAAGATGGGTGGGAAATGAATTTTTTCCTTCCTTTCCAGCAATGCTATTTAAGAATGATTTTCTACAGCCATTACCCAACAGGAATTTCATCTTTTCTGTCGAGCTGATTAACTGTGAAATTAACTTTTGTGATTGACAATGCTAGCTGTGCTTTGAGATGCTGAATAAAACATGCAGATTTGCTAATGATTTCAACTGTTGTGAGTTCTTTCTTCGAATACAAAGAATATTGAATCCTGCAGATGCTGCATAGGGCAGTATTGGCAGTATTGAGTGTTGAGATTGTGTTGAGATTGAGTGTTGATAATGCATGGGGAGAAGGGGGAGAAATTTTAGGTTTCATGGCTTCCTTCTTACATTTTCTGACACTTTTGTACCAATTGAGCAGAAAACAAATTTTAACATTTATATCTATGATCAAAAGCTGTAATTCTTCTGGACTTCTGTGGAAGCAATGGTGATCTGAAAATGGTTCTGCAAAACCAATGACAGTGAATAGCTGGTGAACAGATCAACTCCTCAGAATTCCTCTCTGGATCAGGGGGAGAACTAGAATCACTCACAGGTTTGTTCTATACAGAGACTGCCTGTGAATAGACTACAAAATAATTGTCTCCAATGGATTTGCGGAAGTAGAAAGAAACTATCCTGCCTAAGCTACAGTTTGGTGCCTTTAAATGGACATTGGGTTTACTCATTTCCTCTATTAATTATTTTAGGAAACTGCTTGTCATTGACTTTCCAAAGAGCAAATATCATCACACTGGGATAATTTCTTTCCATCTCCAATGAAAGAAGTTTTCTGTAAGTTTAAGGATTAAAAAGAAAAACTTTAATTTTTGCAAAGAAGAAAAGGGCAAACTAGAATGCTGATTTTGGAAAATTAAAGGCTAAACTAAAAGGCTTTAAATTATAAGACCTGAAACAGTATTTCTTGTGTGTTTTTAAAATTTTTATAAAACAATGTAAGAAGGTTTTGAAATCAAGTCTAACAAATATTTCTGTAGAAATGTTTTATTAATTGGAAAATCACCATTTCATAAAAGGGGATTTTCAAGTTTGACTAGAGGGAATAATAGAGAACTAAGAATGATAGTAAAGAAGAGTCCCATTCACATAGTGGAGCAGTATTATTTGACTATAGAATTAAAGTTGTTTGGGAATAGTGTACTTAAAAATTACTTAAAAGACCTTACTTGCCTAATATTATATAAACAGATTCAGGGTATAAATCAGGGGTGTCAAACTCAAGGCCCGGGGTTGGATCCAGCCTGGGAGATGCTTAGATCTGGCCCATGGGGTCACCCTGGAAACAACAAAGGATTGGCCCATGGTGCCTCTCCCAGCAAAAATGGAGCTCAGGAGGGCTGCATGTGGCCCTTCAGAGCTCCATTTTTGTGACAGAGGGTTGCAGGAGGCCATTGCAGCTGAAAATGGAGCTCATGAGAGCCATGGGCAGCACTCGAGAGCCTGTTTTCACAGGCAAAGAGCTAAGGACCTCCACAGGCACTCCCAACCTGAAATGGAATTGAGTTTGACAGTACAGTATCTGGTACAGATACTAAAGGTCTGGTCCCACTGCACTTACTGATGCAAAGAGGATGTAAAATGTTAAAAAAGCTTGCCATCCATTTAGAAAATGCTATGCATCCATTGTGTACTCACTGCATACGTGTTTCATACACTCTATCCGTCGAGCATCCATCCACTGTGATTTCATCCGTGCAAGAAATTTTGAGCTGCACAAAACTTTGTGAGTGGATGAACTTTCTGCCGCGTACGATGTACATCCACGGCATATACGGGCAACAAATGTTCTATGTCCGTTATCATCTGTTAAACGTCCACTGTATCCTCTCTGCATCCTCTGGTCATCCCCTCAACTCACATCCACTGCAGCTGAAAACGGAAAGAGGGAGGAAACAAAAGGTACATGGAACGTCTACACAGCGTTAGTAGCATGGAAATAGATGGACAAAACATTTGTATCTGGGATGTATCTCATATATTTAGGATGTCTGGAGTATGTCTAGAGTATGTAGAAGGACACCGAGCGGACAACAGATATTTTCTATAAAAAGGGGGAGAAAATCATCTGGATCACTGGGATGGTGGACCATACAGTCCCACTATGGTTGCACTGGAAGTTTATCTATCCCACAACTATCCTTATCTATCCCACAAGCATGCAAAAGCTTAACCATTTTTTCAAAGTTTTCACCAACACTTTATTAAGTAAACAAAATGAACCAAGTAAACTAAGTGTCTTAAGCAAAGATAAAATTTTATTAACTTTCTTAGGTAAACTTTATGACTTTATTAAATAAGCAAAATGAACCAAGTACACTGTATTAAGTGTCTTAAGCAAAGATAAACTTTATAAAACAAGTAAACAACTCTCTGAGACTATTCTGAGTCACTCTGAGTAATGTCTCTGGTCTCAGTTTTGAAGCGGGCAGTGACTGTGGATGTGGCTGTGGCTTGAGTGCTGGTCTGAGGCGCTATTGGGGTGCTTGGCCCCGAGGGTACAACAGGTGGTGGTGTGTTCAGGAAGCTATCCGAGAGCTGACTCAGTCCCGTGAGGTTGAGAGGACCTTCCTCAAGGACTTGAGATGTCAGGCCCAATACTGATGACGGATTGTCAATTGACGGGCTTGGTTGTGGGGTGGAGGAAGGGTTGGGAGGAGTGTAGTGGGGTTGTCTGGTCTGCAGCTGAGTGAGGACTGGCGTCTGTGGCATGCAATGAACCTGGGCCTGGACTGGGAAGTTCTGCTTGTGCTGTGGGAAGTCCTGGTAGTTGTAGCCTTGGTAGTTGAAGGTTTGTTGAAAGCCGTGGAAGGGCTGTGACATTGCCTGGGGTGGAGGAGCAGACCTGGACTGGGTAGGAGCAGCTTCAGCTGGGCCTTGAGGGTTGTACAGAAGTGATGCAATCTTCTGCTTCATCACCTGGTACTGGGCCTCGGCAGGTCCCTCAGGGTCTGGCTCATGTAGGTGATGAAGGGCTTCTGGCCCAAGGATGCTCTGTCCAAGTTGACCAGCTGAGACAGAAGTTCTGTGCTGGTCTTCATTGTGTCCCTGATCTCCAGCAGCACATTGTGGTCCTGGCCCTCCAGTCTGCCTTTCTGCCTGCATCCTGTGGAGCTGGGGGTGGGGGTGGGTTGGCCTCTGGTGGCTGCTGCTTCCTCCTCCATTTGTGACAGCAGGGCATCATCCTCCACGGGATCCTCCAAGTCCGCCGGCATGGGGAGTGCAGCTGTCGGGGGGGTGTCTCTGCCGTGGGGCCCTCTGAAGACACCTGCCTGGACAGGGTAGCTGGCTCCTGGCTGGAAGAGGACTGGCTGTCTGTGGGCTGTCTGAGGGAGAGGGGTGTCAAAGGGGTTGCTCCTCAGTGTCGGATCTCACCCTCCAGGAAACTGCACTTGGCCATTACGGACATCTCCCAGTCAGTGAGCTTGACAGCAGCCTGCCCGGACTTCTTGAGGTGTAGCTTGCCATACCAGGTGTGCATGTGCTTCCACCATCCCAGGAGTACTTCTGCAGTGTACCCCAGGCTCTCTGCCTTGTCTCTCCAAGCTGCCTGCTTCTTCTTGGTGTCCCGATACAGTCTGTGGCCCTTTCTCCAGAGGTACTCGTTCTCCCTCAGCCATTCCAGCACCTCATCCTCATGCTCCTCTGAAATGGTGCACTGTTTCCTCTCTCTCTTCTCCTTCCCTTGCCTCTTCCTCCCTCTGGCAGGGCCTTCATCAGGGCCTTCAGGGGCTTCAGCATCAGGGCCTCCTGGAGATTGTTCAGGGCCTTCAGGGGCTTGAGCAGCAGAGCCTTCAGGGGCTTGAACAGCAGGGCCTTCAGCAACAGGGCTTTGAGGGGATTGAGAGCCTTGGGGCTGGTCCACCACAGCAGCAGTAGCAGCAGCAGCTTCAGAGTCAGTGCCAGGGGGTGGGATGCTGGTTCTGGCCTTCTTCACCTTGCCAGGGCTTGAATGAGTAGGCACAGACTTCCTCTTCTTGCCTGACTGACAAACCATGGTGTTCCTGCAAGATGTAGCCACCAGCATGTCTTTCCCCTGTATGCTGACTGCATGCGTGCTGCATCCTTTTATATCTGCAGAGTAGATGCAATTCATACCCCCCGCATGCACAGTGAACGCTTTGAATCCGATATACATCTGCGCGGCATCTCCTTTGTTTCCTATAGGCGTACGTGATGCATCTGCCCCTTCCGCTATGTGTCCGCTTCGAAATTCTCCCTGGAACCCCTTCGGAAGTGTCATCTGCTTTCATTCACTTTCATCCACTAGGCTTCTGATGAACATACATTTAACATCCCCGCTACATACTACCCACGTCCATTCTTTTCCGTTCTGTTTATGCAAATTTTTGCCAATTTTTAGAGTGGATGAAAACGGATGGAGCCACCCCCGAAAATTTGCTTGTCCGCTGTGTCCTTTTTGCATACATTTTGCGTCCATCGGCCAGTGGGACCTAGCCTTTAACTGCAGAGAACATATCAATAATAAATTAGAATAATTTATAATTATTAATTATAATAATTATAATATAATTATACAAAATAATTGTAATAATTTGGAAAGCTTATTATTTTAGATTTACAAAGGGCATATGTCAAATTACTCAAGCCATTGCAGGATCCAATATGGGTCAATCACTGGGACCAAAGGTTTTGTGTTTTGAGCTTTTAAACTCATGTAGGAGCCCATGTGGGAAGTAATAACTAACATTGTTCCTGAAAGTAGCAAAAAGAGAAAATGATAAGAAATCATTTTGTGGGACATCATTTGATGGGATTACAGATCAAGCTTTGTAAAAGCAAACAGAATAAATATGAAGTGAATTTATTTGATCAGAGTTAAAAATACATATGTTTGTGGTGTTCTGATAATTATTAATGGGTTTTCTTTAGTTTTTATTTTTGTAAAAAATGTATTTGGGTTTTTACAAAACATAATACAAATAAAATATCTTTTTTTGAGAATAGCATGATCCCGGGTTATCACTTCTCCAATCAGACAAAAGCTCAATTTCATATTCATCTTTGTGTTCTATTCCATATCTTATTACTAATTTAACATTTTCTCAATAATTTTTCCTTTCCCTTAGTTTTCCTCAATCTTGCTTTTAATTATCTCATTCCTTTCTAAATTCAATTATACATATGTATCTTTTTCTAAGTTTCAATATCTTTCTAATCATTATATTTGTACTTTTGTCTATCCTGTTTTAATTTCATATTTCTTTTCTCATTAAACAATATTTTCCCCTGTAGTTACTGTTTGGAGTATGACACCTTTGTTTCTTTTAATTTTTGTCCATTCAACTCTTATTTCAACTTCAATTTATGCCTTTACAATTATAACATTCAATATAACACATAATTTCCAGTGAAATTCTGCTTGGTACATTCTTAAAATACACACAAGGTTCTTAAAGACAAAGTATATATATAACAATAATAAATAAAATACTTATTCTATTCCAATTCAGCTCTATCATTAATGTTAGTTATAATCTTTAACATCTTTAACTTTTCTTTCATTGGGATATTATACTTCTTGAAGAACACTTATAATATTTCCATAATTTTTCCATATTTCTTTCATATTCCTCTTCACTTAATTTTTTATAACTCATTAATAATAATTAAAATGTTCCCATCCTTTCCTAATTTCATTCTCTCATTCTCTTTATTTCATTTATTTATCAACAAACATTCCATTACATTACAATGAGTATTTTATCTGTCATTTTAATCACACTTGTTTCATATTTTCTAAGTTCATTTCTATTTCTAATATAACAGTACTATCTTATGCAGAATCCCTCTTTCAATTAAATTTTCACCCATTATCTCTGTGTCTTCTAAATAGGCTTATACCTTTAATCTTTGTATATTTTCCCTGTTTCTCTATATCCTGTTTCTGTCCTTTATAACTTCTTTTCCTTTCCCTCTTCCCCCTCTTCTTCTCCCTTCCCTTTTTGACCCCTTGTCTCTCTAATTCTAATTCACTCTTCTGTAATCCCCTCTTCTGTTTCTTCCTAATGTTATAATTACTTTTCAAACTATTCTTTTTTTTTGGTTGTTTTTCAGATCTTAAATTTTTCACTCTCTTTCCCCTTTCCTTTTCTTTCTCACATAGAATTGCTTGGTCATTGAAGATGGCTTCTTCTTTGTCCCACCCTTCTTGTTCTACTGGCATTTCTTGTTGTTTCTCATAATTCAGGATCTCCATTTCTAAAAATTGAAATACAAAGCCAAAAAAAAATCTTCCTTCTTGAGCATCTTCTTTCTGTTTTTTAAGTTCCATTTTCAGTTCTTCCAGGAGTGATACTATTTTAAAAACTTTTAAACAACCACCCGATTGATTTTAGTCCTTTAGATCCAATAACCAAAAATCAAAAAATCATCAAGTAATCCAAATAATCCAAAGCTGTTTCTCCTTGCTTCTTCTTTACACTTTCTCTTCTTGGGGTTCTATTATCTTGTTACAAAGTTTCAGTTGGAATGTATCTTTTAGGAATCTTGTTAAAGTTTCACTGTTAATTCCTTTTTCTTCCAGGTGGTCTCCTCCATTTTTCCAAATTCCACCTTTTTGTTTTTCCTTTTCTCTCCTTTCTTTCTTTTAAAAGTTTTTGAAAACCCAGAAGTCTTTATTATCCCTTTGACATTTTATTTTCAGCTTAAATGCCTGTTAATGTCAAAGTTGATTTTTATCAGTTTCTTACTTAAATCTCTTAGTCATGGGGATATGGGGGAAGGAAAGAAAAAAAAAACCCAAATCCTTTCCCTTCCCTCTCTCATTCGCCGCTTCAAAATCTTTTTTGGGAACAATGTTATTCTTTATAGTTCAAATTTCAAGGTACCTTATGTTGTTGCTTTTTCTATTTGATCTGGTCAGCCAAAACTTTCTCTTCTTATGTTCCTCCTGCACATTCTTTTCCAGTTGAGTTCTTCTTTGAGGTGGCCATTTCTGACCATCTCTGCAACCACCTTTGGGAAAGGGAGTAATGGCCAGCTAGGGAGGAGAAATGTGACTCTCCTTGACCCTGATCGTGGTCTCCTCCCTCTTCACCACCTCTATGGGGTGGCTTAGCCCCAAAACCAGCCAGCTTGAGGTGCTCCAGTGGCGAGCACGGATCGAAACCATGCACGATCGCGGATTTCGGTTTGTCGCCGAAGAAGCTCAAACTGAAAGTCCCATTAATGGGGTTTCTTTTTGACAGGACTGAATAACAATATAGTAAAGCTCTGTTTATAAGTGAGAAGAGATTACTTTTGTTTTATTTCTTGGAAAAAGTGATAAATTGGAATACAATATAGATTTATTTGCAAAAGTTAAAATATATTCAGAAAATAATTTTAGTAGTTCTTAATAGACTTTGCTAATTAGGATTGAATGACATGCTTTGATTTGATTTTTGATACAGGTTGAGATATGGGAAGAATAGAACTTTTCTTTTTTTTAAATTGAAATATTAGAGAAAGTGTTAAATTACTGAAACTGTTTATACTTATCTGAAGGAAGGGGTTAAAGTTATCTTTTATATATATTTTCTTATTCTTTTTTTCTGTCTCTTTGCACACCTTTTTCTGTTTTATATTTTTCCTAGCTTGTATTAGTTTTTTTAATCTTTATATTTGCAGAGTTTAATAAGATTATTTAAAAAAAAAACTGTGCCAAAGTTACAAGTTTCTCATATAGGGCAGTCTATATGGTAAAAGTTATTTTAAATGTTGCGCACAAAATTAATGGGTAATGAATGAAAATCTTATTTTTCATTATTTTTATTCCTTAAGGATTTCTTTTACATACAAATTTCTGGATTAATTCAGCCAAACCAAACTTTTTGTTTATTACAATACTAATCAAAGGGAATGATAGAAATTCAGATTTCCAAACTGAAATGCTGAAAGCTTGTCCCAGTGGCAGCATAGATTCAGGCTTAATTCATATAGTTACTATCCTTATTGGAAAGAGTTGCTCATGAATGATGGGATGCATCTAGGCTGCAATTAATTTTCTGGGTTCTGAGTGTGCCAAGAATATCTTTTAAAAACAAAACAAAACAACTACATAGCTTAAACTATCTGCTTGAAGTATAGGTTTGCTCTTGGGGGATTTATGACACGAGATTCAGTGATTTAGTCTTTCCTGAATATAGTTCTAGGAGTTGTGAAAGAGCACACAGAACTGCCCAGTAGTATTACTTCTGTGGCAGAATACCTAGCCTTGGTAATTGGTGATGGAAAATATTTATGATATAGCTTGATTTACAACTTAGGGTTGATGAGTCAAGGCCAAACATTGCAAATTAAGGTTCCAGTAACTGTTGCTTAAGGATAAATAAAAACATTAAAAAATGGCAAGAAATAAATTCCATGCATTGTAGGAACAGGATGGAGTTTCAGTTACAGAAACTGAAGTGAAGAAAAACAGATTTGGTGAGAAATGTATAAATAGCACTTTTCTGCTATAGGAATAGAAGCAAAAAGTATGCTATATAAGGCCTGACTTAGGACAGAAAAACATGAATGGGTCATACTATAAGATTAGAAACAGAATGATAGAAGCTACATATAAAATAATTGGTATATAATATATTTTCTTGGAAAAATATAAAGGATAAACCTGAAAAAGCAGGCAAATCTGAAAGAGGAACTTAAGAATAAAAAGTTTTAACTGTTCATGTTTAGAACTTCTCTTTGCAAAGGAAAAACCAAGAAAAACTTTAGTTTTTGTCTAAGAAAAATATATAAAACCAAACAATATATGTAAATTTATTTGTAATAGACTATTGAAAAAAAATTCCTGTGCAATAACTGGTACCAGCTGTATGGTAAAAGTTAAATGACCAAAATAAAGGACAAATGTGAATTTTTGAAATATGAATAAATCTAAAAAAATAGGTTTAATAAATAATACGGATGTGGTCTTTGAATATATAATATGTATAAGAAAAAAATGTATAAGCTAACAGTATTATTATTGTTGTTATTATTATCTACTTTATTCATTAAACATGAAACTCATAATATGTATAAAAATGTATGGTATTATTATTGTTGTTGTTATTGTTGCTATTATTATTGTATACTTTATTCATTAAAATGAAACTCATAATATGTATAAGAAAAATGTATATGCTATGATTATTATTATTATTTTTATTATTATTATATACTTTATTCATTAAATATGAAACTCAGTCAACTGAACATTCAAAAATGCATCACAAATACTATTGACTGGTGCTAATGGTTGATTCGGGTTGCTGCCAGCATCCTTGGTATCAATCAAGTATCTTCTTAAAATGTACAGTGTTCCAAGTAGCACAGTTTTTTGCAGTTCCGCTGGTATAATTGCAGGAAGATGCAATTTCTTGATATATTTTATAAAATTCTTGGACATGGTACCAAGTGCTCTGATGACAATGGGTATCACTGTAACATTTTTCATCCGTAATCACGTAGTTTTGATGGCCAGGTCGCAATATTTTGTGATTTTCTTCAGTTCCTTTTCTCTGACTCTGGCGTCTCCTGGTACCAATATCAATAAATAGTACATTTCGGCAACTGTGATATCTGGTGTGTTGTGTTCCAAATGATGATCCATCTGTGTTCAAAAGTCCTACAAGTCCCACTTTCTCATTTTCAATAATGTTTTCCTCTTTATATTTCCATGACTTTTCAGATACAGGTAAGTAATATTTTTTTACATAATGACCTGTGGATTAATTTAGCCACTCAGTCATGTCTCACATTGTAATCATTTTGTGCATTTTTGTTGTGTTATTGTTGATATTATTATTATTATTATTATTATTATTATTATTATTATTATTATTAATATACCTAACTGTCAAATTTAAATTGGTGAAAAAAAAGGGAATAACGAGGTAGTATTCATCAAAGGCATGGGAAAGAATGTGATTTTCAAAAATTCATAATTCCTATTTGACTCCTTTATTCTTAAAAGGTACTCCAAAAAGTCAGGGATCTTTCAGAGCTGGTTTGGAGCTACAAAGAAGGAAATGATCTAAAAGGTATCTTTTCCCACCATGCTGAGTGAAACATTCACCTATGTTTTATGAGACATGAGTGGTGCAGAAAATTTAAACATAGAATTTCTGGCTTGAATACAAATTCTGAAGAATTAAAAAGTTTTTCCAGTGTGATAGATAAGTGGACGCACACTGGAGGCTGTTATAGAATAACAGAATGGGTCTTTGCTATATTTCTCTCAACTTCCTAGCCATCAGAAATATCAACTGGTATTTTTTTGTGCATGATGAAAAAAAAAACTTTGGCATTAGTTAGAAAGAGAGATTGACACTATCCTTTCCAGCACATCTCTACATTGTCGAAATCTTCTCTTTTTGACCAGGGTTGCTAAATATAATTAGAGCAGCACTAGTTGTTTAATGGGAACATTCAGCATTTTTTAAAAAGCTATATTTCATTGTTTTAACAGATCTTGTAACAGTTGATCCAAAAGTTTCATTGTGTCTTCAGGGCTAAACCATTTGTTGTGTTCTCTTGATGTTAAAGAAGACAAGCTGACTAATTTATACTCTGCTAAGGTCAAGCTGTTAACCAACTTATGTAATAAGAAACAAAAATAGGTGAAGAACAGAGAAGTTGGCCATGCTTATGGAAGATATTCTTACTTTATTTATTAAATTTATATGCTGTCCATTCCTCTGTCTAGCAACTCTTAGTTGCATAATAAAGACATATTTCTCATTTCATTACCGCTTAGTTACTCATCTTTGACTAAGAAACATCCAGATGTGGCTGCCTGCTGATGATCTCCAGTGTGAGAGAAAACACTTGGCCAAACTTCCTCATACAAACCAAAACCAACTCCACAGTTCTCAAAGGCTGAGATATTTCAGTGAATTCCTCAAACATCTGGATTTGGGTTTTTTGGGAGGAGGGGACTACAAAGAAGCCATTTGAAAGTTGACATGTATGTATCTGTCTGTCTGTTTGCCTGTCTATATAGTTATCTAGTTATTTAGCTGTTGAATATATGTAGAAACACAGCCATTTATAATAACATTTAATATTACTGTCATAGTTAAGCAACTATAGGAATATATATATATATATTTTAAGTTTTCGCGAGTACTTACATGTATGCTGTTCAGCTTCCTTCGGGTATTATCCCATGTTATCCAACACAGGAACACAGTGTTGCCAGCCAATCAAAGCCACAAAACAGGCAGAAGAAACTAGAAACACCAATCAAACAAACTCCAAGACCAATAAACACAGACCAAGACTCCCAACCAATCAAGGTGTAGAAAAAACCATCCCGGGACAACAGTAGGCTAGCCTCAAATTTAAAACTAATGGCTGTGATAGCCTGACCCACATACGAACTCAATACAGAAGCCTGATGATGGCAGATGAGATTCTGCCAAAACGTTGCTACAACTTTAAAAGCACAACTACAATGACGTGGGATAATACCCAAAGGAAGCTGAATAGCA
>BLBF01000020.1:25069576-25091849 GCA_015471245.1 Laticauda colubrina | reverse complement strand
CTTTCTTTCTTTCTTTCTTTCTTTCTTTCTTTCTTTCTTTCTTTCTTTCTTTCTTTCTTTCTTTCTTTCTTTCTTTCTTTCTTTCTACTGAACTAGCATAATTGATAGTTGCATTTTTTTTTTTAGGTTTCAGAATTTTCAGCCAGGAATTTTTGAGTTAATGTGTGTTCCCCATTACAAATCATGACCTGGAGACAGATTCAGCATGATCTATTACAAATTCATTTTGGGAAAGAAGAGAAAATATAAAAGAAAAATTTCCAAATGCAACAGTATTTTTTCCAAGCTATCAAAAATGTTGCCTTCTTTTCTCACCTGGTGAATTGGTTAATTGCATGGACTGATTGAAAAAAAAAGAGTGTAAGATATTTACTAGCAAACTGATCAGTAGAGAAGTATGAAAATCTAGAATAATGACACTAATAAGAAGCAGGAAGAAGTCAAACATTGATGAGTGGCACAAATATTATTATATATTTTATAAAAAGTGGTTTTTACTTGTTATGGATATCTAATTTTGATTCCTAGTTTTAAATTGTTTTAGGCAATCATAGACAACCTGTTGCACCTAAACTTCCTTCCCCCCCCCCAGCTTCTAGAGTACTTCTGAGAAGCATTGCTGAAAATTAAGCCCCCAAAATAATTTAGGCTTTGAAAAATTCAAAATTCATCATCCAAGTTCTTTAAAATAAAGCAAAAACTCTAGCTATTAGAAATTAGCATTAGCACCCACAAATCACTCAATTATGTGAAAAATGTTTGTGTCTGTATCTCCATTTTCTAGCTACATAATATATTTCAGAATGACAAACATTCACGACTTCCTGAAACAGGGCTATTTACATACAGTATGTCATATAAAATGAATGAAGTGCATCTATTTTGTATACCCGTGTATTATCTTGATCTTTTGGGTCTTATGAAAAACTGCTCAAATGAACAGGAAAGATTGGGAGAAGTGAGCAGAAATAAATTTATCCAGCATGCATATTGCCAGCTCAGAATGGATCAGCCATATCTGATCTGTCAATTTGTCTGAAGGCCATGTCACACTGCCCAACGGATGCAAAAAGGACACAACGGAAGAGAAAAATGTTACATCCGTTGTATCCGCGCTCAAAAGGGGCAAAAATGTGCATAATTGGAGCGGACAACACGGACGCGGGGAGGACGCAGGGCGGATGCAAAGCGGATGCGGAACGGAAGCCCAGCGGATGGAAGCGGATGGCGCGTCCGAAGGGCTTCCGGGGGGCCTCAGCAAAGCGGACGCAGAACGAAAAAAGCGGATGCAGAATGGATGCACAGCGGATGCAGAACAGATGCACAGCGGATGAAGCGGATGCACAGCGGAAGCCTAGCGGATGCATAGCGGAAGCCTAATGGATACCTGCCATTAATTGCACATGCAGGGAGGATGCATTGCGCAAGCCCCCCGGATATAAAGGAGCTCGCACGTGGCCAGCATTCCAAGGAAAGACCTGCTGCTGGATACCTCGAGTTCTTGCCTGCATGTCTGCCTGCAAGACTTGCTGCCAGCCTGCCTCCCAGCCTGCCTCCCAGCCTGCCTCCCAGCCTCCTGGGCAGCCTCCCTGCCAGCCTTGCTGGCAGCCTGCCTTCCAGCCTCCCTTCCAGCCTTGCTGACAGCCTGCCTTCCAGCCTCCCTTCCAGTCTTGCTGGCAGCCTGACTTCCAGCCTCCCTGCCAGCCAGTCTGTCTGTCAGCCTTGGTGCCTGCCTTCCTGCCAGGCTTCCTGCCAGGCTTCCTGCCAGCCTTGGTGCCTGCCAGCCTTCCTGCCAGCCTCCCTGCCAGCCAGCAACCCCACAACCATGGGAAAGAAGTGAAAGTCTCAGCAACCTGCCGCCATCCCTGGCAAGAGGGACAGGGCCACCCTCCGGCCCCATGTCCCTCATCTTCTGCTGGGGCTTCTGCTGCTTGGGCTCGCTCTTCTGTTGCTGGAGCTTCTGCTGTAGCTGCTCCTGGCAGTGGTCCTTCTGCTGCGTACTCTGCTGAAGCTGCTCCTGGTCCTCCTGGTCCTGCTGGTCCTGCTCATTCTGCTCGTGCTCCTGGTCTTGCTGGCCCTGCTGCTGGTGCTTACTCTGCTGCTGCTCATCCTGGTCTTGCTGCTGCTGCTGCTGCTGCTGCTGCTGCTGCTTATGATCCTGCTGGTGATTATGATTATGATGATGATGATGATGATGATGATGATTATGATCCTGCTGGTGATGCTGCTGCTGCTGCTGTTGGTGTGGAGGAGCAGCCCCTACAACCTGGAGGCCCCTCTGATGAGAGCCCATCTGGTCCTGCCAAAGGGAGGAAGAGGCGTATGCAACAACTGGAGAGGAGGCAGTATTACATTGACTAAGCGCACGAGGATGAGGTGCTGGAGTGGCTGAGAGAGAACGACTATCTGTGGCGGAAGGGACACCAGCTGTACAGGGACACCAAGCAGAAGCAGGCTGCTTGGAGAGAGAGGGCGGAGAGTCTGGGCTACACTTCGGAGGTGCTCCTCAGCTGGTGGAAGCACATGCACACCTGGTACAGGAAGCTGCACTGCAAAAAATCTGGCTAGGCCAGGGTTAAGCTGACGGACAGAGAGAACTATGTCATGGCCAAGTGCAGCTTCCTGGAGGATGAGGTCCGCCACCGAGGAGCACCAGGAGCCCAAATCTCTACCCTCTCTCTCCGGCAGCCTGCTGGGAGCCAGTCCTCTGGCGGCTGAGAGTCAGTCCCTGTCTCCATGCAGGTATCTGTGGAACGTGCCACGGCAGAGAACCCCCGGGCAGGTGTTGAAAGCGTGGTGGAGAGCGAGGAGGACTCCCTGGTGCGGTGGGAGAAAGGAGACATCGAGTCCACCGCTGCCGAAGCCGCATCCACCCAAACCTCCGCCACCACAGTAAGGCAGAGAGCCGGACCGCAGGAGGGGCAGAGCCACAAGGTCCTGGTGGAGATCAGGGACACCATCCGCACCAGCATAGGTCTCCTCTCTCAGCTGGTCCCCATCGAATCCTCCTTCTCCAACCGCAAGCCCTTCCTCAATTATGTGAACCATACCCTCAAGGAGATGGCGGATCCACAGGACCAACTGGTGAAGGAGAGGATCACCATGCTGCTTCACAACCCTCCAGACCCAGAGGTACCTGCTCCCACCCAGTCCAGGTCTGCTCCTCCACCCCAGGTGATGTTCCTTCCATACCAAGGCTTCCCACAGCCCCTCATCTACCAGGGCTACAGCTACCCGGAGGTCCAGCAGCACAGACAGCAGCCCTTACAAATGCAGGCACAGAGTCATTGGGCGACACCATTGCCACCGGTTCAACTGATGCCACCGATGCCAACCACGACAGTCCTCACCCCGCTGCAGAGCAGAAAAGCCCACTACACTGCTCCTTCCTCCACCCCACAGCCAAGCCCGGCCTCAGTACATCTGTCCTCACCACTGGGGCTGACACCCCATGGCATGGAGGAAGGACCTCTCAGCATCACGGGGCTGAGCCAGCTGTCCGACACCTTCCTCAACACACTGTCCCCTGTTGTCCTCTCAGGGCTAGGCACTCCAATAACACCACAGACCAGCACTGCAGCAGCACCCACCTCCACAGCACCTGCTCCCTAACACCTTAGACTGGGCACACACCTCCGAGTGGCCAAGAGGAATGCCAGAGACTGGCTGCCTGGATATTTGTGGACTTTATTTGGACACTTGACTTGGGTCATGTTTATTTTATAGCTTGTTATTAATAAAGTTTATCTTTGTTTCACACACTTGCTTCATTAATTTTTTTCTATAAAGTCTGGGTGGAAACTTTTAGAAATGGTTTAGCCTTTGAATGCTTGTGGGATGGGTTAAGATAGCTGTGGGATGGGAAGGGATACCTTTGGGATGGGAAGGGATACCTGTGGGATGGGCAGGGATACCTATGGGATGGATAATAGTTGTGGGATAGATAAACCTCCAGTGCAAGCATAGTGGGACTGTATGGTCCACCCTCCCAGGTGCCACACCTATGGCCCTTCATTATCAATTACAATGTAAGCATTGATCCACACATGTCAACATAAACACAACTCTTTATTAAACGCCCTGTTCATTGTAGGCCACCCAAACATACATGGCCCAATCTCATCCGTGTGATGAGACAGGCTGAAGGAAGCATCCATTAAGCATCTACCATCCTGTCTTGCCACTCCACCGCTCCAGCTGGGGAGTTGCACCAGTGTTTCAGAAGGTTGCGCTGCTTCTTCGCCTCACGTGAGGTTCTGTTGGGCCCTTGCACATCCTCAGTGTCGATCAGGTTTTGCCCTTGCCTCCATTCCCCAGGCTCCATGTCCCCATTGCCTTGCTGGAGGTCCACGAGCCTGTTCTGCTAGACTGGGTAGTGGGTGCGCATGAGATTGTGCAGGATGCAGCAAGCTTCCACGATCCTCCTCATGGTCTCTGGGTGATGCTGTATGTTTGTGAGAAGTACCAGGAACCTGTTGGCCAGGATGCCAAAGGCGTTCTCCACCACCCGCCTTGCCCTGGACAGCCTGTAGTTGAAGATCCTCTCTTCACGGGTGAGGCATCTGGAGGTGTAGGGCTTCATGAGGTAGGTTGTGAGAGAGAAGGCGTCATCGCCCACGATGAAGTAGGGCACATCTCGCGTGTCGTTGGGCAGAGGGTCTGGATCTGGGAAGCCCACCATGAGGTTGCTTTCCAGCCCCTCCTTGAGGTGACTGTCATTGTATACCTGGGCATCTGAAGATGAGCCGTTGCCTGAAACATCGGTGTACATGAACTTGTAGTCAGCATCGACCATGGCAAAGAGGATGATTCTGAAGAAACCCTTGTAGTTCTGATAAGTGGACACCGACTTGGCTGGAGCTTTGCAGGCCACATGCTTGCCATCTATGGCTCCAACGGTGTGGGGGAAGTTCCACTTCTGATACCACTGCTCTGCAACTTTCTTCCATCCTTCTTCAGTGGAGGGGCACTGGAGGAGCTACTCCTTGTATTCTTCGATGATGGCCTGCACCACTTCTCTGACAACAAAGCTGATGGTGCTGGGTGGCACCCTCCAGCCATACTGCATGCTCCTGTAGGTGGTCCCTGAGGCCAGGTGTCGCAGAGTGAGTGCCCCCTTGAGCCCAGGTTCCAGGCTGGGCGGGAAGTTGGTGTTTGTCTTGGTCAACCTGGGTGTCAGCCTCTGCACAACTTCATCAAACATGGCTGGAGGCATCCTCATGAAGTTCTGGAATGCCCGAGGGTCTTCGCTCCTGAGCTCCACCATCAGTTTGTTGTAAAGTACGTTCTGTGCTCTTCTGGCGAAGCCATCTTTGGAGCCAGACTTTTTTTGGGTGCCTCCTTTTCTTCCCGTAGTACTGTTCACAGAGACTGTAGATGGTTTCGCAGTGTTGCAGAAGGATGTTGGCTGCCGAAAGGATTTTGTCGCAATCCACGGTGGACATGACTGGATGCTGTGGAAGAGTAAGAGTCAGATGAAGGCTGCAGAGGTCTGCACCGCTGGGCTGCTGGTCTGAAAGTGCGATGCAGACGAGTTGCTCCCCCTTTTTATAGGCAGTATAGGTTTTCCGCTAGGCATCCTCTAGGCATCCTCTAGGCATCCTCTAGGCATCCTGTAGACATCCTTAATATCCGAGATAGGTCCCCTCTGCGAATGTTTTTTCCATTTTAAACGCTTTGTTTCCGTGCTGCATCCGTTCTGCATCCATTCTGCGTCCGTTCCGCTTCCTTCCTGCGTCCGGGAGGATGCGAATTGTACGGATGCGCAGTGAATGCCTAGCGGATATAGCGGATGTGTAACGGATGCGTAGCGGATGCGTAGTGGATGCAGAATGGATGGACTGGATACATTTTCCGCGCAAAAGTTTTAAACAGCCTAAAACTTTCTGAGCAGATGAAACATCAATAAACGGATGCTGGACAGATAGAGAGGAAGCCAAACAGAGGCAGTGAGTACATCATGTTTTCGAATGGATTGCAAGGTTT
Organism: Laticauda colubrina; assembly: GCA_015471245.1. NCBI lineage: Eukaryota > Metazoa > Chordata > Lepidosauria > Squamata > Elapidae > Laticauda > Laticauda colubrina. The sequence continues at coordinate 25,085,864 of BLBF01000020.1, read as the reverse complement.
TTTGTCTGTTTTACATCCTCTTTGCATCCGTTGGTGCAGTGTGACAGGGGCTTGAGGTTATAAGAAGGTCGCTAAGCTACTTTCATTTTCTGAAAGAGGAGAAATAAAAAGATTGTTTGCAACAGCTAATAGTGATTAAAGTCTTGAACTGTGACTGGGAGTATTGGAACTCATTGGGTGAGTTTGGTCATTCATTGTTTTTCAGCTTTGCTTCAGAAATATACTGTGGCGCAAACCTGGAAGGGGAGCTGCTGGAAGAAAGGCAGCAGAGCAGACCATGAATTTAATCATTAAAGAAATACAGTAATATTAGTGCAGATGGTAATAGTGTAGAGATTACTGTATCATTCATTAGCATAATCTTCTGCCTTTCTCTGGGTTAGAAGTCACTTCCAATCACATTGTTTATCACAAAAACAAATGGCTCAGTCTTGTGTGTACTTTCTTAGAAGAAAATCCCTTTTAACAACTAATTTCTTGTTTTGTTTGGGCAAAGATTTCACACTGTAAACAATGGCTATGCAGCTTTTAATTTTAAACTTTTGTACTCCGCCAAGGCAAAAGGTTTACATATGTTGGATTAGATCTTGAGGATGATTCTATTTGACTATTTTATTCCACATGTTCAACATTTTACAGAGAAGGAAAATAGGACTGTATCTGTCAGCAACCCATTCTTGCTAAAATGTGTTGCTGGCACTAGTTGCACAATCTCTATTCACTGGAGAAAAGTCTGACAGGAAGTGTGCTGATTGTATATAAATTATCTTCATCATTTTGAATCTGGATTACACAGGATTGGAGGAATATCTGCAATTACTAAAGTCTTGCCACTTTGTGTGCCTCTCCTTATATGTGCATAAGTAATGTGAAGTGATAAATTGGAAGATGTAGGGACCAAAACCAAATTTTTGTTCTTCTTTTATATGCAGCGTTAATGTCGTTGAATAGAATGCCCGAATAATGCTGAAATGTTCAATATCCATTGAATAAAAATATGAAAATTTAGGAGTGAGTAATATAGGGAGATTTTTAAAAAAACACACAGCAAAACAGTTACAGTATGTATAAAATCAGTTAACTCTAAATTTCATGCCTGATATTCTATTCTGAAAAATAGGTCACACTATCAATAAACAAGAAGCAACTCTGATTATTGGGGTATGTTTCATGTATCTGTCCACTAGCAGATATATTACATGTTTCCTCCCCAAAAAAATTGTCTTGTAAAGGCGTGTGTACCTGTAACATTTTAACCTGTTCAAGTTTTCCTTGTTAGGAAATCTGTTCTGCTCCATGTTATAACATCAAAATGTATCTGACAAATGGAATGCAGGGGAGACAAGAAAGAAAAGAATAACTGTGATAAGACCAACAGTTCAAAGAAAGGGTAGGAGTTAAATTCTCCTAATCCACATATTTTATTTATGAGTTTTGCTGACATGCAGTCATTGCAGTGACAAGAAACTGGCCATATTTATTAGAACCACTGTGCTGTTTTTCAAAACCTGTAATATTATTGCAAAGTTGATTTCCAGAGCAGTATAAATTGGAAAGTGAAATGCTGAAATATCTTAAACACAGAAATACAAGAATAGTTGACGTAATATAAAGCAGGTTATTCAAGATGGAAAAGAGGACTTAATTTAACCTACTATGATTCCCTATTTAGCCCATTTAATATACTGTTGCTCCTCTCTCAAACCTGCCTTTGCAGGTAAGGAAAAACAAAATTGTGAGGTTTATGGAACATTTTTGAGCTTCAATTTCAGTTTGTTCCAACAGAAAATGCAAAGGATAAGCAAAATTAATTCAGATGGAACTGGGAATAAATGATAACACGGGACACTTTAAACCATACTGACAAACTGAAAATGAACAATTCTCTATTTGTTTAAATATTATTTGCAAACCATTTGCAAAATATTAAACATGATCCCAGTTCAACCTCTGAAGTTAATCAAAGGATTTTATTTGCATTGTTTTGTTACCAAGATAACCACAAAAATGGTCCTTGTATTCATTGGAAGTTGGACTTGAGGTTTGTAGATTCTCCAGTATTCTAAACATCTGTAGATCTTACTGAGCAAACTTACTGAATGGTTTGTTAAATAAATTTTATATCTCTCTCTGTCTCTGTGTCTGTCTCTTTCACTTTCTCTGTCTCTGTCTCTACCTACCTACCTACCTCCTACCTAATCAAATCTCTTATTCCCCAAATGGCACTAACATTCCTATAATTTCCATGAACTAAGCTATTACTGTCATAAATAGAAAAATGGGTTATCCTGCATTGAAGCTTCACTTTTATAAAAATAAAAACTTGCTAGCTCTGCTAATTGTGAACACTGTTAATTTTAAATGTCTTTGCTCTTTTTTTTTTTTTAATAAATCACTCGTTGCTACCATTGATCATATTATTCTTCTGGACCATCTGGCAGGATTGGGGAAAGGGCATTATTTTACAATAGATTCAGTTCTTTCTGGCAGGATCAGCATGAAACATAGTACTGGAGAACTACCAGGTCATTTAGAGTTTCAGAGTGTAGAGTGCCTTCAGCAAGCAATTAACACCCAGCTCTGTTCCTTACCTAATGTTGGAGTGGTCGAAGCATTCTCTCTCCGAGTATGAACAGGAAGTTAATCTGAGAAAAAAAAAATAGCAAAGTGGGGGTTTTGGGGTTTTTTTGGTTAAGTTTTATTGATTTTTCAGGACAAATAAAAACAAACAAAACATAAAAACATCCAGCTTTCTTCCATAAGTATAAAAAAAGTGTGTCTGTTGTTTTACAAATTTTTTGTGCATTGATTTCATAGTCTCAATTACAGTTACATTCCATAATAACTCATATCAGAAATTGAATATCCTAGTATTATTATTAATCAATCATTTGACTATAATTTTGTTCATTCATACTTTGTGAGATAGCTACACTTAGTTTATTTTATAACAATTTTTATAGTCCTTCCAAATCTATCTCAAAAACATTTTATATATGTAATAATAATAATAACAATAAAGAAATACATCTTTATATATTAATTATTGTCTATAATTCTACATATTCTATTACTATATTTTGTTATCTAGCCATTGATAGAAAAGGTCCCAAATTTTGTAAAATTGTTTATCCTCTTGTTCTCTAATTTCAAATGTCAAGCTACTCATTTCAGCAAATTCCAGTATTTTCTTGATAATTTCCTCCTGCAATGGTATTTTCTCATTTTTCCAATTTTTAACAAATACAATCCTAGCTGCTGTTAATACATTTACAATCAAATATTTTAAATCTTTGCTGTATGTATCAGGTAGAATTCCCACCAAAATATCTCTGGTTTTAAATCTATATGCTTTTTGGTCATTTTTTCCAACCACATGTGGATTTTAGTCCAATATTTTTTTGCATCTGCACAAGTCCACCACATATGGTTATATGAGCCAGGTATCTGATGACATTTCCAACAACTTTCGGATTTATTCTTGAACATTCTTGCTATTCTTGTTGGGGGAAAATGCCACCTGTAAAACATCTTGTACAAATTTTCTTTAAATGCTGTTGACATTGTCATTTTATAATTTTGAGACCATAATTTTTCCATTTCTCTAGATCAATCCCATATCCAAAATTCTTCCCCCAAACAATCATACTTTCTTTAACTTGTTCTTTTTCTAGTTTAATTTCTAATAAATATCCATACAATTTTTTAATCACCTTTTCATCAGTACCTGTCAAAATCTTATCTAAATCAGTCAATTTAAAATGGAAACCTTCTGTTTTTCTTATACCTATGAAAAGGTATAAAGTCTTTTTCATACCTTGAATGTATTTGCGCGTAAGAAAACCAATTCATCTTTATACCTTGTTCCTCTAGTTTTTGCATTGATTTAAGTTCACCCTTTTCATTCAAAATTTCCCCATATTTTGAATTTAACTGTTCCTTCTTATATGTTATAGGATAAGAAAATGCTTCAACAGTTGATAACCAGACTGGAATTTTGAAATAACATTGTCTTTTAATCTTCTCCCAATTAAACACAGAGACTCCCGTATATGATGTCTTCTAAAATAACCCTGTATTTTAGTTCCTTTATACCATAAAAAGACATGTCACCCCAACAACAAATCATGTCCTTCTAATGTTAACAATCTAGTATTTCTTAATGTTATCCATTCCTTAACCCAGGTCAAGTTTGTAGCTTGGTAGTACAATTCCCAATTAGGCAGACCAAATCCTCCTCTAATTCTAGCATCTTGTAAGAGTTTTAACTTTATTCTCACTTTCTTACTTTGCCATATATATTTCAACACAGTTTTGTTTAAATCTTCAAAGTAGCCCTTTCCAAGCCTAATTGGTATTGTTTGAAACAAGTATAGAATTCTGGGTAAAATATTCATTTTGATTGTTGAAATTCTCTCTATTAGTGACAAATGTAGATTTTCCCATTTCGTCAAATCTAGTGCTATCTGTTGTTTAAGTTTAAGGTAATTGTTCTCTTTTAATGTACTCCATCTTGCTGTCAAATGTATCCCCATGTACTTAACCTTATTCGTGACGTGAATTTTCAAAACATCTGCCAATTCTTCTTTTTGTCTTAGTAACATATTCTTTGTCAAAATCTTTGTCTTGTCTTTGTTTATTTTCAGGCCGGCCACCTTGCCATATGCCTCTATCTTTTCCAATAGTTTTGGTGCTGTTTCTAGAGGGTCTTCTAAAATAAAAGCCAAGTCATCCTCAAAATCTTGCAATTTAAATTCTTCCTTTTTAATTTTCATTCCTTTTATACTCTTTTCGTCTCTGATGTTTCTATTTAACTCTTCCAAAGTTAATATGAATAGCAAAGGTGATTGTAGGTAACCTTGTCTTGTACCTTTTCTTATATTGATAGAGTCTGTTAATTCTCCCTCTATCATTGCCTTTGCCGTTTGTTTATAATATATGGCTTGTATTGCTTGAATAAATTTTCTGGCAAAGCCCATCTGTTCTAATAATAATAACATGAATCTCCAGTTCACATTATCAAATGCCTTTTGTGCATCTAAAAATATCAAAGCCATTTATTTTTTGGGGTGAGCCTCATAATATTTCAAAATGTCCAATATTACTCTCATATTATCTTTAATTTGTCTCTTTGGCAGAAATCCATTTTGGTCAGAGTGAATAAAATTATTTAAATATTTTTTGAGTCTCTCTGTCAATATTGAAGCAAAGATTTTCTAATCTGCATTTAATAAAGAAATGGTTCTATAATTCTTAATTTGTAATAAATCAGTCTCTTCTTTTGGAATAAGTGTAATATAGGCTTCTGACCATGTTTTAGGTATCTTCTTCTTTAGGATAACTTCATTCATGACTTCTAGCAATGAAAGGTTCAGCGATTCTTGTTATGTTTTAAAGAATTCTGCCAGAAGTCCATCTGGGCCTGGTGCCCTCCCATTATTTTGTTTCTTAAGTGCTTTGGTTAATTCCATCATGGTTATATTACTTTCTAACATTTTTTCAGTCTCTTTAGGTATCTTAGGTAGATTAGCATTCTGCAAATACTGTTTAATTCTTTCCTCATCAATATTCTCTTACTCATATAATTTCCCATAAAAGTCTTCAATGATTTCCTTCTTCTCTTTTTTGCCGTGACAAACGTGACCTTGATCATCTATTAACTGCGGTATTTTCCTTTCTTCTTTTTCCTTTCTCAATTTGTATGCTAACCATCTACCTGGTTTGTTTGCATCCTCAAAATAATTCTGTTTAACACTTCTGATTTTCTGTGCTAATTCTTCTTTCTCTATTAAACTCATTTTATCTTTAATTGAATCCAGTTTTAGCTTAATGTCTTTTTTCTGGGGCGTTTTCTGTAGTTCTTTTTCGAATCTTTTATACTCATCTTCTAAAGCTTCTGTGGCTTGCCTTTTCCTTGTGTTCCTTTTCCTTGTGTAGTCTATTATCAAGCCTCTAGCATATGCCTTCATTGTGTCCCATACGTTCTGAATTGAAGTATCTTCTTTTTTATTTTCTCCAAAGAAAAAAACCAATTCTTTCTCCATCCGCTGTATAAAATCCTTCTCCTTTAGAGTAGTATTGTTTAATGTCCATCTCAATCTTCTTTTTTGTCCTTTCCATTTAATTGTCATTGGATTATTGTCTGCCCAAGTACTTGTTTCGATATTTGTTTCTTAAATATTAAATATTAATTCTGTTGAAGTCCAAATCATATCTATTCTGGACCATGTTAAATGTCTATTTGAGTAAAAAGTGTATTGTTTGGTTTTAATATTTCTTTCTCTCCATATATCTTTTAAATTTATTTCATCTATCATTTTAAAAAAGGATTTGGGGAGAATCTTCCTATTTTACTTTGTTGTTGTTGTTACATAGTCCAGTTTATTGTCTACAATTCCATTGAAATCTCCCATCATAACTATATTGACATAGTCCAGTTCAATTATTTTCATGTGTAATTTTTTATAAAATTCTTCTTGTTTATCATTCGGAGCATAAATTGCAATCAAGAATGTTTTCATTTTATTGTCCATTATTTCCACCATTAATACTCTTCCGTCTTCATCAGTATTAATCAATTGTGCTGAAATGGTCTCTTTGATATATAAAACCACTCCTCTTTTCCTACATTGAGTCAAAGAAGTAAATATTTTCCCTAATTTTGGCTGTATCAACAATTGTTCATATTGTTTTTTAATATGTACTTCTTGTAGACAAATTATATCAAATGTTAGTTTCTCTAATCTGTGAAAAATTTTCCTTCTTTTAACAGTTGAATTAAGTCCATTTATATTCATTGTAATCAGTTTTCTCTCTTCCATAATTATGCTTCATAATTAGGTTTGGCAGCTCTCGTAGATCTTGGTTTACATTGTTCTTTAGTCTCCACCGATCCACCTACTGCGCCTTCTTCTTTTGCAGTCTCCATTTGGTCATCTTGAAATTCAATTAGTGAAATATCTTTTTCTGCCTCCTCTCTCCTTCCAAATAATTCTGCATAGAATAATTCTGCTTTCTCGATTGAATCAATTCTATATCTCTGTTCTTGCCATGTAAACATTAACCCTTCTAGGATTAGCTATCTGTAATTCACCTCTTTTTTCAATAACATTTTAGTCAAAAATCGATATTGTCTTCTCATCTCTCTCACTCTTCTGGGTATTTGCTTTAAAACCACAATCTCTTTGCCTTTGTATTTCAATGTTTTCTCTCTTACCACTTGTAATATTTGTGTTTTCATGGTTTTTTTTGTAAATCTGATATGAACTTCTCTTGGTAGGTTATTTCTCATCGCATATCTTGTAAAAACTCGGTATACCTCATCTACTCCATCCATCATCTTCTCTTCTGTTATTTCCAAAGCTTCAGCCAATATTTCTATCATTGTCAGCTAGACTTTGTCCTTTTTCTTCCTCTATGTTTTGAAATCTGAGATAAAATTCTGATCTGTCCATCTCCCATTTCAGTAACCCAGTTTTATCTTGTTCAACCACTGTTAATCTGATATCAATATCTCCAATCTTCTTGTCTCTTTGTTTATCTTCTTCTTCAATTTTTTGGAATCTCTCATCATACTTCACCATCATTTGTTGAATATTCTCCACCTTTTCATCTGTTTTCTCTGTTCTTTGCTCAATATTTTCTATTCTCTTTTCAGTGGTATCTGATTTTATTTTAAGGTCTTGGATTCCTTGCATAATCATCTGTAGAGTCACTCTTTCTTGATCTTTGTCTTGCTTTAACATTGTCTGAATTGAACGTTGTCCTCCAGATGGTGGAGAGGCAGAAGTAGAAGTTGAAGAGCCAGAAGCTATAAACTTCCTACTCATTTTAAACAATTCAGGATCTTCAGGTTCTTCTAAACCCTAATCCAATTATGAAATAGCCAATTATAATCCAAAATGAAAAATAAGAATGGTAGATAAAAAAACCCAATAATAATAAAAAGAAAAGGAGGAAAAAAAATTCTTCAGGTTCTTCTTAATCTTAATCCAATCAGTCATTAGGTAGAAAGGAGGGAGAAGAATAAAAAAAAGTTTAAAAAGAGCAAAAAGTAAAAAAGATTTTTTTTTAAAAATAAAAGTAATTCTTCAGGTTCTTCAACACCTTAATCCAATTGAAAATTTCCAAATAAAAAAAGCATATCAAAAAACAAAAAATCCTAAAGAAGAAAGGAAAAGAAAGAATAAAATTTTGAGGCTTTCCCTTTAAAATACAAAGCAAAGATAAAAATATTACAAAAATAAAGGTTTTAAAAAGAAAAAAATGAACAGTAGAGCTGGTGAGGGTGTGTGTGACCCAATTTAAAAAACACACACACACACACACACACACTGCACTTTATTTAATTATCCAAGGCTCTTGTCATAGCTCTCTCCAAACTTCAAAGCCAAGTTCCAATTGTTGATAGAAATCCAGAAGAACACCTGCAGTAACACTCTTCCATGCTCTTCCCTCTATCTTATCACGTAGCAAAGTCCTTGAAAAAGAATTTCAGAGCTTTCTTTCTCACCTTTCTCAGCTTTGTCTAACAGCCTGGTTCCACTGGCCGATGGACACAAAACGTATGCATAAAGGACACAGCGGATGAGGAAAATTTCGGGGGTGGCTCCATCTGTTTTCATCTGCTGCAGAAATGGACAAAATTGGTGAAAATTTGCAAAAACAGAACGGAAAAGAAAGGACGTTGGTAGTATGTAGCGGGGATGTTAAATGGATGTTCATCGGAAGCCTAGCAGATGAAAGCAGATGGAAGTGGATGACAGCTTCGAAGGGGTTACTGGGGATAATTGCGAAGTGGAAGCATAGCGTCCGTAAGTGCAGTGGGACCGGGCACTAAGATATTTTCAAGCCTCTAGTTGGCAGTGTTACAAAGTTTCTTTACTCTCACTCTCCCCCTCCTTTCTCAGAAAAAACGTAATAAAAGTTAAAAAAAAATATAGTTTAAGGGAGCCTCTAACCTAAAATATTACAAAAAGCCTCTAACCTAAAATATTACAAAATCAAAAAAGAAGAGAAGAGAAAAAATAGATATGAATAGAGAAAAAACCAGTCCAGTTAGCAAATGCAGATTCACCATAGGAATCCAACCATAAAAACATGAAACAAAGCCTTACTTTGACACTTCTGTTTAAAAACCACCGCTTATTTAGTTCTGTCAAAACTTTTACAGATTCTTTTTCCCTTTTGGGTGTCCTTTGAATTCCTTTTAAGTCTTAGAATGATAAAAGAACAATTCTCACCAAACCGACATACTTTCTCTTTCAACCTCTTCCATTTGGAGCTGTCCCAACTTCAGCAGCTTTGGTGGCTGCCTCTCTGCCGCTGGCAAAAGGGCTTCTCCTGGATCAACCAGGGACTTTGCGATATCCCTGGGATTTACAGGACACGCTCTTCACTATCACCATCTCTTTGGGATGGTTTAGGTCCATTTGGACCATCCAGGGGCAAAGATATAGGCTGCAATCTCAGACCTTCAAGATTGCATGCAGTATCATCGCGACGCCAGCTCCTCCCCCCAGAAAAGTAGGTTTTTATAGCTACAACTGAAAATGGAATTATACATTATAGGAATAGCTACCCAACTACCTATATTCTTCAAGAGAGTAGTAAAAAGATCATGTCCTCTGTCCTTGTGTATCTAGGAAGAAAGTACACTCTCTTTGTGTGCACACGTACATTACACATGTCCTCTGTCCTTGCGTACCTAGAAAGAAAAGCAAGACAGGACCTTATATTAGCATTAGCAATCATAGACAAAGCATAGACAAAGCATAGACAAGCATAGACAAAAAGCAGGCAGAGATATAGAAGTGGGGATAAAGGCAAATCCTTAGCTTTTAATCATTTCCTCTTTGTGATCAATAGGTCCTGAAATTAGATGGCTTCTAATTACAGTAAAGCCCCTGTCACACTGCACCAACGGATGGAAAGAGGATGTAAAACGGAGAAAAACACTTGCCATCCATTGGTTAACGCGATGCTTCAGTTCTGTACTCACTGCCACCATTTTGCTTCCTCTCTATCTGTCCAGCATCCGTCTATTGACATTTCATCCCCTCAGAAGGTTTTGAGCTGCTCAAAACTTTTGAGCGGAAAATGTATCCAATGCATCCGTTCTGCAACCTCTAGGCATACGGGGGACATTCGTTCTGCATCCATTACGCATCTGCTATATCCGCTAGGCATCCGCTGTGCATCCGCGCAACTCAAATCCGTTCCAGCAGGAAACGGACGCAGGGAGGAAGTGGAATGGACACACAGTGTTAGTAGCACGGACGGAGAAAGGATGAAAGCAAATGCAAATTGCATCTGCATCATCCGCTCTGCATCCGCTCTGTATCCACTACGCATCCTCTACGCATCCTCTACACATCTGCTCTGCATCCGCTCTGCATCCACTCTGCATCCTCTCTGCATCCGCTTCCATCCGCTTCCATCCGCTAGGCTTCTGTTCCACATCTGCTTTTCATCCGCTCTGCATCCTCCCCCCATCCGTTCCTTTCCGTGTTATCCGCTCTGCTTATGCAAATTTTTGCCCCTTTTGAGAGTGGATAACAACGGATGGAACATTTTTCTCGTCCGCTGTGTCCTTTTTACAAATGTTTTGCATCCATTGGGCAGTGTGACAGGGCCTTAAATAAACAAATAGTATGAATATTTAAGCCCATGTCACACTGAACCAACGGATGCAAAGAGGATGTAAAACAGAAAAAAAAACTTGCCTTCCGTTCGAAAACGCGATGTACTCACTGCCTCTGTTTGGCTTCCTCTCTATCCGTCCAGCATCCGTTTATGGACGTTGCATCTGCTCCAAAAGTTTTGGGCTGCCCAAAACTTTTGCGCGGAAAATGTATCCAGTTTGTCTGTTCTGCATCCGCTACGCATCTGCTATGCATCCATTACGCATCCGTTACGCATCTGCTATGCATCCGCTATATCCGCTAGGCATCCGCTATGCATCTGCGTAACTCCATCCGCCCGGACGCGGGGAGGAAGTGGAACGGATGCAGAACGGATACAGAATGGATGCCTAGCAGATGCAGAACGGAAACAAAGCATTTAAAACGGAAAAAATGTTTGCAGAAGGGACCTATCTCGGATATTAAAGATGTCTAGAGGATGCCTAGAGGATGCCTAGAGGATGCCTAGCGGAAAACCTATACTGCCTATAAAAAGGCGGAGCAACTCGCCTGCATCTCACTTTCAGAACAGCAGCCCAGCGGTGCAGACCTCTGCAGCCTTCATCTGCCTCTTGCTCTTCCACAGCATCCAGTCATGTCCACCGTGGATTGTAACAAAGTCCTTTCGGCAGCCACCATCGTTCTGCAACAGTGCAAAGCCATCTGCAGGCTCTGTGAACTCTACTGTGAGAAGAAAAGGAGGCACCCAAAAAGAGTCTGGATCCAAAGATGGTTCTCCAGAAGAGCAGAGGATGGACTGGACAACAAGCTGATGGTGGAGCTCATGAACGAAGACTCTTGTGAATTCCAGAACTTCATGAGGATGCCTCCAGCCATGTTTGACAAAGTTGTGCAGCGCCTGACACCCAGGTTGACCAAGGCAAACACCAGCTTCCGGCCCAGCCTGGAACCTGGGCTCAAGGTGGCACTCACTCTGCGCCACCTGGTCTCAGGGACCTCCTACAGGAGCATGCAGTAAGGCAATGGGGACATGGAGCCTGGGGAATGGAGGCAAGTGCGAAACCTGATAGACACTGAGGATGTGCAAGGCCCCAACAGAGCCTCACATGAAGCGAAGAAGCAGCACAACCTCCTGAGACAACTCCCCAGCTGGAGCAGTGGAGTGGCAAGACAGGATGGTAGATGCTTAATGGATGCTTCCTTCAGCCTGTCTCATCACACGGATGAGATTGGGCCATGTATGTTTGGTTGGCCTACAATGAACAAGGTGTTTAATAAAGAGTTGTGTTTATGTTGACATATGTGGATAATTATCACATTATTATTGATAATAAAGGGCCGTAGGTGTGGCACCTAGGAGGGTGGACCATACAGTCCCACTATGCTTGCACTGGAGGTTTATCTATCCCACAGCTATTACCCATACCACAGGTATCCCTGCCCTTCCCACAGCTATCTTAACCCATCCCACAGCTATCTTAACCCATCCCACAAGCATGCAAAGGCTTAAACCATTTCTAAAAGTTTCCAGCAAGACTTTATCAAAAAAAAGAAATGAAGCAATTGTGTGAATCAAAAATAGACTTTTTTAACAACAAGCTATAAGACAAAAATGAGTCTCTGGCACTCCTCTTGGTCTCTCAGTCTCAGGGGTGAAGGGTGCAGGTGCTGTGGAGGTGGCTTGTGCTGGAGTGCTTGTCATCAGCTCCTCCAGAAGCAGAAGCAGCAGGAGCCCCAGCCCCAGAAGAGCGAGCCCGTGCTGCAGAAGCCCCAGCAGAACCAGAGTGAGGGCCAGGGGGTGGGATGGTAGCCCTTTCCCTCTTGCCAGGGCTGGCAGCAGATGGCTGAAGCTTGCTATGCTTCCGTATGGTTGTGGGGTTGCTGGCTGGCAGGGAGGCTGGCAGGAACCAAGGCAGGTAGGAAGGCTGGCAGGGAGCTGGCACCAAGGCAGGCACCAAGGCTGGCAGGAAGGCTGGCAGGCAGGCAGGCACCAAGGCTGGCAGGCAGACATGAACCAAGGCTGGCAGGAAGGCAGGCAGCCAGGCTGGCAGGCAGGCTGGCTGGCAGGCAGGCTTGCAGGCAGGCTGGCAGCAAGTCTGGCAGGCAGGCTGGCAGGGTGGCTGGCAGGGTGGCTGGCAGGGTGGCTGGCAGCAAGGCTGGCAGCAAGGCTGGCAGCAAGGCTGGTAGCAAGGCTGGTAGCAAAGCTGGCAAGCAGACATGCAGGCAGGGCAAGCAAGGCAGCCAATCCGTCCGGCAGCAGGTCTTTCCTCTGAATGGTGACCTGCTTCCGAGCTGCTTCCGTTATATCCACGGGGCTGACGCAATGCATCCTCCCCGCATGCGTAATTAACGCCAGGCATCCATTAGGCTTCCACTGTGCATCTGCTGTGCATCCGCTTCATCCGCTGTGCATCCGCTGCGCATCCGCTGTGCATCCGCTGTGCATCCGCTGTATCCATTCCGCGTCTGCTTTGCTGCGGCCCCCCGGAAGCCTAGCGGATGTGCCATCCGCTCCCATCCGCTTCCATCCGCTGTGCTTCCGTTCCGCATCTGCTTTGCATCCTCCCTGCGTCCTCCCCTCGTCCGTGTTATCCGCTTCGGTTATGCAAATTTTTGCCCCTTTTGAGAGCAGATAACAACGGATGGAACATTTTGCTTGTCCGCTGTGTCCTTTTTGCATCCGTTGGGCAGTGTGACATGGGCTTTAGGGTGGTAGCAGTTCTTAAAGGAGCTTGTAGTACTGACATCCTTTGATGATGAAAGCCACATCAAATTGGTCTGAACAACCTAAGTGGTTGCACTGAGTCTAAAACATTTGCAAATGTTTGCAGAGAATTAGCAAATATATATGGAAGCCTGGAATGCTGACAGGTATCCCATCAAAACCCAGGTTGGTAGCACCTGTTGGAAGAAAGTCTAGGATGCTGGAGGAATTTGCGGGAGTTAGAGTAAATGGAGGGTTTAGAATCTCCAAAAGATCTATCTATCTATCTTATCAATCCACGTGTATTCAAATATATATACAGTATTGTAGAAAGTTAGCACTCACCCCTCCCAGAAGAATGAAATATTTTGAAAAATATTAAAGAGGCAGAATATTATATTTCCTTAAAGGAGAAACATGCTTTTGGAAAGCAGCCCCCCACTTTTGTTAATAGCAGGACTGGGCCAGACTATCTACAAGACAATTAGACCTTCAGCTCCAGTGTGATGGGATTAACCATGACCCTCCAGGATTATTTATCAGCAGCGCTCATCATATGGCACAACCAAGCCCCTTCATTACATCATCACCTCCAAGTTTCAATCAAACTTGACCAAGACAAACGTGATCCCTGCAAAGCCCCATGAGAATCTGACAGCAGCCAATAGAATACATGCTCTTACCACAGGAACAGGAAGCTCAAGTTCAAAGCCCAGAGAAGGTATATATACCTCTCACTCTTCACGCTATATGTTCAGTTGCCCAGAACCTCAATCCCATGTGGTCTTGTTCATCAATAAACCATCTTTCCAATCAGCCTCCATATTTCCAGTGTTTTTTTTTTTCTCCACTTGGAATTGAACCAGATAGACATTTCTTCCAACAGTATAAGGAATGATAGGATAATTTGTAGGATCAATAAGAAGTTGGAACTAAGTCAACTGGTAGCATTTGCTGGTTCTCTGAACTACTCAAAATTTCTGCTATCGGTTCTCCAAAACTGGTCAGAATCTACTGAATATCACCTCTGACTGTATCTATTATTCTCATGATAGATCAATAAACAACTGGGAATAAGAACATGAAAACACAAGAAAAGTAGCCTGCTAGTGCAGGCCACAGGCCTATTTCATTAAGGTTTTTATGATACACAGTGGACAAGTGGATGTAATTGGGAAGCTGAAAAAGTTGGATTAGAGCATGATAACTCCCTTCATCTGAGGTTTCCCAATAATATTAAGGCATGGTTTTTGAATCAGGAACTTTTAAATAGCCACAAATATTTACATCCCTGTAGCTGATGCTCAATGAATCTGCTCAGTCCCCCTTTAAAACTGGCCAAATTGGCTGCAACAAGGGTAAACAGCGAAAACCACAGCAGTGAACACAGAACTTTTGTCTGACTCTGCAAGCAAAGCAAAGCAAAGCAAAGCAAAGCAAAGCAAAGCAAAGCAAAGCAAAGCAAAGCAAAGCAAAGCAAAGCAAAGCAAAGCAAAGCAAAGCAAAGCAAGGCAAAGCAAGGCAAGGCAAGGCAAGGCAAGGCAAGGCAAGGCAAAGCAAAGCAAAGCTAAGCTAAGCAAAGCAAAGCACCAATGTTAATTGAGTATCTTCAAAAATAACGCTTAAGAATAATACAAAACTAATGAATAAAAATTCTGAGGAAACAAATTTTAACACACATACACAAACACATACACACACAAACTCAGTATGTTAAGCAAGTGAGCTGATCCAAACACACACACACAAAAGATAAAATAAAAATAAAGATGAATAAAGAACAGAAACAAACAAGAATTTGCTTTATTTCTTGTTTTATCATAGAAAATGAAATATAAAACAGTAAAGCAAATAAACAAAATGAAGCAAAACAAAACCATACATCCAACCCTAACAACAACAAAAAAGAAAAAAAAAAACAGTGTACCAAAAAAAGGTCAGGAAAAAGTGATCAATTAAGTTGATTTTTTCCCCAAGAAGGATAATCTGATCCTTTTTCTGCCCATTTTGATTCTGTCTTTGACCTTATTTTGATTGCTCATAGCTGGATATGACTCCTCTTTCATCCAAATGCTTTCCATTGCAATATGATTACATCTGAATTATAAAGCCATTTCTAACTGTAACAACAAACCTGTCCTTCTAAATTGTTGCTCCCAGATTAGTTGGCTCAGAATTTTGAGAGCCAGTCCAATAAAATTCAATAAACTGTCAGACATACATTTGGGGAAGGATGTAATAGATGTGTTGTAGGATTGCTTCTCTCCAACTGTATCTGTCTGTCCCAACAGATCCATGCTACTGGTCCCATCTATTAAAGAGTGCCATTTGGCAGGATCTAGGAAGACAGCCTTTTTTCTTATGGCACCTGCTATTCAGAACATAATCATCCCAGATATTAGTTTGGCCCTGATCCTGTTGGTCTTTTGTAAGACATTGAAGATGAAACTATATCACTGGCTATGGGGCAGTCAGAAGGTTTGGCAGAGCCATGAGATGTTGATGGGTGTTTTTATCTCCATTACAAATTATGTATTTATTGCCGTGGTGCATATTATGTCGGATTTCACTGTTGCAAGCTGCGCAGAGTCAGCTGGGAGATAGACGGTCATACAGAAACAAATAAATAAGGCCTTGCATTTTGCTACAGAAAAAGCAAGATGAATGTAATTCATTAATATCTATTTTGCAATTTCCTTAAATAGTTATTTCTAATATGGGGACATCATGCATATTCACTTGACTTTGAGACAAGTTTCAAAGTTTAATATTTTTGGATATCTTTGGTCAATGGTGATTGCCTGGATATTATTTTATTTTACAATGGACACTTGTGCACATACACACACATGGACACACACATCATTCTTTCTTTTCCTTTCTTTTCCTTTCTTTTCCTTTCCTTTCCTTTCCTTTCCTTTCCTTTCCTTTCCTTTCCTTT
>BLBF01000020.1:25053269-25069566 GCA_015471245.1 Laticauda colubrina | reverse complement strand
CTTTCCTTTCCTTTCCTTTCCTTTCCTTTCCTTTCCTTTCCTTTCCTCACACTACTTGATGTTATAACACCAAGATTAACATCAGAGAAACAATCAAGAAATAAGCTAACAATAAACAGCCCAACCAAAGAACTTCCAAGGCCATTCTCAACAACACTGACACTGATGAAGTTATCTAGTTTGGGTAATGAAACATCTGCAAAAACAAAAATAAAAACAGAGAGCACTAAGGATCCCTGATTTCAACCCTGAGTTATAAGTATTATCTTTATCTATATAATTATCTATCCAGTTTTATGCTTATATGAATGGCATTTTCATCAGCACAAATATAGTGTTGCTTTACATTCTTTATTTGGCTAATGTTAGCTTCTTTGACATTTTGGGAGGGGGTTTATATCCTTTTGTGTTAATTCTTTAAGGTTAAGTAGTAATGAAATAAAGTATTTTAGCTTATAGTTTGTTGGTATCCAATACAGTTTTGACATTTTGCACTTTCTTCATAGTTTATGACAAGATTATGTTCTTTTGCCAGATTTGTCATCTGTTTTAATGAACTGATTATTGAATAATTCATTGATTAAATTGGACATAACTTCTACAGGTTACAAAATGTTTCCTAAAAGACAACATGTATTGATTAATTCTGAGTTTTATTTTTCATAAAATGTGACAGAATGGATATTAAGGCAATTGCCTAGATATTTTTGTGTTAGCATTATTATAGCTGATACTATTCGAGATATTAAACTAAAGAGGAGTGGAGCACATTCCTTCCAGAGAAGGAACAAACCCAACATTAATTAAACATAAAGAATATATTGAATTATATCTGGACCTGCTGTTCCATGCATGGTGTAACTCCTTCTATTCATGAAAGTGACTAGGACAGAATAAACACTCCAACTGAAGAATGAGGTAGACATTCTCTCTTCCCACTGTAATTTCTAGCACCAACTCCTGTGTAGACCTGGAGAGTCTCCTAGATCTGCATATTTTTGAAGGATCTCACAGTTTCTGCTCCCAAAAATGTTTTCACATAAGCTTTTTTATTATGTACTCATATGCATGATAATGGACATATTCTAAAATGTGTGTCTAGATTATTCTGATTTTCACTAGTGATTTTTCCCCCTACTCTTCCATAAAATAGTCAGTAAAGAGAAAAGATGGCAGCATTGAGGTTCTGAGTTTCATAACTAAGTGAACCTTAAATTCAGAATCAAGGTTCAGCATTTTTTTCTCATGCCTCTCTAAATCCATCCTTCCTTCCTTTCTTCCTCCCTCCCTCCCAATTTCTTTTCCTCTCTCTCTGTTCTCAGAATTTTTATCAAAATGCAGGGTCTGCTTTTTTTTTCACCACACAAGTTTGACCCATTGGTTGTATCAAGAATTGACCAACTGGCTTGTTACCTGAGCCTGATGCTGTGGGCTGAAAGAAAACAATTGGCTCAAAGTCACCCAGCTGGCTTTCATACCTAAGAAGGGACTAGAATTCAGAGTCTCCTGGTTTCTAGCCTACTACCCTAGCCATAAAGTCACTCTCTGGAAAAAAAAAAGACATTTATATACCATTCCTCAAAAATACGAAAAAGACAGTTCATAATATCGATTGTCTAAAACAATAATGATAAAATAATTTTTCTGGAATAGAAAGAAACTCCTTTGCATATGACATCTGATAATTGAGATGTCTCTTAATCAGGGGTGGGCTGCTGAGGATTTGCGGGGTTTCAGAAGAACCCTTAGGTAAGATTCTACACAGTTCAGAGAATCCCCAAATCCCACTCTTGGCTGGTCGCGCCCACCCGGCACCAACCCTCCCAGGAGTACCCATGCGGCCTGTTTTGGATGCAGGTAAATGCAAGGCATGTGGGGAGACTTGGGGAGGATGAAAAATGGGCCCCTCAGAAGTTTGGGAAGTTCCAGAGAGCCTCTGGAGTCCAGGGAGGCTGTTTTTGATCTCCCAGAAGCCTCCAGAGCTGAGCAGGTGGGGCAAAAATGCCCCCTCAGCCATGGTGCAGGAGGCCGACTAGGCCATGCCCGCCATGGCCATACCCATGCAGCAATCGGGCAGAGAACCCTTTGCTAAAATTTTTGAAGCCCTTCTATCATGTTTATAAAAATATACAACATCTACTGTAACTATAAAAAAATTAAGAGAACTGCTTCTATAAATTTAGATGGAGAAATAGCAAAAGTATTTTGTTTCTATTTGAAGTCAGCCTTCTCCAATCAAGCATGTAATACAAGCTATAGGCCATAAAGTGTTATTCAAAGTGTGAGGGTTACGGAGGTTGTTTTTGGGGATTTTTGTTTTGGTATGTGTGTGTGTGAGAGAGAGGGGAGGGGGAAATGGGGATTTACTAGACTTCTGATTTCATATCACAAATAAAAAAGGTGTTAAGAGTTGTTAACCTAATCCTATGTAGCTTTTTCTCTGGTAATATCACACTACAAACTAGAGTATACAAAACATTTGCTAGACTAATACTCGAATACAGCTCATCAGTCTGGAACCCACATTACGTATCTGATATTAGCACAGATGAGGAAGTCTGAAATATTTCACAAGAAGAGTTCTCTACTCCTCTACTTGTAGAATACCTTATGCCACCAGACTTGAAATTCTAGACCTAGAAAATCTAGAACTACACCACCTTCGGTCTGACCTAAGTATGGTACATAAAATCAAAAATTGCAATGATTTACCTGTCAATGAATACTTCAGCTTCAACCATAACAACACAAGAGTGCACAATAGTTACAAACTCAAGGTTAACCGCACCAAACTTGATTGCAGGAAATATGACTTCAGCAACAGAGTGGTCAATGTCTGGAATACTCTACCTGACTCTGTGGTTTATTCCCCAAACCCCAAAAATTTAACCTTAGACTGTCTACTATTGACTTCACCCCTTTCCTAAGAGGTCTGTAGGGGGTGTGCATAAGTGCACCAACGTGTCTTCCATCCCTGTCTTATTGTTTCTTTTATTTTTCGTATATGTACCCATTTCATGTATTCATAACTTATACCTATTATCTTGTACATGATTGACAAATCAAAATAAATAAAATTTAAAAATAATGATTTTGTGAAAGGATTGTGTCTCTTTGTATAAGAAATAGGCACTTGAGTTGGTCATGCAAACACTAAACACTGGCTTAAGTAGCTGATGCTTCTGACAAGTGGGAAGGGACTTTTGATTTTGAAATACTGTTTCAAGGAGAACAATAAAAAGAACTGTAACTTCTGTAATGAACCATCAATAGCTTCAGTATAATAGAGGAGCAATTCTGAGAGGCTTTCCACAAACACTTTCCTTTCCAGAATCATTGCTTTTGAAAGTATGTCTGATGTGCCACATTTCAAAGGTTTGCCAAAAAACCTTTCATCATCATCATCATCCTCCAATAGAAATTTGAACTAAGAAAGATTTGCTTGCTCCGTATCCTTACATATTGTTGAAAAGCTGTAACAGTGAAGCTCATGGCTTGAGGTTTAATGGCTGCTGTTTTTAGTAAGTAGCACCAGAATTATGTACTTTATTGATTTATGTATTTTATTGATTATTGTTTAATTCTGTGTTTTATGGTGTGTTCTGTTTTTCAAAATTATTGAAACCACTAGGAACATGATTCTGATTATAATAACAATCCATTTCATGAATAGCTCAATAACTACCATTTCATCTTATCAGAAGTCCTTGGCTTGTACTAACTAAGCAGTGTTCCGTGCAAATAATACATAGGAATGAATTGGCCAGCCTATCTGGGAAAAAAAAAAAACTTCATTGTGTTAAGGAAGCCAATTATGGTTACAACTTCCAAGCCTCACTTGCATTCTATAATTAAACAACTGATAAATTTTTATAAGAACTACAGCTTTTATTATTATTGTTACACATTTAAGTTGATATTAGGTTATTAAAGCCCATGTCACACTGAACCAACGGATGCAAAGAGGATGTAAAACAGACAAAAACCCTTGCCATCCGTTCGAAAATACGATGTACTCACTGCCTCCGTGTGGCTTCCTCTCTATCCGTCCAGCATCCGTTTATGGATGTTTCATCTGCTCCAAAAGTTTTGGGCTGCCTAAATCTTTTGCGTGGAAAATGTATCCAGTTCGT
This sequence comes from Laticauda colubrina, assembly GCA_015471245.1. Lineage (NCBI taxonomy): Eukaryota > Metazoa > Chordata > Lepidosauria > Squamata > Elapidae > Laticauda > Laticauda colubrina. The sequence goes on along the minus strand of BLBF01000020.1, from coordinate 25,065,433 downwards.
CCATTCTGCATCTGCTACGCATCCATTATGGATCCGCTATATATGCTTGGCGTCCGCTGCGCATCCGTGCAACTCGCATCCGCCCGGATGCAGGGAGGAAGCAGAACGGATGCGGAACAGATGCAGAACAGATGCAGAACGGATGCAGCAGGGAAACAAAGCGTTTAAAGCGGAAAAAACGTTCGCAGAGGGGACCTATCTTGGATATTAAGGATGTCTAGAGAATGCTTAGAGGATGCCTAGAGGATGCAAAGGGACACCTATACTGCCTATAAAAAGGGGGAGCAACTCATCTGCATCTCACTTTCAGAACAGCAGCCCACCTGTGCAGACCTCTGCAGCCTTCATCTGACTCTTCCTCTTCCACAGCATCCAGTCATGTCCACCGTGGATTGTGACAAAGTCCTTTCAGCAGCCACCATCCTTCTGCAACAGTACGAAGCCATCTCCAGGCTCTGTGAACTCTACTATGGGAAGAAAAAGAGGCAGCCAAGAAGCATCTGGGTCCGAAAATGGATCGGGAGAAGAGCAGAGTACGGACTGTACAACAAGCTGATGGTGGAGCTCAGGAACAAAGACATTCTGGCATTCCAGAACTTTATGAGGATGCCTCCAGCCATGTTTGACAAAGTTGTGCAGCGCCTGACACCCAGGTTGACCAAGGCAAACACCAACTTCCGGCTCAGCCTGGAACCTGGGCTCAAGGTGGCACTCACTCTGCGCCAACTGGCCTCAGGGACCACCTACAAAAGCATGCAGTATGGCTGGAGGGTGCCACACAACACCATCAGCATTGTTGTCAGAGAAGTGGTGCAGGCCATCATCGAAGAATACAAGGAGGAGCTCCTCCAGTGCCCCTCCACTGAAGAAGGATGGAAGAAAGTTGCAGAGCAGTGGTATCAGAGGTGGAACTTCCCACACACCGTTGGAGCCATCGATGGCAAGCACATGGCCTGCAAAGCTCCAGCCAAGTTGGGGTCCACTTATTTCAACTACAAGGGCTTCTTCAGCATCGTCCTCTTTGCCATGGTCGATGCTGACTACAAATTCATGTACATTGATGCTTCAGGCTACGACTCATTTTCAGATGCCCAGGTATACAACACCAGTCACCACAAGGAGGGGCTGGAAGGCAACCTCATCGTGGGCTTCCCAGATCCAGACCCCCTGCCCAACGACACACAAGATGTGCCCTACTTCATTGTGGGGGATGACGCCTTCTCCCTCACAACCTACCTCATGAAGCCCTACACTTCCAGACTCCTCACCCGTGAAGAGAGGATCTTCAACTACAGACTGTAGGGCAAGGAGAGAGAACGCCTTTGGCATTCTGGCCAACAGGTTCCAGGTACTTCTCACCACCATGCAGCATTGCCCAGAGACCGTGAGGAGGATTGTGGAAGCTTGCTGCATCCTGCACAATCTCGTGCGCACCCGCTACCCAGTCTTGCAGAACAGGCTCGTGGACCGTCAACAAGGCAATGGGGACATGGAGCCTGGGGAATGGAGGCAAGGGCGAAACCTGATCGACAGAATGTGCAAGGCCACAACAGAGCCTCACAGGAAGGGAAGAAGCAGCGCAACCTCCTGAGACAATGGTGCAACTCCCCAGCTGGAGCGGTGGAGTGGCAAGACAGGATGGTAGATGTTTAATGGATGCTTCCTTCAGCCTGTCTCATCACATGGATGAGATTGGGCCATGTATGTTGGGTGGGCCTACAATGAACAGGGCGTTTAATAAAGAGTTGTGTTTGTGTTCAAATGTGTGGATCAATGCTTACATTGTTGTTGATAAAAAAAGGGCCCTAGGTGTGGCACCTGGGAGGGTAGACCATACAGTCCCACTATGCTTGCACTGGAGGTTTATCTATCCCACAGCTATTAGCCATCCCAAAGGTATCCCTGCTCATTCTACAGGTATCCCTGCCCACCCCACTGCTATCTTAACCCATCCCACAAGCATGCAAAGGCTTAAGCCAATTCTAAAAGTTTCCACCAAGACTTTTTTAAAAAAAACAAATGAAGCAAGTGTGTGAATCAAAGATAAACTTTATTGAACAAGCTGTAAAAGAAAAATGACCCAAGTCAAGTGTCCAAATAAAGTCCACAGATAGCCAGCTACCTGGTCTCTGGCACTCTTCTTGGTCACTCGGAGGTGTGCCCAGTCTCAGGGGTGAAGGGTCCAGGTACTGTGGTGGTGGGTGGTGCTGGAGTGCCTGGCCTCGAGAGGACAACAGGGGACGGTGTGTTGAGAAAGCTCTCAGACAGCTGGCTCAGCCCCATGATGCTGAGAGGTCCTTCCTCCATGCCATGGGGTGTCAGCCCCAGTACTGATGACAGATGTACTGAGGCTGGGCTTGGCTGTGGGGTGGAGGAAGGAATAGTGTAGTGGGGCTGTCTGGTCTGCAGCTGGGTGAGGACTGGCATGGGTGGCATCATTGGCATGGGTGGCATCGCTGTCATCAGTGGTACCATTGGCGTGGGTGGCATTGCTGTCGTCGGTGGCATCATTGTCGTGGGTGGCATCAGTGTCATCAGTGAAACAGGTGGCAATGGTGTCGCCCGATGACTCTGTGCCTGAACTGGGAAGAGCTGCTGCCTGTGCTGCTGAACCTCCTGGTAGCCGTAGCCCTGGTAGGTGAGGGCCTGTGGGAAGCCTTGGAATGGGAGGGACATCACCTGGGGTGGAGGAGCAGACCTGGACTAGGTGGGAGCAGGTTCCCCTGGGTCTGGAGGGTTGTGAAGCAGCTTGGTGATCCAGTCCTTCACCAGCTGGTACTGTGGATCCGCCATTTCCTTGAGGGTCTGGTTGACATAGGTGAGGAAGGGCTTGTGGTTGGAGGATGAGGAGTCGGTGTGGACCAGCTGAGACAGGAGATCTATGCTGGTGCGGATGGTGTCCCTGATCTCCAGCAGTAGAGTGTGGCTCTGCCCCTCCAGCTGTCCGGCTCTCTGCCTTTCTGCGGAGGCAGAGCTGGGGGGGGGGTGGATGTGGCTAGGAGTGTGGTAGACTCAATGTCTCCTTTCTCCCACCACACCAGGGAGTCCTCTCCGCACTCCACCATGCTTACCACACCTGTCTGCGGGTTCTCTGCCATGGCACGCTCCACAGAAACCTGCCTGGAGACAGGGACTGACTCTCGGCCGGAAGAGGACTGGCTCCCAGCAGGCTGCTGGAGAGAGAGGGTCGTGAGAGGGGCTGCTGGTGCTCCTTGGTGGTGGACCTCACCCTCCAGGAAGCTGCACCTGGCCATGCACCTGGTAGGTCTCTCTGTCTGTCAGCTTCACAGTGGCCTGGCCAGATTTCTTCAGGTGCAGCTTCCCGTACCAGGTGTGCATGTGCTTCCACCAGCCGAGGAGCACCTCCGAAGTGTAACCCATACTCTCTGCCCTCTCTCTCCAAGCAGCCTGCTTCCGCTTGGTGTCCCTGTACAGGTGGTGTCCCTTCCGCCACAGATAGTCGTTCTCTCTCAGCCACTCCAGCACCTCATCCTCGTGCGTCTCCTCAATATAGTATTGCCTCCTCTCCCGTTGTCGCATATGCCTCTTCCTCCCTTTGGCTGGACCAGATGGGCCCTCATCAGAGGGGCTCCCAGGTAGTAGGGGCTGCTCCTCCACACCACCACCAGCAGCAGCAGCAGCAGCAGAATCATCATCATCATCATCATCATCATCATCATCATCATCATCCTCACCAGCAGGATCATAATCACCACCATCATCATCATCATCATCATCAGCAGCAGCAGGATCATCATCATCAGCAGCAGCACCAGCAGGATCAGCAGCAGCAGGACCAGCAGGACCAGGATCAGCAGCAGTAGAGTAAGCACCAGCAGGGCCAGCAAGTCCAGGAGCACGAGCAGGACCAGGAGCACGAGCAGGACGAGCAGGACGAGCAAGACCAGGAGCTCGAGCAGGTCGAGCAGGACCAGCAGCTTCAACAGAGTAAGCCCCAGCAGAAGCCCCAGCACCAGCAGAAGCACCACCGCCAGGAGCAGCTTCAGCAGAAGCCCCAGTAGAAGCAGAGTCAGGGGCAGGGGGCAGGAGGTTGGCCCTGTCCCTCTTGCCAGGGATGGCGGCAGGTTGCTGAGGCTTTCGCTTCCTCCCCATGGTTGTGGGGTTGCTGGCTGGCAGGGAGGCTGGCAGGCACCAAGGCTGGCAGGAAGCCTGGCAGGAAGGCTGGCAGAAAGCCTGGCAGGAAGGCAGGCAGGCAAGCAGGCAGGCACCAAGGCTGGCTGGAAGGCAGGCTGGCAGGGCAGGCAAGGAACTTGAAGTGTCCAGCAGCAGGTCTTTCCTCGGAATGCTGGCCACGTGCGAGCTGCTTCCCTTTATATCCGGGGGGCTTACGTAATACTTCCCCCCCACACGTGCAATTAATGGTCGGCATCCATTCCGCTTCCGCTGTGCATCCACTAGGCTTCCGCTGTGCATCCGCTGTGCATCTGCTTCATCCGTTTGGCGTCCACTCTGAATCCGCTGTATCCATTCCGCATCCACTTTGCTGAGGCCCCCCGGAAGCCCTGCGGTTGCGTAATCCACTCCTATCCGCTTCCATCCGCTGGGCTTCCATTCCGCATCCGCTTTGCATCCGCCCTGCGTCCTCCCCGCGTCCGTGTTATCCGCTCCGGTTATGCAAATTTTTGCCCCTTTTAAGAGCGGATAACAACGGATGGAACATTTTGCTCTTCCGCTGTGTCCTTTTTGCATCTGTTGGCCAGTGTGACATGGGCTTAACATCTTAACTACTTCCTGTATTAATGAATTTCAGTATGAATCAAATGGATGAACAATTAAATGAAACTTCCTCATGAACATTTGAAAATTCAGACTTTCTACCAAGCTTGTAGTGATTATTACAGTAAAAACAACAATTATAGTAAACTACAATAGTAAAAGCAACGATTATTCAGATGACATAAGGAACAAAAAGGTTAGTGAAAGGGTAAATGGCCTAAACTTTCTACAAAATGAAAGGTTGAGTGACAAATATGCCATTAGATAATGGCAAGTTAATATCCTAACTACATAATTAACTACAGCTGTAAGTTAATACATTGATACAATTCTCTCTTTCTGATTTGGGATATATCAGATACACCAGTTATGAACTGCAAAATTATGAAAAAATATGGCAATACAAAGATACAGATTTTTGCATTCCAGATTTGGCAGCTTTAAGATGTATGGGAGTTAAAAAAAATTACTCTTGTAGAATTTGGAAGATTATTTCAAAGTAGGGGGCCTTATAATTCAAATGTTTTATTATCTAAAAACTTTGCCAACATACCAAAGGTGCTTTTTTTTTCTTCTCAAAAGGCTACTGGACTTTCTTTGTTTTTTGTTTTTTTGAAAATGTTTCACTTCTCATCCAAGAAGCTTAATAATGGAAATTATTTATGGAAATTCTCAGTCAACCAGGTCATGGTTATCTCAATGGTGCTTTTCTAAAAGGCAACTGGACATTCTTGGTTTTTAAGATATTTAATATGAGAGAAGAAAGTAAAGAATCTAAAGGAATTCCCCACTAGTTTGAATTGAAGAAGTTTCTTGGATAAAGAAACAATAAGATGGAAGGCATGTTGGTGCGCTTATGCACGCCCCCTACAGACCTCTTAGAAAAGGGGTGAAGTCAATAGTCGACAGTCTAAGGTTAAAGTTTTTGGGGTTTAGGGAAAAAAAACCACAGAGTCAGGTCGAGTTTTCTGGACAATGACCACTCTGTTGCTGAAGTCATATTTCCTGCAATCAAATTTGGTGCGGTTAACCTTGAATTTGTATCTATTGTTTGCTCTTGTGTTGTTATGGTTGAAGCTGAAGTATTCATTGACAGGTAGGACATTGCAATGTATGATTTTAAATACTATACTTAGATTGGACCAAAGATGGTGTAGTTCTAGGTTTTTTAGGTCTAGAATTTCAAGTCTGGTGGCATAAGGTATTCTGCAATGAGTAGAGGAGTGTAGAACTCTTCTTGTGAAATATTTCTGGACTTTCTCAACTGTGTTAATATCAGATATGTAATGTAGGTTCCAGACTGATGAGCTGTATTCGAGTATTGGTCTAGCAAATGTTTTGTATGCTCTAGTTATTAGTGTAATATTATCAGAGAAAAAGCTGCATAAGATTAGGTTAACAACTTTTAACACCTTTTTGGCTATATAGTTACAGTGGGCTCTAGCACTTAGATCATTTGAGATGAGTACTCCAAGATCCTTGACAGAATTTGGATCATCAACAAGGTCTTGACTATTCAGCCTGTATTTTATCTTCTGATTATTTTTGCCAATATGTAGGACAGAGCATTTATTTGTTGAGATTTGAAGTTGCCATTTGTTTGACCATTCTGATACATAGTCAAGGTCTTTTTAAAGGGGAACAGTATTAGTATTGTCTGTGGTGTTGAATAGCTTTACATCATCAGCGAAGAGAACTCAGTTGCTCTTGATATGATCACAGAGGTCATTTATGTAGAGTATGAAAAGAGTTGGTCCTAGAACACTGCATTGGGGGACACCACTGTTGACAGGTACAGAATTTGATAGGACACTCCCAATTTTGACCATTTGTTGTCTGTTTGACAGGAATGCTTCTATCCAGTTATGCAGGTGTCCAGAGATACTGTAAGATTTTAGTTTTAGGAGTAGTTTGTCGTGTATCACTAAATCAAAGTCTTTACAGAACTCTATGTAGATTGTGTCTATTGTTTTGCCCTGATCGAGTTTTGTAATCCATATGTTTTTGCAGTGTAAGAGTTGCAGATTACATGATAGTTTTTTCCTAAAATCAAATGGTTTATTAGAGAGTAGGTTGTTTGTTTCTAAGTGGAGGATGATGGATTGGTTAATAATTGATTCCATGACTTTACAGGTGATACAGCATAAAGAGATTGGTCTGTAATTTTCAACTAAGCTGGGGTCTCCCTTTTTTTTTAAACAAATTTTATTAGTTTTTAAAGACAATACACAAACAAACATAAAACCTAATAACATAAAATCTCTTTTCTAAAAACTGCTTGTTAAATTTTAACAAAACAAATAAAACATCTTATTTGAGTACAACATAGTTCCAGATTATTACGTATGCATATCTTATTTATTCTGTTTCCAACTTCTCACTATTTCTCCTTTATTCAATTAGATTTCTTTTACCTAAATTTCTATATCTCTTTATTCATTGTACTTATACTTTCATCTGTGTTGTTTACAATTTCATTATTCTCTTCTAACGTTCTTCCAACATTTTATTTATTCTCAATAAGCTAACTTAACAAACAAAACACAAAACATAAAAACATCAAACTTCTTTTTGGAAAGCAGCTTAATCCCGGGTTAGCATCTTTTTATACAGACATAAATCAAATTCATGCTCACCTTATATACTATTTCATATCTCATTTATTATCCTACATTTTCTATATGTTTTCTCCCCTCTTTTCACTCTCTTAATTCTATTTTATTTATTTCATCTCAATTTAAATAATTTTACTTGTATCTTTTGTCCGTTCTTTTTCAATTATCTATTTTTTCTTTTCTCTTTACTGCTAAATTTCTCTGTAATCACTGGTTGAAGTATGACGACTTTTTATCTTTCCCCTAGATTTAACACTTAAAATAATATATAATTTCCATGCTGATTCTGCTTGATGCAGTCTACATAGTACATTTTAAAATAATAAAAGAAAAGAAAGAAAAAAAATAGTCCATAACTAATTAAACTCTATTAGATATTTTTAACTCATATAATATTCCAATTTTCTAACTCCATTTCAAATACAAATACTACAATACAATCCTGTGCACTTGTGCAGAATCTTTTCTTTAATTACATTTTACCCTTTTTCTCTAAAAAAACCCCTGTTTTTTAACATCTTGTTTTATGTCTTTGTAACTTCTCTTCCCTTTTTCCCTTCCTCTCTTATCCAGTCTAGTCTTTTTGTCCCCCCATCTCTCAATCTCCGCCCTCCTGGTCTCCCCTCTCTGTTGTATTCCTCTTTTATGTTGCTTCCTGATATTGTATCGATTTTTCACCTTATTTTTTCCCTTTCTTGGTTGTTTTTTTAAATCTTGAATTCTCCATTTTCTTTCCCTTTCCCTTTTCTTCCTCAACTAAAATTATTTGTCCATTAAAGATGGCTTCTTCTTCTTCATCCCAACTTTCTTGTTGTTGTAATTCCTGGTAGGTAGAAATTGCCATTTCTAAAAAGTAAAAAACAGATCCAGAAGAGCCCTTGCCTTCTTGTTCCTCTTCTTTTAACTTTTTATATTCTATTTTCAATTCTTCAACAGAATGCCATTGTAAGATTTTTTTTAAAAAAAAACCAACCCAAATGTTTTTAGTCTTTCAAAAAATAGTTTCCAAGAGTCCCAGAGTCACAAAGCAATCCAAATCAGCACAAACTGTTTCATTTAGCACTTTCTTTTTTTTTTACTATCTTTTCCTAGGGTGAAATTTAATTACATAGTTCCAAAGTAATTTTTTAAAAGTCTTGTTGCCATTATCTCTGATCTTAAAAGTTCCAAGCCGTCTCCTCCAATAAATTCTTAATATATATTCTTTACCTCTCCCTTCCCACTTACAGCAAAAAATTTTTTTGATTTTTAGTTCCAATGTTCAGAAATCTTAATATCACCTTAGCTTTAATTCAGATTCAGAAGGTTTAATTACCTTCTATTCCAAAGCAGGTTTTTCCGATTTCCATCTGCTATCTCCATAGGGAAGGAGAGTGAGAAGAAAAAAAACCTTTCCCTTTGACTTTTCTCCGCCACTTTTAATGATCTTGTTAGGAAACAATATATCCTTTGAAAAGCTGAACCTCCAGAATAAAGATGTGACTTATTGTCCCGGTTCAGCCAAAAACTTTCACTTCTTCAAACTTCCTCCTGCACAATCTTATCCAACTGAAGGCTTCTTTTTGGCAGCCATTACTGACCGCCACTCCACCGCTTTGGGAAAAGGGAGTTAAACCGGCTGAGGAGGGGGATTGCAATTCCCCAAAACCCCTGCCCAGATCTCTCCTATCTTTGGTTACCTCTATGAGGTAACCATAGCCTCCAAAACCAGCTGGATTGGGGGCACCTTGGCAGCAAGCGCAGCAGGAACTGCGCACGATCACGGATTCCTGCTGCTGATGAAGCCTTGCAACCAGACGTTTTTTGGGGGGTCTCCCTTTTTGAAGATGGGGATGACTGTGGCTTGTGATCATAGTTTTGGCAAAGAGCTGGTCCTGAAAGATTTTTCAAAGATTATTCTTAGAGGTTCTGCTGTGGCAGTGGACAGCTTTTTTAAGAAGTAGGCACATATTCCGTCCGATCCAATAGATAGAGATAGTTTTAGATTGCGTAGTGCTTTTTCAACATTGTCTTCTGTAATCTTGATATGTATTAGATCATTGTACTTTTCTGCGGTTTGACTAGGAAATACTGGGCATGATCCATTGCTGTTTACACATACTGAGCCAAAGAATGTATTAAAGAGGTTGGCTTTAATAGTGTCGTTGTTGCAGTCTTTACCCTTAGGTCCTTTCAGGGGTGGGATGGACCTTGAGTCTTTTAGTTTTTTGTTTACAAAATTGTAGAAAGTGCGGGTAGAATTGATATGTAGAAGGTTTTCTTCTTGTTTAATGTGATAATTGGTGCATTCAGTTTTTATCTGGTGGCATAAATTTTTGTATCAGCTTTTGAAGTTGGCAACGTGACCAGATTTGTTTTTCCACCAAAGTGATTTCTTTTTGGATTGAAGCTTCCCTATTGTTTTGAACAATTTGTTTTTTCTGGTTTTGGGAGTTGTTAATGGTACATATAGTTTGATGATTCTTTTGACTTCAAGTAAAAATATGTTGTAATATTTTCAAAGAAAAAAGAAGTTGTTTCCTTTTGAGAAAAAAAAAAAAGCACTTTTGGGATAACCATGACCTGGATGTTTGAGATTCTCCACATAAATTTCCCAACCTATCAACATTAAAAAAGGAATGTTGACATATAGCTGGAAAATCAATACTTTATGGTTTATCATCAGTTTCTCTTTTAAATAAAGTGCTAGCAGGAGGCAGAGTTTGGTTGAAATTCAGGGTCCATTTCAAAAGATAAATGTGAACGAGCATGCAAAGGAACTTCATTATTTTTCTTGCCCATACATGCTGTGCTTTTCATTCTGTCTCTTTTCTGTCACTTTATCAGTGGGAGTTCAGTTAAATGGTAAAGACATCACATTTATTAAATGAAAAAAAGTGGTTTTGAAGCAGATGCTTTCCCAGATTGTTTATAAAAGAATGAAGAGTATAGGGCCTAGAACAAAGTCCACAGTTTGCCTCTCAAAAATTCTTGGTTGAAATTGACACAGTGCTATTAACAAAGATTTGCTGAGTAATACAACTGTTTATTTAACCAGATATGGATTTGGTATAGCAGAAGAAACTACAATATATTTCACCATAATGTTGAAATGAAGATAAACTATGCCCCTCAAGTTGATATGTTGATCTACTGGAGCAAAGACTTTATTTTTAAAAAAGAACATACTATTTGTCAATATTTGTCCATATTCTCCACTGTATGTTTGTCACCACCAGCTGCATTTGTAACTGGCTGACCAATTGCACTCAACACATAGTTCTCAATGGAACTACATCTACATAGAGTAAAGCATGCAGTGAGGTATCCCACATTTTTCTATCTTATCATGAAGTAGGCTATAATCTGCTTTGTCAAATGCTAAAGTAAGTAAATACAATTTATGATATGTTTATTAATTATGTTTAATGAATTGCAGAATATGAAATGAATTATAAGAATGGTTGTAATTAGATTAATATCAGTTTTTATGATAAATTGAATAAATTAATGTTTCTTGTTGAAAATAGAAATATATCTGAGGTAACTAAAGGGGAAAGTACCATGCAGAATCTGATTGAAAAGGTATATATGTTAGGTAGTTGTTAAGAGATGATTGTTATAAATTTTTAAGGGGATAATTAAAAGTTGAATGCTTCATGGGATTTGAAAGGGAATTAATTATAAGCTATAGGGGTGGCATACTGTAATTGGCAGTTATGGGGGAAATCTTTGTTTTGAAATGTTTCAACTGAGGTAGAATTTTTGAAATAATGAAATATGAATATCCAACAAAATTGTAAACATGACAGAAAAAAGTATAAATATAATGAATATGAAGATATGAGAATTATTTAAAAATAAAGAAGATAGGTTAAGAAATGTATGGAAACTTTATAAAATAAGTCTGAGAGAAATATTTGAGATAAATAATAGAGAATACTTAAAGTAGTGGTAAGATATGAAATTAAATATAAAATATGAATATGTAATTAAAGCTATGTCTGTATGGAGAGGTGAAAACATGAATCATGAAAAATTCACTGAAAATTCACTGAAAAAAGATGTTTTTGTTTTTGTCTTTTGTTTTAAATGTGGAAAATTGAAATAAAATATTATTTTTTAAAAAAGAATGCAGTAAGGTTTGTCTGGCATGGTCTATTTTGGACAAACCCATAGTATAGACTTCTAGTCTAGCTTTGCTTGTTTCTAGGTGTTGATCTGTTGCCTTTCTGGGATTTTCCCAGGTATGATGTCAAGTTATTGGTTTGTATTTTTCTAAATCCATTCCCCCCTTTTTAAAAACTGGGATCACATCAGTTCTTTTCCAGTTCTTTAGTAATTCCCTGGTGCTCCAGGATTTTTGTAAGATATTGTTCAATGGTTCCAACACATCTGCTAGCTCCTTCAGAACCCTGAAATGATTCTGGTGATTTGAACTTGTCTAAAGTGGATAGAAGTTCTTTTACCATTTTCTTCCTATTTTAATGTGAATTCCTATTCTGTCTTTTATGGTACTGCTTTTGATAGGTTGGAATATTTTTTTCCTTTTGTGCCAAAAAAGATATAAAGAAAGAATTTAGCAGTTCCACTTTCTCCCTACTACACATTATCTCATTGCTATCTTCTCTCATTAGTGGACTATTGTTTCCATGACCTTTTCTTGTTTTTTTATACATTGGAAGAATAATAATCTTTCTTCTTCTTCTCTCCTTCCTTCCTTCCTTCCTTCCTTCCTTCCTTCCTTCCTTCCTTCCTTCCTTCCTTCCTTCCTTCCTCCGTCCCTCCCTCCCTCTCCTCCTCCTCCTCCTCCTCCTCCTCCTCCTCCTCCTC
>BLBF01000020.1:25038043-25052869 GCA_015471245.1 Laticauda colubrina | reverse complement strand
TCCTCCTCCTCCTCCTCCTCCTCCTCCTCCTCCTCCTCCTCCTCCTCTGAGCCTTAGTATTCCTGAAATGGTCTTTGCAGATTCAGGCTATTTGCTAAATCTGCAATAGCAATGTGTCCCTCTTTCCATTTTTTATACTTGTTCTTTTTGTTTTTCAATTTATCAGAGAGCTCTTTATGGAATCATGCTGGACTTGAGTCTCTTATTTTTTCCTTTTTCAGTGGTATTGTGTTAGACTGGGCTTTTATAATTTCATTTTTCAGTGTTCTCTAAGATTATTGAATTGTTTTCACCTTTAATATTTCCATCCATGAAATCCTTCTTAGGCTCTAAATTTGTAGAAATTAGCTCTTTTAAAGTCTAAGACACTCATTTATTACTTCTATCTGTATTACGTTGACATCCAATATGACATGGTCACTTTCCCCCAAAGTTCCTGCAACTTCAATCCCCTCTATCATTTCATCCCTTAAATCCAGTATAGCTAACCTTCTGCTTTCCTTCTCTGCCATTTGAATGACAAAGTTGTCTGCTAGGTTTGTCAAGAACCCACTTGATGCAGAGTTTGTCTCCCAGTTGATGCCCAGGTAGTTAAAGTCCCCTGATACTAGTGTAATGTGCTTCCTGCTCGTCTTAGCTAATTAATTCATCTATTTTCTCTGTTTCCTTGGGTGGTTTGTAGTATACATTTATGGTAATTTCATTCCTTTTTCCTTTTATATTAATTCAAGGAGAATTAAAATGCAATTCAAAATTCAGAATGCATTCAAGGAGGAGGAGGAAAAGGAGAAAAAATAAAGAATGTAACCTTTTGAATGTGAATCTGGATATGTGAAGATGGGAGTTGACATATTAATTTTATTTAAAGACACTTTAATCATCCAGTTGAAAAGTTCACAATTTGAAAGAGAGGAATGGTGAGCATTTGCTCAGTGATCGGTTTTAATTTACAATGCATTGAGTAATCTTCAAAGCTAAAGCTAGGATTGCATTAAAACAGACATAATTGCATGTATTATATTCTGTGTATCATACACCTTGGGAATTTAACCCATTTAAGTTTGACTTCTTTTTTATCAGCAGTTATTCATACAAACTGACTCAAATTCTGATGATTTTAATTTGCATGTTTACTAGTGTAAAAGTTTTCTGAAACGCTATAGCCCATAATTTATTGTTAGTGAACTGTCATTGAATCCAGCAGGGTTGAATTAAACCAACTGCAGTGTAACAGCTAAATTTAGAATTAGCTTGGTAAAACTGGAGGAAGAGTTTATCTCAACAGAAACTGTCTCAGCTCAAGGAACTTTCTTACTCTTTTTTAAATCTCCTTACAATTATTTTCTCAGTGCAATTGGGGTAGTTGAGAATCTTTCAAGATAATTGACTGTGAGATACCTCCTCATTGGTATCACATTGAGGGCAAAAATCTCTTATTAATCAAAGACACAGGTATCATGCAAACTAGATTTGTTTGTCCAGGCTATTGATATATTGTTTACATAGAAATGTTAAATCAAGGTCAGTTTCCTGTGATATTTGATGCTTGGATTCTCAGGTCGTGTTCTGTGTGAAGAGGACTATGTTAGTTCATCAGATAATTAACTGTAAAATGCAGTTGCATTGGGACAATATTTACTGTGCCATAGACACAATCCCAACAGAGAGGATATGTTAAAAGAACAAGGGTTAATATACTTCCCTAACTATGTTCCCTCCCTTCTAAACATTACTAGAAATGGGAAAAGACCTATTAATCAGCCTCTTTAATACATAATGAGCATGGCCTGGGATACACTTTGAAATAAGTGTTGGTGCAGGTATATTTAAAGGTAGCTAAACAAAATGCTCATAACAAGTGACTTGCTGAGGATTAATGTTGTTGTGAAGTAGCACTAAAACCCCAATCCCCCAGCTGTTGGGTTGATACCTTTGAATGCACTGGGTAAAACATCTGTAATGAGCTACTTTTGGATTAAAATTCCAGTTCTCTTCCCAGCCCAAACAGCTAAAGCCCATGTCACACTGGCCAACGGATGGAAAAAGGACACAGCGGACGAGAAAAATGTTCCATCCATTGTTATCCGCTCTCAAAAGGGGCAAAAATTTGCATAATCGGAGCGGATAACATGGACGCGGGGAGGACGCAGGGCGGATGCAAAGCGGATGCGGAACGGAAGCCCAGCGGATGGAAGCGGATGGGAGCGGATGGCACATCCGCTAGGCTTCTGGGGGGCCGCAGCAAAGCGGACGCGGAACGGATACAGAAGATGCACAGCGGATGCACAGCGGATAAAGCGGATGCAGAGCGGAAGCCTAGCAGATGCACAGTGGAAGCCTAATGGATGCCTGGCGTTCACTGCACATGCGGGGAGGATGCACTGCATCAGCCCCGTGGATATAACGGAAGCAGCTCAGAAGCAGGTCGCCATTCAGAGGAAAGACCTGCTTCCAGACACATTGACTGCCTTGCCTGCCCTGCCTCCATGTCTGCCTGCCAGCCTTGCTGCCAGCCTTGCTGCCAGCCTTGCTGCCAGCCTCCCTGCCAGCCTCCCTGCCAGCTCCCTGCCAGCCTTGCTGCCTGCTTTCCTGCCAGCCTTGGTTCATGTCTGCCTGCCAGCCTTCCTGCCAGCATTGGTTCATGTCTGCCTGCCAGCCTTCCTGCCAGCCTTGGTTCATGTCTGCCTGCCAGCCTGCCTGCCAGCCTTTCTGCCAGCCTTGGTGCCCGCCTCCCTGCCAGCCTTCCTGCCTGCCTTGGTTCCTGCCAGCCTCCCTGCCAGCCAGCAACCCCACAACCATGCGGAAGCACAGCAAGCCTCAGCCATCTGCTGCCAGCCCTGGCAAGAGGGACAGGGCTACCATCCCGCCCCCTGGCCCTCACTCTGGTTCTGCTGGGGCTTCTGCAGCATGGGCTCGCTCTTCTGGGGCTGGCACTTCTGCTGCTTCTGCTTCTGGAGGAGCTGATGACAAGCACTCCAGCACCAGCCACCTCCACAGCACCTGCACCCTTCACCCCTGGGACTGAGTGACCAAGAGGAGTGCCAGAGGCTCATTTTTGTCTTATAGCTTGTTGTTAATAAAGTCTATTTTTGATTCACACACTTGCTTCATTTCTTTTTTTTAATAAAGTCTTGCTGGAAACTTTTAGAAATGGTTTAAGCCTTTGCATGCTTGTGGGATGGGTAAGGATAGCTTTGGGATGGGTTAGGATACCTGTGGGATGGGTAATAGCTGTGGGATGGGTAAGGATAGCAGTGGGATAGATAAACCTCCAGTGCAAGCATAGTGGGACTGTATGGTCCACCCTCCCAGGTGCCACACCTACGGCCCTTTATTATCAATAATAATGTAATAATTATCCACACATGTCAACATAAACACAACTCTTTATTAAATGCCCTGTTCATTGTAGGCCAACCAAACATACATGGCCCAATCTCATCCGTGTGATGAGACAGGCCGAAGGAAGCATCCATTAAGCATCTACCATCCTGTCTTGCCACTCCACTGCTCCAGCTGGGGAGTTGCACCAGTGTCTCAGGAGGTTGTGCTGCTTCTTCGCTTCATGTGAGGCTCTGTTGGGGCCTTGCACATCCACAGTGTCGATCAGGTTTTGCCCTTGCCTCCATTCCCCAGGCTCCATGTCCACATTGGCTTGTTGGAGGTCCACAAGCCTGTTCTGCAAGACTGGGTAGCGGGTGCGCATGAAATTGTGCAGGATGCAGCAAGCTTCCATGATCCTCCTCTCGGTCTCTGGGCAATACTGCATGGTGGTGAGAAGTACCTGGAACCTGTTGGCCAGGATGCCAAAGGCGTTCTACACCACCCGCCTTGCCCTGGACAGCCTGTAATTGAAGATCCTCTCTTCACGGGTGAGGAGTCTGGAGGTGTAGGGCTTCATGAGGTAGGTTGTGAGGGAGAAGGCGTCATCCCCCAGGATGAAGTAGGCACATCTTGTGTGTCGTTGGGAAGGGGGTCTGGATCTGGGAAGCCCACGATGAGGTTGCATTCCAGCCCCTCCTTGAGGTGACTGGCATTGTATACCTGGGCATCTGAAGAGGAGCCGTTGCCTGAAGTATCGATGTACATGAACTTGCAGTCAGCATCGACCATGGCGAAGAGGATGATGCTGAAGAAGCCCTTGGAGTTGAAATAAGTAGACCCCGACTTGGCTGGAGATTTGCAGGCTACGTGCTTGCCATCTATGGCTCCAACGGTGTGTGGTAAGTTCCACTTCTGATACCACTGCTCTGCAACTTTCTTCCATCCTTCTTCAGTGGAGGGGTACCGGAGGAGCTCCTCCTTGTATTCTTCGATGATGGCCTGCACCACTTCTCTGACCACAATGCTGATGGTGTTGGATGGCACCCTCCAGCCGTACTGCATGCTCCTGTAGGAGGTCCCTGAGGCCAGGTGGCGCAGAGTGAGTGCCACCTTGAGCCCAGATTCCAGGCTGGGCTGGAAGCTGGTGTTTGCCTTGGTCAACCTGGGTGTCAGGCGCTGCACAACTTCGTCAAATATGGCTGGAGGCATCCTCATGAAGTTCTGGAACACTCGAGTGTCTTCGCTCCTGAGCTCCACCATCAGCTTGTTGTACAGTCCGTCCTCTGCTCTTCTGGCGAACCATCTTCGGACCCAGACTCTTTTTGGGTGGCTCCTTTTCTTTTCGCAGTAGTGTTCACAGAGCCTGCAGATGGCTTCGCACTGTTGCAGAACAATGGGGGCTGCCGAAAGGACTTTGTTACAATCCACGGTGGACATGACTGGATGCTGTGGAAGAAGAGGCAGATGAAGGCTGCAGAGGTCTGCACCGCTGGGCTGCTGTTCTGAAAGTGCGATGCAGGCGAGTTGCTCCCCCTTTTTATAGGCAGTATAGGTTTTCCGCTAGGCATCCTCTAGGCATCCTGTAGGCATCCTCTAGACATCCTTAATATCCGAGATAGGTCCCCTCTGCGAACGTTTTTTCCATTTTAAATGCTTTGTTTCCATTCTGCATCCGCTAGGCATCTGTTCTGCATCCGTTCTGCATCCGTTCCACTTCCTCCCTGCGTCCAGGCGGATGGAGTTGCGCGGATGTTTAATGGATGCCTAGCGGATACAGCGGATGCGTAGCGGATGCGTAGCGGATGTGTAGCAGATGCAGAATGGATGAACTGGATATATTTTCCATGCAAAAGTTTTAGGCAGCCCAAAATTTTGGAGCGGATGAAACATCCATAAACGGATGCTGGACGGATAGAGAGGAAGCAAAACAGAGGCAGTGAGTACAGAATGGATACATCGCGTTAACCAACGGATGGCAAGGTTTTTTGTCCATTTTACATCCTCTTTGCATCTGTTGGTTCAGTGTGACATGGGCTTTACAAGTACAATGTAAAGCCCATGTCCCACTGCACCAACGGATGCAAAGAGGATGTAAAATGGACAAAAAAGCTTGCCATCCATTGGAAAACACGATGCATCCGTTCTGTACTCACTGCATATGTGTTTCATACACTCTATCCTTCGAGCATCTGTCCACTGAGATTTCATCTGCGCAAGAAGTTTTGAGCTGCACAAAACTTTTTGAGCGGATGAACTTTCCACCGTGTACGATGTACATCCATGAAACATACGGGCAACAAACATTCTATGTCCGTTATCATCCATTAAACATCCGCTGTATCCTCTCGGCATCCTATGGACATCCTCACAACTCACATCTGCTGCAGCTGAAAACGGAAAGAGGGAGGAAAGAAAAGGTACACGGAACATCCACATAGCGTTAGTAGCATGGAAATAGAAAGGATGTAAGCGGATGCATCTCATATATAAAGCATTAAAATGGACAAAACGTTTGTATATGGAATGTATCTCGGATATTTCGGGTGTCTGTAGTATGTCTAGAGTATGTGGAAGGACACCTAGCGGAAAACCAATATTTCCCATAAAAAAGGGGGAGGAAATCATGTGGATCTCAGTATGAGTCCAGCAGCTGTGGTGTACAGACCTCTTCACCCTTGGTCTTGCTCTTATCCATTGATCTCATCCATTGATCTCCACCATGGATCATCACACAGTCCTTATGGTAGCTGCCATCATTCAACACCAGGACCAAGCCCTGTTCAGACTGTTTCACCTTTTCTACGCAAGGAGAAGAAGGAGACGTTCCAGAGCTGTGTGGGTCGATGATGGATTGGGAGAAGAGTGGAGTTTGGACTCTATGACAAGCTGATGGTGGAGCTAAGGAATGAAGACCCTCGTGCATTCCAGCACTTCATGAGGATGCCACCAGCCATGTTTGACCAACTTGTGGAGCGTCTGAGACCCAGGTTGACCAAGCCAAGCACCAACTTCCGTCCCAACCTGGACCCTGGACTGAAGGTGGCACTGAGTCTGCGGCACCTGGCCTCTAGAACCACATACAGAAACATGCAGTATGCCTGGAGGGTGCCACACAACAGCATCAGCAAAGTGGTCAGAGAAGTGGTGCAGGTCATTATTGAAGAATATGTGGAGGAGCTCCTCCAGTGTCCCACCACTGAAGAAGGCTGGAGGAAAGTTGTAGAACAGTAGTATCAGAGGTGGAACTTTCCCCACACCGTTGGAGCCATAGATGGAAAGTATGTGGCCTGCAAAGCTCCAGCCAACTCAGGGTCCACTTATTAGAACTACCTTCTTCAGTATCATCCTCTTTGCCATGGTTGATTCTGACTACAAGTTCATGTACATCGATGCTTCAGGCAACGGGTCACCTTCAGATAGCCAGGTATACAACGCCAGTGACCTCAAGGATGGGCTGGAACGCAACCTCATCATGGGTTTTCCAGATCCAGACCCCATACCCAATGACACACAAGATGTGTCCTACTTCATCGTGGGTGATGACGCCTTCTCCCTCAGAACCTACCTCATGAAGCCCTACACTTCAAGATACCTCACCCATGAAGAGAGGATCTTCAACTACAGGCTGTCCAGGGCAAGACGGGTGGTGGAGAACGCCTTTGGCATCCTGGCCAACAGGTTCCAGGTACTTCTCACCACCATGCAGCATCACCCACAGACTGTGAGGAGCATCAAGGAAGCTTGCTGCATCCTGCACAATCTCATGTGCACCCACTGCCCAGTGTTGCAGAACAGGCTTGTGGACCATCAACAAGGGAATGGGGACATGGAGCCTGGTGAATGGAGGCAAGGACTAAACCTGATAGACACGGTGGATGTACAAGGCCCCAACAGAGCTTCATGTGAAGGGAAGAAGCAGCGCAACCTCCTGAAACACTGGTGCAACTCCCCAGCTGGAGCAGTGGAGTGGCAAGACAGGATGGTAGATGCTTAATGGATGCTTCCTTGAGCCTGTCTCATAACACTGATGAGATTGTGCCATGCCCTACAATGAATAGGGCATTAATAAAGAGCTTTGTTTATTTTGAAATGTGTTGATCAATGAATAAATTGTTATTGATAAAAAGGGCCATATGTGTGGCAGCTGGGAGGGTGGACCATACAGTCCCACTATGCTTGCACTGGAGGTTTATCTATCCCACAACTATCCTTACGCATCCCACAAGCATGCAAAGGCTTAACCCTTTTTTCAAAGTTTTCACCAACACTTTATTAAGTAAATAAAATGAACCAAGTGTGTGAAGTAAAGATAACCTTTACAAATAAATGTCTTAAGTAAACTGTATGACTTTATTAAAAAAGCAAAATGAACAAAGTAAAGTGTCTTAAGCAAAGATAAAGTGAACAGGTAACAACTCAGTCTCTGGCACTATTCTCAATCACTCTGAGGCATGTCCATGGTCTCAGCTGTCAAGCGGCCAGGGACTATGGAGGTGGCTGTGGCTGGAGTGCTGGTCTGAGGCGCCATTGGGGTGCTTGGCCCCGAGAGTACAACAGGGGATGGTGTGTTCAGGAAGCTCTCAGAGAGCTGACTCAGTCCCGTGAGGTTGAGAGGCCCTTCCTCAAGCACCTGGGAATTCAGGCCCAAGACTGAAGACAGATTGTCTGTTGACAGGCTTGGCTGTGGGGTGGAGGAAGGAGGAGTGTAGTGGGGCTGTCTGGTCTGCAGCTGGGCGAGGTGAGGGGTCTGTGGCATGCGATGAACCTGGGCCTGGACTGGGAAGGGCTGCCTCTGCTGTGGGAAGTCCTGGTACTCATAGCCTTGGTAGGTGAGGGGCTGTTGAAAGCCATGGAAGGGCTGTGACATCTCCTGGGGTGGAGGAGCAGATCTGGAGTGGGTTGGAGCAGGTTCAGCTGGGCCTGGAGGGTTGTGCAGAAGTGCTGTGATCTTCTGCTTCATCACCTGGTACTGGGCCTCGGGCAGGTCCATGAGGGTCTGGCTCATGTAGGTGATGAAGGGCTTCCGGTTCGAGGATTGTATGTCGCTGTGGACCATATGAGAGAGAAGATCTGTGCTGGTCTTGATTTTGTCCTTGATCTCCAACAGGACAGTGTGGTTCTGGCCCTCCAGTCTGCCTCTGCCTCTCTGCCTGCTTTCTGTGGAGCTGGGGGTGGGGGTGGGTTGGTCTCTGGTGGCTGCCGCTTCTTCCTCCAAATATGTGATAAGGGATCCTCCACGTCCTCTGGCATGGGGAGTGCAGCTGTCAGGGGGAGTCTCTGCCGTGGGCCCCCCCTCTGCCGTGGGGCCCTCTGAAGACACCTGCCTGGACAGGGTAGCTGGCTCCTGGCTGGAAGAGGAGTGGCTCTCTGTGGGCTATCTGAGGGACAGAGTTGTCAGAGGGGCTGCTCCTCATTGGCAGACCTCACTCTCCAGGAAGCTGCACTTGGCCATGATGTACATCTCCCAGTCAGTGAGCTTGACAGCGGCCTGGCCAGATTTCTTGAGGTGTAGCTTGCCATACCAGGTGTGTATGTGCTTCCACCATCCCAGGAGTAGTTCTGAAGTGTAGCCCAGGCTCTCTGCCTTGTCTCTCCAAGCTGCCTGCTTCCTCTTGGTGTCGCGATAGAGTCTGTGGCCTTTTCTCCACAGGTACTCGTTCTCCCTCAGCCAATCCAGCACCTCCTCCTCATGGTCCTTGGAAAGGGTGTACTGTTTCCTCTCTCCCTTCTCCTTCCCTTGCCTCTTCCTCCCTCTGGCAGGGGCTTCAGCAGCAGGGCGTTCAGGGGCTTGAGCAGCAGGGCTTGGAGGGCCTTGGGGCTGGTCCACTACAACAGAAGCAGCAGCAGCACCAGCACCAGCAGGAGAAGCACCAGCAGCAGCAACACCACCAGCAGCAATTGGAGAAGCAGCAGCAGCAGCAGCACCAGCAGCAGCACCAGCAGCACCACCAACACCAGCAGAACAAGCAGCAGCAGCAGCAGTACCAGCAGCAGCAGCACCAGCAGCAGAGGCACCAGCAGCTTAAGAGTCAGTGCCGGGGGTGGGATGGTGGTTCTGTCCTTCTTGCCAGGGCTGGCAGGAGTAGGCACAGGCTTCCTCTTCTTCCCTGACTGACGAACCATGGTGTTATTTGAAGATGTCTGTGGCAGCACGTCTTTCCTCAGAATGCTGACTGCTTGCGAGCTGCATCCTTTTATATCCGCGATGCAATTCATCCTCCCTGCATGCGCAGTGAAAGCTTTGCATCCGAAATACATCTGCTATGCATCCGCTTTGCTTCCTATAGGCGTCTGTGATGCATCGGCGTCATCTGCTTTGCATCTGCTCCTTCCGCTATGCGTCCACTTCGCAATTCTCCCCCGGAAGCCCTGCGGATGTGTCATCCGCTTCCATCCGCTGTCATCCACTAGGCTTCCTACGAACATCCACTTAACATCCTCGCTACGTACTTTTCCCATCCGTTCCTTCCCGTTCTTTTCTGTTCTGTTTATGCAAATTTTCGCCACTTTTGAGAGCGGATGACAATGGATGGAGCCACCCCCGATAGTTTGCTCGTCCGCTGTGTCCTTTTTGCATACGTTTTGCATCTGTCGGCCAGTGGGACCTATCCTTTAGGTGCATCTCTCTTTTCCAACTTCACACTGTAACAGACTTTCATTCCCCATCACCTACTGTTTCTGACAGGCAATTGCTGATCAAGGTCATTAAAATGGAGACCATCTCAGAAACCAGATGTGTATGGAGGACATGTTGGTTTTAAAGAGCTGAATTCCCCTATTGATGGAAGCAGAATGGCCCTGCAAAGCAACTCTTGCAGGCAAAATTGGAGAAGGTCTGTCTACTCTCATCTGAAGTACCCAATTAGCCTGATCCCAACTCTTAGAGATCAGTTGACTTTCCTTTTATGTTGTTGATTTTTTGCTTGGTGAGCTTTGCTTGCTTAGTAGCTCTGTCCACTTGACTATGTTCCTTAGCTATCAGCTTCCTCTGCTTGTAGGAGCAGTAATCTAGGGCTAGGATTTCAAAATGATTTCTCATACTCAGAGTAGAAGAGCTTCCAGGCAGTAGATAACTATGCATTTTTAGCTGCTTTGTCATGGCTTCTGATGAGCTGGGGAGTTGGAAGCATTGGGCTGTCATGAGTTATCTTTTCCCCTTTAAAGAGGAAACCCTTCCATGTGGCATGTTTCTCCTCTCCTCAGATACTTTAGCCACGCGAGGATTGAATGAACAAATTCTTGCTAACGCTCAAATAATAACAGCCAACTCATAAGGGATGAGTCCAGAACTACATCCCCATTTAATGTTGGCATCCACTAAAGGTTATGAAGCATATCATGGCAAAGCTACCACTCTCTCTTGGCTCTTAAAGGGGAAAATGCTGTTTTAACATTGGACGGCTAAATTGACCTTCATTCTCACTTATAGTTTGAGGCCTAACTGACCACAGCCAGCTACCACAATGCAAATGTGCAATTACATTATAACACAACTCTTCCCCATCTCCTTTTGTGCCTGTGTCCTAATGTTGGATGCAGATATATGAGTCCTTGTGTTGTGATCTCTTCCTGCCGCTCATCCTCCATAGACACCTTTGGATTAAGACATGCAACGTGGCAGAAAACAGGATTCTGAGATTTGTTTGTGGACTGAGGCTTTAAATCTCCCTGGAAAAGAACAGGAATGCTTGGTTGCTTTTCCCCCCTTTTCTTTTCATTTTGACGACGAAGAAAAACAAAATCTCTTTCCTTCCCTCTTGCAGGTGTAGGGCTTGGTTCTTTGGCAGAGTCAAAGGAGGGCGGAGGCTTTCTTGGAAAGGGCTACCGTCTTCCCCACGGGAAAGTGGCAGTGCGTTGTTAAAAGAGACCGAAGTCAGGCAAAAGAGCCAGCCGGTGGCACATGTGACGGGGTGTTTTTTTTTTTTTTTTTTTTTTTCCGCTGAAAGAGGCGGGAGCGTGGGCGAGGCCGACGGTCTGGGCGAAAGGGGCTGCAGCCTCCCTCAGTCTTTATTAGCTGGGTGAGCAGGAAGCGTGGGAAGGAGTTGTCGCCGCGGCGATCTGGTGGGTGACGGCGATGCCCGGAGAGCGAGGCAGGAGCGCGACCGCTGGCGGGACCCCAGAGCCTGAGGTAAAAAGAGCCTCCTTGTGTTGTCCTCCAAGCTCCGCAGTCCCAAACTTTCAGGGGAAAAGGAAGGTGAGGTTCGGCTTTGGGGAAGAAAGCGGACGCCTTCGTCGTCCTGGTGTGGACTTAGGAAGAACTGTGCAGTTCTGCGTAGCTCTTGCGGACTCTCCAGTTTAGCCCGTTCAAGGCTTCGTAAGATCATCTAGCAGTGGCTGTGACGGTACAATATCAAACGTGGCTGCGTTACTGTTAAAATCAGTGCGGTGGAAAGCGCTCGCATGATTTTAGCTTCCAGCTGGCTCTTTGAATCCCGCCTGTAAGTGTGCATTATTTTGTTTTTATCTTCTTCAGACTTGGATGATTGGGTGATTAAAGAGACAACTGCCCCTACCTGGTCAGACGCTTGTGGGTATAAGAGGATCCAATATTAAGGTTAGGTAGGTTCAAATCAAATTGGCTAACTCAAGACTGTAATCCAATTCTGCTTGCTAAGAAAAGAATCCCATTGAATTTAATAGAATTGGCTTCTATGGAAGCAATTGTTCCAGAGGAGTAATACAGAACAATATTAATTAACTTATAGAAGAGAATCTCATTTTCTCCTGTCTCCATCCAAACGTCTTATAGTCTACTTTATTTCTCAGAGTTTACAGTTACTTATTCTTCAGTTGCCTACTATTTTTCCTTTCTGTTTTTCTTTTGCAGACCTGTTTCTTTATTTCCTAGATTTTTTTTTTATTTTGATCCCTTTACTATCATTATTCCACCACTTAGCTTGCTAGACTGATTGTCGTTCGCTCAATAGCTCCTCACTTTCTCATATCACATTATTTTTTTTAAAAAAATGTGATAGACTTCTACAATAATGGCTGATTGATCGATTATATGCTATCAAATTGGTGTTGATTCTTCAGGACTATATAAAGTCTTGACCTTCATTATGCAGACTAATGAATCCTGAAATCTTTCACCCTTTGGCAATGTTTACTGTCACTTCAAAAGTATCTCATTGATGTATTCCCAACAATGATTTCCATTTTTACTCATTCCAGCAATTTAGAATAGGTTCCAATTTTGTTCATGCAGTCATTGTTATCCATGTCTGTCCATCTTACATTGTAATTATTGATCACTTCATACTACCTATTTTTACCATCCAAATAATTGTTCTGTGGGATTTGGACTAGTTGCTGCAATATTACTGAACTATATGAAACTGTTCAAGTCTGTTCAAGAGCATGCCGTAGTTCACATATATGGATAACTGTGGTCATTTTTACCCCAAATAAGCTTGTCAACGTAAATAGTCTGCTTAAACGTGCTGTTCTGTGCATTAGTTTTTGCAATAGTATGAAATTTGCTAAGATAATGCTTGACATTTTAATTAGGTTGCATATAGCTTTGAATTCAAATTAAAAATTGAATTTACATTTAAAATTAGCCATTTATACAGAATACTTTTAATTTTTTAAAGTTTTATATTCAAACAGAAGCAAAACTGGAATAGCTTATGAAAATACCTACTTATATATGTTGCTTTTTCTCTGTTTACATTATCTCCTACTGGCTTAGTATTAGTTACAGGAATATTTATTTATCAGACAACTTAGACTATAGTATACTGATGCTCAGATTTATATCACCATATCTGGTGTAATGCCAAAATATTACTTTTTTATTTCAAATGTATTTGTATAGAATTCTTCCTCCATTGAATAGTCTTTATTTTAAAACTATGACTCTTGATTTTTGAAATATTTGGCATGGCTGTACAAGTAACCAAATTTTACAAAATTTACTAAGATCACCTTGTTTTTATGCTGAGCTTTTACTAGCATAAGGCTATACAGAAGCGATAACTTTGTTTTCTAAGAAATAACAAAGGGAGAATCAAATAGTGTATATGAGCTGATAAATGAAGGACTGGTTGAGTGAAATGACCCAGCCAACTCATGCAGAGACTTTGCTTGGTCATTAAATGCTATTTGGGACAAAGAATGACAGTAAAGAAAAATCAATGTAAGCATTTAAATAGGAGAAAAATGTGCTCGTGTGTGATTTCCCTCTCCCTGTTTATATTTAAATTCATATTTCTTCTATAAAAAAGTTTCAGTTGACTTCAGATTCATATGGTAGAATGTTTTGGATACTGAATAAAATCCACTGAACAGAATTCCAAATTCCTAACAAATATAGAATATGATGTTCATTTCTCCTATAATTTGGAGTTTTGAAAAAACTATATTATTCAGTATTTCCTCAATTACCTTAAATAAGCTGAGTTTTTAGTTTGATATTGTGTTTCTGCTCTATATTCTCAGTTTGTTTTCCTGATGCCATAGATTGGAACGTGTGCTTTAGTAAGGAGTACATGAACATTGTGGTAAATATATATGTGGTATGTAGTATAACAGAGAAATAATATGTGCTTAATTTACTATCTATGTATTAAATATGGTAAAATCTGTAATATTGCATTGATGGAAGGAATATTATGTCAGATCTTGAACAGCAGCATCTGGAGGCTGCATAATACATAGAATATCCTTACTTCAAGAAAAATAGCATTGAAGTTGTTTTTCCCATTTTTCTGTTGCTTTCCTAAGTGCAGTTAAATATAACTCTTCCTTTACATATACCTAAATATAGACTGTAGACTCCAGAGGCATTTCGTCTTTACCTCAAGTTCTAAGTTACACTTATTTCCAGGACAAGAAACAATATAATTAATGTAGGAGACTGGTTCACATTTTTTTGTGAAGCAAATTGATCAGTCAGTTTATCAGTGGTTATTTACTCTCCTACTACTTCCAATTTCTTCTTGTCACATGTGTGACAATTTGAGCCAAATAATATTCTACTGTTCAGGAAGAATAGACCAAACTGAGAGTATAAAGCAATATATTCATTTCATTGCCAGCAGTTAGATACTAATTATCTGAGACACTTCTGTGCTCATCTATCTATTAGCCAGGAAGGGCAAGTTTATATCACCTATTGGTACTCTGAGTGCTGCAGACCTCAATAGAAGAAAACCTGTTATTTTCCAGAACATTCTCTGGAAAGGTTGAAGAAAAAAGTCTTTTCACACTTTACTCTGTTTTACTTGATTAACTCTTAAATTTGGGCAATGGAAAGGCTATCTTCTGTAAGGGTTCCGAAGATTGAAGGTAAATAGAATCATTTTATTAGTCTTTGTCTTATACCAAATTGTTAGGCAAAATAAATCATTATTACTATTAAAACTAAACTTATTTTCTTACATATAAAGCTGATATCTTTAGTCACCTGATTGTTCATGGCCATCTATCTATCTATCTATCTATCTATCTATCTATCTATCTATCTATCTATCTATCTATCTATCTATCTATCTATCT
>BLBF01000020.1:25005788-25038033 GCA_015471245.1 Laticauda colubrina | reverse complement strand
TCTATCTATCTATCTATCTATCTATCTATCTATCTATCTATCTATCTCCTGTGTTATTGCCAATGATGTATGTGAGTGAAAATTGATTTGTGAGATTATAGCAAAGATAAAGTGAAAAAAGCTGAAAAAAAACCCCCTAAGACAATCAAATTCCAGAAGATGAAAAAATGCATACATGCATATAACACGCTCTTAGTTATATAATTTAAAAAAGAAAGCTGTATCAGATAATGGGTATGTGTTTTGGAACAAATGTTCTTGAATATTGATAATTTAATATCCCATTAGTATTTATACTAACATTTAAGTATTTCAAATTTTAAATATTCCCCTTTCTACTTTTTTCCTGCTTTGTACTAACTTAGTTGATCTATTTTAGTATCATTTTCATAATTTGTTAATTGTATTCTCATGTACAGGTGTTTATGCATGTTCATCTACATTATGCCTGTCTTTGTATCGCAAGCACGTAAGATTAAATGTATAATATTATTTATTTTATTTACACAGGTTTTTTTTTTTACTGTATTACAGATGCCTTGTGATTTCCTGGCTACTGAGATATTTTGAATGTTGAAATTTTCTTTCTAACAATGAATGGTTCACAATCATCTTCCTTGGCTGGAATTTCTAATACTTCTTGTGGTGGAGAAAAAGGCTTCAATGTATTCTTTTCAGCCATCTTCATGACTGCTGGGATTTTATCCAACAGCCTCGCAATAGCAATTCTCATGAAAGCATATACGAGGTTTAGGCAGAAATCAAAAGCATTGTTTTTGTTTTTTGCCAGTAGCTTAGTTATCACAGACATGTTGGGCCATCTCATTGTTGGAACTATTGCAGTATTTGTATATGCAAATGATAAAAAATGGGAACAATTTGATCCATCAGATATATTTTGCAATTTTTTTGGTAATTGCATGGTGTTTTTTGGACTTTATCCTCTTTTTCTGGGGAGTGTGATGGCTGTGGAACGCTGCATTGGAGTGACAAAACCAATATTTCATTCAACAAAAGTGACTTTTAACCATGTAAAAATGATATTAACTATGGTGTGTCTTTTTGCTATTTTCATAGCCTTGCTGCCCATATTGACATCAAAGTATACAATTCAAGCATCAAGAACCTGGTGCTTCTATCGAACATGGGGTATTGAAAATTGGGAAGATAGATTTTACCTTTTACTTTTTTCATGTTTGGGTTTGCTGGCCCTTGTTATTTCCCTTTTGTGCAACGCTGTGACAGGAATTACACTTTTAAGAGTTAAATTTAAGAGTCAACATAGACAGGGCAGATCTCATCATTTTGAAATGATCATTCAACTCTTGGGTATAATGTTTGTCTCTTGCATTTGCTGGACTCCTTTCCTGGTAAGATTTTAACCATTCAACCACTTCCATTGTTATGTTATATATTACTTATCTTGTTCTGGGATAGTATCTTAAGATCTTGGGTTGAGTATAATGATACATTTTCAAGATGAGGGTAATATGCCAAGCTTTCACAGGATGGTTTATGGAAGTTATGATTTCTTTTGTTTTTCTTTTTTATCTTGACAACCAATTCTTTATATAATGGGACTTAGAGTGTCACAGAGAAGAGTGTGGATGCAAACTATGAACTGCATCACAACTTTGCTTTTGAGGGCTGTTCCATTTGAAGCTGTAATGAAATAATGTACCCCTTCAAAGATACAGCAATACGAATTCACTTCCTGAAACAGTTGGAAACAGTCATCGCAGCCAAAAATGGAACTCGGGGGCCTGTTTTCTCTGGCAGAGCACTCGGGCCACCTCCGACATGAATGATATCCAGCTAGCCATGCCCACCCTGGCTACACCTACTCTGTCCCCCCAAGGTCAAACACAACCCTAGTGTGGCCCTCAATGAAATCGAGTTTGACATCCCTGGTCTAGTGTAATGAAGGAGAAGGCTGGAGTCACATGATATCAGTCTACCAGTCACAAAGAAGACAGGGGCCAATCTATTCTCAAGGCATCTGAAGGCAAGACAAGAGGTTAAAGGTGAAAATTTACAATGAGAGAACCAACGTAGAACAAAGAAGAAATTTCCTGATAATTAGTGAAACCGACTGTCTTCAGAAATTGTGAGCGCACCATCACTGGAGGTTTTTAAGAAGAGTTTGGACAGCTATTTGTCCAAAGGTTACTTGTTCGAGTAGGAGGTTGGAGTAGCAGACCTCCAATATCCCTTCCAACTCTGTTATTTCTTATTTATGGGTAACAAATTGTAAAATATATGGCAGACATTCAGTCTAGTCTTCTGTGAAGAAAGCATTTTCTTAGCTTGATTCAAATATCCCAGCAAACTACTGTATGTTTAAAATGGTTCAAACCCACACATTGTGCTAATCATAATTTGTTTTATTTGGATCTGGCTTAGCATGATCTAAGAAGCATATAAGGTTCATTCAACAAATCATGGGTAGACGAAACCATGACCGCATGACCTTCAACCCTAATGAACTGCTTGGCAAGCCCAAGCCCACTGTTTTTATTATAAATTTGTTCCTTTTTTGTACTTGGTTACAGAATTATAAAATCCTAAAAACTGCAAAAGCAAAAATGCATAGGAAAGCACATTTAAAGTCATCCTTTGTAAACTGTATGTTTGGAATCAATTCACTCAATGGGTCTCTAACCATGGATTTGCATAATATTTGGCCATTATTTTTTTAAATATTGAAGGGCTGTAATTTAGCAGCATTATACATGAAGAAAGTTCCAAATTCAATATTCTGCACTGTTAGAGACAACTGAGGAAGATTATTTTCTGAAATCCTGGATAAACATACCAATCATTAGGCTGAATACCATGGAGAATAGTTTGACCTGGAGCATGTCAGGAGCTCTGTGCAAACACACATATACACCAAGGGAGATGATTGGCAAAGAAGTATGAAATATAAATAAATATTTTAAAAAAGGAAATGTAATGACTATTTTCAAATTCCATGAAATATGTGATAAAATTTAATTTTAATTCAGATGTATAAATGATTCTCATTCTCATTTACTATTTAACACTGCAGTGTTTTCTGACTACAAATATAGTTTCATCAGTTGAACAGTTTTGTTCTATTTATTCCAAGAGGAATCATATGCTTTTCCTGAATAAGTATGATATGGAATATTTAAAGATATTTTGGATTGGTGCTTGATACAAATTAGGCATACAGTTTAATGTTACTTACATAAGCTATGGAAAACATCTGGTATGTGGGAATCATTCGGAAATGGGGATTGTAGAAGTTATCATCTTAAATTGCACACCCTTGTTTATTTTAATTAAAGTAAAAATAATCTAGCACTGTTTTACATTATGGGAAAATAATGCACTATATGTTGACATTCAGTGTTTAAATATTAAGCCATAAGGTGCATTAGAAATTCAATACCACTGAATCAATGAGGACTGGATAATAATAAAAATCCTCTAAGTCAGCAATATATATTTTTTATCATCATGTGGATGAGGGTACATCATAAACAGTGTCTTTAAAGAATGTTCAGCAAGAAGAGGTGATGAAAAGAAACAATATGTTTGTGCTTAGAAGAATTTGCCTGATAGCACCAAGTGGAAAGAATGTCCTATTAAACTTTTTACAAGTCTATCCATATAACATTATTATGATATGAATTAACTGGAAAGAGCAACCATATCCAGCATATATGGAAATAAGCAAGTTGCTTGATTAAAGAGAACGTAAAGGATTTTATTGTTCAGTATTTCATGATAATCTTAAACTTCTTAAATCATCACACTACAGTATTTTAATCATTCCTATTGAGGCTAATGAGAGTTCAGCCCAGGTCATAATGACAGAAATGCAAACATCACAATTACAATAGAAGTTTCACTTATAATAGAATTACCTAATAAATTAAGAAATTATATCTGCTTTATAAAAACAGTTTTCTTTGGAAACCAGTTAATATTGTGTAGTTTTATAAAATAAGGTATTAGTACCCACCGTTTTAAACTTTGAGCTTGAAATTACTAACTGGAAAAATAATTGAGTAATTCCATGCTAGGTTTAAAAATCAAGTTTTAATACTGAGTACATTATTGTGATTGATTCAGGATCCTTTTCTGTTACCAGTACCTAGCTATGAGCAAACCCTCTCTGTAATTCTTTTGTAATGAACAGATTATTAACTGTTTCTATATGTAGATACATTATTTGGTCATAATCCAAAAGCAATTTGCAAGTACAGCAGTACCATAATGCATTGGACCTCTTAAATTCAAAAGGCCTAGCCCACTTAATAGAAAGTACAGTACTTTATATGGGAAAAAGTACTGAACATAATTATCCTGCAATTGGAGGAAAATGACCTGGGCAAAGAGTTCTATTTGTAGATGGACTTATCTGATTTCTCAGTACTTAGAATGCTTGGTTTACAATCTGTTATCCTGATGTTTTCATGTGGATTTCATAAAACACAATCTGCTTTCATATTTAAGGTTTCATTATATCTTTCTGGCATTATTCTAAAAATAATCCTGTTTTTTTTAACAATAGCATTATTTCATTCATTTTACAATTTCTTCCCCCCCCATCCCACAAATACGTTAAACCAAGTTAGTTTTCTGAGTTATCCTTTATACAACTGAAGCCTTTATTGAAAATTTCTCTTCCTTTAAAAACTTGAGTAGAAAATGTAATCTGTGGAAAAAACACATTTCCCATTAGATGTTTTCTTACTTTGTTACTTGCAGCAACTCAAGAGCACTTATAGAGAATCACATTTCATTCAGACAGGAAGAGATAATAATGTGAAAGTCTCTGTGCATCTGTGGGAGAAAAAAAGAAAGTATTTGAAGAAACTTCTTCAAGGCAGCTCTTCTGTAAACTTAAGAAAAAAGGAAAGGAAAAAATATTAATTTGATATTTTTAAAAAGTCTTAAAAGTAATCACCACTATTCTTATTTCTTTAGCTGTCTGCCTCAGTTTAATATTTCCCAAAAGAACCTCATTAGGTGATTTCAAAAGAAAAGTGAAATTTTCTTTCAGGAAGACAATTTTTTCCTGTCAATACTGCACAGGATCTGACACTTTCTTCTTAATATTTTTAAAGATTACTATCATTGATGTACCCTTATTACTTTTTCACACTTTGTTTGCTTTACATCTTGTTAGAAAAAGAAAGCTTGTTGATTATCAATTCCACTGGAAGATTTTAAATACTGAATTTAATATTGTAAATATTAAATAAGACCAACTTGTTTCTTTGGAAAAAGATGTATGGAACACATCTTCTAATAAATAATTATTTAATAATTTTTGCTAATGCATAAATATTGCTTCTGAATTAGTATTGGGCTTTTTGTACATTTCAGGCTCATCTGGTATCATGTAACTAGTACAACTTTCTTTTCTATGAACTGGCAGTAATTATTTCTGCCATTTTTCATTCTGTCTCTCATTTTGATCATAGTTAATAAGCTTATGTAAGTAGTTTTCTAAAATGTCTTACAGGTTAATTACTTTGGTGGATTTAGTGAAACTATATAATGTGCTCCTCCTGAAACTAAATCTCTGTCTTGTGAATGTCAAAACAGCAAACAAAAAAGTTTTGGGAGAACATGGCTGTGTATTTGCTTCTGAAATATATGCATTTAAAGTGCTTGTTGCTAAGAGCAAAGCCTTATTCATATAATAGTGATTTTCCTCCACTACACAATGGGGAAATTACTTCCATTAATTAATTGAAAGTTATCATATTCTTAGATGTGAAGTCTTTTTTTTCCTCATTTGGATGGTATTGGGCAGGAGTCCCTAACCTCTGGTCCATGGACCGGACCCAGCCCATGGCATGTCAGCAATCGGTCAATGAAAGCAAGGGAAGTCCCATCTGCAGGATGCAGGCAGCATGCACAAACATGACGTCTCTGGTCTGCGGGAAAATCTTTCTCCATGGAATGTTCCTGGTGCCCCAAAGGTTGGGGGCCACTGGTATAGAGAAGCTGAACCATTTGTGAACACTGGATTCTGTATGTTTGTAAGGGTTATCTATTGCTGCTATTTGTATAGATACTAGCAGAGATTGTAAATTGTAATTGTATAATACAATTGCATTGTAAATTTTATATAAGAATGTGCATGTAAAGATAATTTGGCCACTCACATAATTTTTAATGAGAATAATGAAAATCACTGATTTGCTTATGTCCTTAATAGTTATTATTGCTGTTGTTTTTTAAAATAGGCAAATTACAGGGAATTATATTCACTATAATTTTCATTGTACAAAATTGTATATAATTTCCAATCCCATGACAATTTCCTTTAAAAATGTTACTCTGTCTCACAATAACAAACTTATTAATATTAATACACTACAATATTTTTAAAGAGTATGGCTCAAAATCAATGGCACAAAAAAACTTAAAGAACAGTCTTTCACTTCTGATCTCTTTTTCCCCAAATCATTAGCATAAAACATGATGAAATTAAGAAATTATAATATATCCCCTTATGAGCAACTCTTTGATGATCTGCAGTGCTGTCTGCAATGGTGGGGTGACTTGGTGAGAACTTCTGCCTTATTCTCCCTCCTATTTCTATGTTTCTCTTCCAAAAAGCAAGGTGCTTTTGCACGTTGACTTCTGCCCTATGTTCTTTCTAGTCAAACAATAATCAGTTGGCTCAACAAAAAGCTAAAGTGACAAGAAAAAGAAGAACAGGAAAAAGGATAGAGTCCTAGCTGCTAGTCCTATTGTTGATGGTCCCTCATTAACTAGTTGTAGGATCAATGCCACCAGCGGGCATTCTATCACCATGAAAATGATGAAACTGGCAGCCATACTGAGAAGATCTCAGTCTGGGTGTGTTCCAGGATACACCCATGAATTCAGATACCTAGATTTTAATGTTTAAGGCTATATAGTTAAAATTTGCCTGCCACTTGTTCTTGTTGCTTTGGATAGCAGATATCACCTGTGATATATGGCTTAATTACATCCTATTTGGATGAATTAATGTGCTCTATAGTGGGATGTAGAACTTCAGAATTCTGTGGTAAAGTGGCTTAGAGTTGGCATCTCTATGATACAATATTTCAGTATATTCTTTTTTTGTTTGATCTTCTTTGAAACTGATACCATGTGTCCATTGCTATTCTTATTGTTGTTCCTCAAGGGTCTTCAAACTTAGCAAATTTAAGATGTATGGACTTCAACTCCCAGAATTTATTTACTTATTTTTATTTATTTAATTTGTCAATTGCATACAAGATAATAGGTATAAGTAAAAACATAGTTATGTATACATGGTTACATACAAGAAAATAAAAAAAATAAATGAAAGAAACAATAGGACAGGGACGGTAGGCACGTTGGTGTGCTTATGCACGCCCCCTACAGACCTCTTAGGAAAGGAGTGAGGTCAATAGTAGACAGTCTAAGGTTAAAGTTTTTGGGGTTTGGGGAAAAAAAAACCACAGAGTCAGGTAGAGTATTCCACTCTGTTGCTGGAGTCGTATTTCCTGCAATCAAGTTTGGTGCGATTAACCTTGAATTTGTATCTATTGTTTGCTCTAGTGTTGTTATGGATGAAGCTGAAGTATTCATTGACAGGTAGGACATTGCAGTGTATGATTTTATATACTATACTTAGATCGGACCGAAGGCGGTGTAGTTCTAGGTTTTCTCAGTCTAGAATTTTGAGTCTGGTGGCATAAGGTATTCTGCAATGAGTAGAGGAGTGTAGAACTCTTCTTGTGAAATATTTCTGGACTTTCTCAACTGTATTAATATCAGATATGTAATGTGGGTTCCAGACTGATGAGCTATATTCGAATATTGGTCTAGCAAATGTTTTGTATGCTCTAGTTATTAGTATAATATTACCAGAGAAAAAGCTACTTAAGATTAGGTTAACAACTCTTAACGCCTTTTTGGCTATGTAGTTACAGTGGGCTCTAGCACTTAAGTCATTTGAGATGAGTACTCCAAGATTCTTGACAGAGTTTGGATCATCAACAAGGTCTTGACTTTTCAACCTGTATTTTATTTTCTGATTTTTTTTTGCCAATATGTAAGACAGAGCATTTATTTGTTGAGATTTGAAGTTGCTGTTTGTTTGACTATTCTGATACATAGTCAAGGTCTTTCTGAAGGGTAGCAGTATTGTCTGTGGTTTCCTGAGCTAACATGACTGGAGGAGCAAATCTGTGAGTTGAAGTGCACAAAGCTGTCAAGTTTGAAGACTCTTGCTTTACCACATCCATTTGAGGTTGGAAACTCCTTCTATCTTGAGGATCCTTTGGAAAAATGTCTTTGTTTTTTTATGCCAATTTCAATCTTCAGTATCTGGAGAGATGTTGTAATGCTGTTGTGTCTTCCAGCAGTTGTCTGAATTAAGACAGCTGATTTTATAAATAACTTATTATGAAGTAAAATAGTAATAGTAATAATTATAGGAACACGATTCACTATGTAAACAACACTATACTATATTAACTTTTTTCCATCTGATGCTAGTTTCTAAGCAATATGATCTCTTTTCAAAAAGAGATTTTGACTCTTTATGACATCAACTTTAATTTTTAATGAATTGATTTTTAATCCATGATGGTTCAAATCCAGAACCACTTTATAAAAATATCTAAAGTGGTTCCAATGTTCAGTAACTTCTATTTTACTGTTAAACCAAATTACATGTATCATTGTTAAAAATAGTAATATATTTTAACCTGATTTTTTTCTGATGAATAATAGAACTTATTTCATTTTGTAGGTAATCATGGCCATTATTGGAATAAATGGAAATATCTCCCACAAAACAGTACCCTGTGAAACTATAATTTTTGCTCTTCGAATGGCAACGTGGAATCAAATATTGGATCCATGGGTATATATTCTTTTAAGAAAAGCTGTTCTTAAAAAATTGTATGAGATTACTAGGAGATTTTGTGGAGTACGTCTCATTAATTTGTCTACATGGGAACTCAGTTCCATTAAGAATTCTTTAAAAGTGGCATCAATTTCAGATTCACCAATTAGTTCCAAGATGACAAACCAACAACTCAGTATAAGAGTACCATAAAGCAAAGCACAGAAAATGATGGAAGTAAAGGTTTATGATAGTTGTGTACATTGAAACATGAGAAGTGGCTTCAATTATAGATAAGTTTCAGTCTGGAATTGCTACTACAAGATGTTTGCCTTATGAGTATAAAGAATCCTTTTTATTGGACATGCCCAGCCACATCTAGTGCCAAATACAGGTAGTTCTGGACTTACTACAGCTTGTTTAGTGACTGTTCAAGTTACAATGACATTGAAAAATGTGATTTATGATCATTTTTCATAGCAATAGTACTTAGACTTTACAGCCCATTCTAAGCGGTTTAGAGTCAGCATAATGCTCCGAACAAGCTGGGTCCTCATTTTCCTGACCTCAGAAGGGTGGAAGACTGAGTCAACCTTGAGCCTAAGAGATTCAAATCGCTGAACGGCATTCAGCAAAAGTAGCCTACAGTACTGCATTCTAACCACTGCAACACCACAGCTCATAGTTATAACAGCATCCACATGATCTTGATCAAGATTTGCAGCATTCACATAATCATTATCAAGATTCAGATGCTTGACAACTGGATCATATTTATGACCTTTGCTGTGTCCTAGGGGTACGTAATCCCTTTTGCGAAATCTGACAAAGAAAGTTAAAGAAAAGAAATCTGACAAAGAAAGTCAAAGTCTTAACAACAGAAATTTTGGGCTCCACTTGGTCGTAAGTCGAGGACTACCTGTATTTCAGGAATTTCTAAAACAAAAAAGGGAGGCGACGATTTTTCTACTTAAAATTATTACATAAAAATGTTTAAAAACCTTAATAAAAATAAGATGTTAGTGGCTGTGAAATAATTTTGAATGAAGTAAAGATTTAAATGTTTGGAGTTTATGTTAAAATGAAACTTAAAAATGTGTTGTCAAATGTAAAATCTTAACACTATTAAAATAGATTGTTCTTGAAAATGGCTCTGTTAGATTTGATGACATATGTGACAGAATTTGGAGACTAGTGTGTTCAAACATCATATCTCCTGAGAAGTAATATTTTGTTAGCAATTCAATTGGGAGTAGAATGAAGCCAGGGCAAGCATGAAAAACTAGACATAAGATATCAGAATCTTAGTGTTGAATTTTACAATGGATGTGCAATGAAATTATGTAAAAATTATTAACTTTGAAAATGTTCCTTGTCTTGCTAGTATAAAGCTTTTGCTGTTATTGCAAATATTTTATCTAAATCTTATAAAACAGAAAGAATATTACTTCCTAAATGAAACAGCCCTGCATTTTGGAGTTTCTGAGCAATATAAAAATAAATGTATATAAATTGGTTTAAGACAATACATTAGTTGTGATTTCTGAAAATTCTACCCGACATATTTAATATTTACTAAATAATTGGATGCCATATGATTATACAATTACTTCTAAAGTATTGTGAGTGTTTTAGACTATACACATGTGTGCATAGAAAAGTCAATTCACATGTATGCATAGAAAAGTTGTATACATAGTATTATATGTCAAATGTTAATTTAGGTTTAATTTTACTGTTATATATTATTTCATACTATACTTTGCAAGCTCAATTTATTAATAGATACATAAAAGTAAAAACGTGTTGGTTGTATTGAAAGTAGATTCAGGCATCATTAACGTGAGGATTACATCATTCTTGGTTTGAGTTAAATAAAAGAACTCATTGCATTTAGTTTAAATCATAATATTTCATATTAAATGTAAAAGGCATTAAATATTCACAATAAATTGAATTTTCAATACACAAAAGATTAAATGGAAACTTTTTATACAGATTAATATATTATTAAATTAACAGTTTATTAAATTAATTTACACATGTATAAATACAGACTCTTCATAGAACTTATATATGTTCTCTCCAGGGATGGGCTGCTATTGGTCCTGCTTTGGACGAACCGGTACTGAACTGGTAGCTAACTTTATGGCTAGTTCGGTGAACTGGCAAATCCCATCCCTGGCTGGACCCCTCATCCCTCCCATCCGGGAGTCCCCAAGTGGCTTGTTTTGGAGCTCAGGTAAGTACAGGCCCTGCGCGGAGCCTGAGGAGGGTGAAAAATGGGCCTCCCAGAAATTCCAGAAGTTCTAGCAGAGAGTCTCTGGAGCCTGGGGAGGCTGTTTTCACTCTCCAGGAGGCTTGAGGAAAGCCTCCGGAGCCTGGGGAGGGTGAAAAAACCCCCAGTTGTGGTGCAGGAGGCTGACTAGGCCATGTTCACCATGGCTATGGCCACCCAGCAACCAGGCACAGAACCAGTTGCTAACATTTTTGAAGCCCACCCCTCTTCTCTCTCTGCCCCCTCTCTCTTTCTCTCATAGACCTTAGCTGTAAATTGTTAGAAGTTAGCATAATTTCATTGTTTATATATAGCTTCACATCGTTTTCTATAAAACATCTATAAATTTAAAGAATAGAATAAAATAATAGAATTGGAAGGAACCTTGTTGGTCATCTAGTCCAAACCCCTGCCCAAACAGGAGACCCTACACAATTTCCAAATATATGGTTTAGATTTAGTAAGGTTCCTAGGATCTCAGGCAATCAAGTGCCTAGGATTTTTCTTCATTGCATTATGCTGGAGCTTTAAAAACAAAACTGGCAAAGATAATTAAAGTTGAATTTTACAGAATAAAATCAGTGTGCTGAAGAGTGCCTATAATGTTTTATTACTATTTATGTCTACAGGCTGGTCATCCAGCAGAATTATAGGCAGCGTTTAGGTATACGACAGAGAAATAAAGAGAAAATACAAAGCTTTATTAACTGTTTTCCAAGTTTAGACCTGTACAATTTCTAACCTAACATATTGAATTAACTCTACCAGTTACGTAAAAGCAGCCTGCCAAGTGTTTCTATTATTATGTTCCAGAAAAAGATCTTAATTGTTGAAGTGTAAAGTTGGTGAAAGATAACTCCTAAATTGCAGGTGTGACAGTGATAGAATAATTAAATGTTAATGTTTAGAAAAATGAAGAAATGTGGAGGATATTTGAATCATTTTATTATCATTTCCAATGTTGTGCAACTATCTTGAATAAATATCATCTGGTATTAGGCTTGATATATGAAGAGCAAGATTACAGTTCAATGATAGAATATGTACTTATACATGGAAGGTATTAATTTCTAGCATCTTCAGGGAAGCTGGAAAAGACCTTTTTCAAAGATTTGTGAATTACCGTTAGTATAGTCAGTACTGAGCTAGCTGGACCTCAAATCTGACTTGATCCAAGAAGCCCTCTAATCTATAACATATGTTCCTCTAACAGATCGATGCTATCATTATACAATACAACGGAGTCCCATCCTCTTGATCAAATATCATTTGATGTTTGAAACTATGTTATATCAAATATACCAGAACATGAGAATATTTCTATTTGTCTAATGGTACAGTACTTCCCCTGTACTGTATTTAGCCCATACATCCTGCAAGTCTCTTCTGGGTGCTCTCCAATTTTCTGGAGTAATTTTGGGAAGAGGGAGAGAGATGGTTCCAGAGGAATCAGTTCTTTTATGGATTTTATTCCTTCACTATAATAATTCCTTTGAATGAAACCTGCCTAGTGTTTTTGAATGGTGAGATTAGTCTCAATGACTATGATTGATGCTGAACAATAATGTTGTGGAAACCTTCACAAAGGAAAAGAACAAATGATATTTAAATTTGTGAGCTTGGAGATGGGCTGTCAAGTGAATAAGTCTGTATTCAATTTTATGTATTTTTTTTCATTCTGGTTGTATTGTTTTCATTGTCTGTATATTTCTATTTATAAATTGTATAAACTACAGAGTGAATATATGATGTAGTGCCTCGTTAAATGTATTATAATGTGCCTTTATTGTTATGATGTGCTTAGAAGAGCAAGGGAGAATTGCAAATGCTGAAAAAAAGGTCATACTGTGAAAGTCACAGAAATATTACAAATACCGGGAATATTATTGATGACTATGGTTTCGGTATTTAAAGGTGACTTTGTTAACTGTTTGTGGTTACAAATAAAGCTATTTAATATTTGCTCCTTTTGCTGTTTTGTCCTTGGAAACATAGAACAAAAAGGTCTTAACACTATTACGTTCCATCAGACTTAGGTAGAACATTTGATCATCTGAATTTCTTTTTCTGTACCTTCCTCACTCAACTGGACAACTTTTAGAATATCCAAAGAACTTGCATGTCCAGGACACAGACCGAAATGTTTTCAGAATTCAGACTGGATTTTATATTAAGAAGTACTATTTCAGATACCTTAAACAAATAATATCTTCTGCGTTATAAATGAATATATTAGAGAAAAAAATTCTAGCCTAGCCCTGATTTTCTGGTATTCCATGTGAGGGGGCAGATTTTAGATACAACATTAAACTTGGCTGAATGTTGCTTACTAATCCTTTTAAAGGTAATAAGAGGCTGTTGATATTTATTTGCTCTTTACTCACTTTCACTTAATAGATTACATCTAACACATCTCATGTGCTCTCATAATTGGGGCCTTAGTTAACCAGACCACGGAATACCTGTCTATTTCGAATTAATAATCCTTTATGTATGAACTCTGAGAAACCCTGGAGATTTGAATTGTGTCCTTATCTTCAGAGAGGAAAAACAAAGATCCAACAAATTACAAATTAAAGGGGAACCACACGAATCAATCCTGGAATTTTTAGTCTTCAGGTTTCTTTTAACCAGTGTTGTAAAAAGAATGCTTACAAAATTGGTGATGATAAAAAAATGGATGCAATAACCTTAGAAGTGAAAAATAAAATTAAAATTAAATCTTAATAAATTAGGAATTTTTCACTTAGGAAACAAATTGATATACAACTACAAGATATCAAATATCTGGTTTGGTGATAGTTTTGAAAAGGGTAGTAATCAGTTGCAAACTAACTTGATCCACCAGTTCAATGTAGCTATAGACAGACATAAATGCAATTTAAAAAATCAATAGAAATATAATTTCTAAATTATGGAAAGTCATCATTTTTCCATTACGTTTTGATCAAACCTAAATGTTCAGTTTAGCGTCCATTTTTGGGCACAACATTTTAAGAGACATTTAAAGATAAATAGGTTTAGAAAGGAAAATTTCAATCTAATTTAAGGCATGGTAAGTTAAACAAAATGGATTACATAAAACCAAAAGATTATCTCCCCCTTGTTTTTAATAATTTTCTTTTATGTTTTAATAAAATAATTGATTGGAAACTGTTAAGAGATTCCTTGAGGGCCACATGGAGAGTGCAAAGTGACCTAGTATTATGCATGGTCTCTAGGTCAGATTCCAATTCTCTCTTAAGTGATGTGTTTGTTTGGATCCAAGCAAAGATGGGTCCTAACATAATGCTGGGAAAGGAGTCTGTGCAATATTTCAGCAAGCATTTACACTTTATTTGATTAGATAAGCAAGGAAGCACAACCTACTGAGAAAGGAAACACATATCTGTGGAACAAAAATTATTAAAATATCCTTATTGCTTACTCTTAATTAGTGAATATAAGCAATGCTACGTCCAACACATCTTCGCATACTCAGACATCTATCTCCCAATTAACACAATTAAATACAGGAACTTTTATTAAGATTGCTTATGATAGCCTAACGAACACTAAAACCTCAGGTTTGGATATTTTAGATTTATGATGAAATGCAGCAGGATTGTTCACTCTGGTATCCAAGTACTTAGTTATGAATAACTTACAATGTTTTCCCTGGTTTCTATCTGTACCTCAAACACGTTTCAGCCACTGAACATTCCTTCTTTTTCCCCAGAATTTTTCTATAAGTATATTAGAATTCCATGGCATCAATGCTATTCAGCATGATGCCACAATTTTCTATTGTGATATTATAATGCAACTTTGCCCTTTGCCCCTTGCATCATCACATTGAACAGAGATTTATAGGAGGTAGAATTTGTGTCACAATGAATGGTTTCATTAATGTTCACCTTTCTTCCCTTCTGAGAGCTCAGTATCCAGGCATGCCATCTAATATTTCTGTGTGGATATCCTAATTTGGTCACACAACAATTATCATTTGGAGACTAGCGCTACAACAGGTGTATAATTTAGTTGAATCCTAGGGAAGGATTCTCTTTCAAAGGAAAAGCATCTACTTCACACGCAGGGAATTCCAGACTCAATCAGTGGCCTGGCACTTGGAAAGATCTTTCAAGGATCTTCCCTGAAAATACAATAATACTCAGTACAGATAGCACTGAGCAAAGTGAATCAATGACTTCGCTTTTTGGCTGGGTTAAGATGTAATTCACAAAGAATGGGTAATGTGCTGTGTTTAAGCTAACGACAAAGAGACCACAAAATGACATACTACTGAAGCAAACCAAGACAAGACAGGGGCCTGATTTTAAGCCACCCTGAGTTTCTTGATAGTGAGATTGGCAGCATAAAAATTTAATAAACAAATAAAAAGTAAGTGGGTTTTATGTTGGAATGGACACAATCATTACGCATTATTATAAGTAAACTAGACTTTTTTCTGCCTTTTTCAACAAATCCTCATAGTGTTCTATTTTCAGGTTATCAAAAGTTTTGAAATGTGTTTCCTCATAATTTAAATATTGCCTCTTTCCTGAACTGTAAGAGTACTTAATGCATGTTTGTGAATTCTGTGCTACTGGCACGTACTCCCAGATTCCACTGAACTATCTGCATTCATAAGTGTTCTTGGGAAACTATTTTTTTTCCAATTTTTTATTAGTTTTCAATAAACAAACATATACAAACAAAACACAAAACATCAAAACATAAAGCTTCTTTTTGGAAAGCGGCTTAATCCCGGGTTACATCTATTTATACAGACATAAATTCAAAATTCATGCTCACTTTTTATCCAATTTCATATCTTATTTACCATTCTACATTTTCTATATCGCTTCTCCCTTCTTTTCACTCTCTTTATTCTATTTTATTTATTTCATCGCAATTTATTATTTTTTCTCATTAACACAAAATTTCTCCTGTCATCACTGATTGAAGTATGATACC
This sequence comes from Laticauda colubrina, assembly GCA_015471245.1. NCBI lineage: Eukaryota > Metazoa > Chordata > Lepidosauria > Squamata > Elapidae > Laticauda > Laticauda colubrina. The sequence goes on along the minus strand of BLBF01000020.1, from coordinate 25,021,939 downwards.
TTTGAATCTTTCCCCTAAATTTAATACTTAAAATAATATATACTTTTCATTCTGATTCTGCTTAGTACATTCTAAAGCTACTTATCATATTATAAAATAAAATAAGAAAATAATAAGTTTATAATATAATTACAACAATAATCCACAGCAAATCAAACTCTGTTATCAAATCCAGTTTTCCAACATTATTCCAGGTATAAATACAACAATACAATCTTATGTACTTTTGCAGAGTCTCTTTTTTAATCATATTTTTACCCACTATTTCTGAATAACTCTTGTTTTTTACATCTTATAAACCTTTATATCTTCTCTTCCCTTTTTCCCTTCCTTTCTTCTCTAATCCTACCTTTACCCCCTTCTCTCTTACTATATCTTTTATCTGTTATATTTCAGTTTTCTATTTATCTTTTCTCATAAACACAAAGTTTCTCCTGTGATCACAGATTGAAATATAATACCTTTAAATCTTCCCCTAAATTAAACACTTAGAATAATATATACCTTTCATTCTGATTCTACTTAGGCCTGGTCCCACTGTTGTTTCATACGCTCTATCCGTCGAGCATCCGTCCACTGCAATTTCATCCGCGCAAAAAGTTTTGAGCTGCACAAAACTTTTTGAACAGATGAACTTTCCACCGCGTACGATGTACATCCGTGACATATTCCTCTGTTCTATGTCCATTATCATCCATTAAACGTCTACTGTATCCTCTCTGCATCTTCTGGCCATCCACTCAACTCACATCCATTGCAGCTGAAAATGGAAAGAGGGAGGAAACAAAAGGTACACAGAACGTCGACACAGCATTAGTAGCATGGAAATAGAAAGGATGTAAGCGTATGCATCTCGAATATAAAGTATTAAAAATGGACAAAACGTTTGTATCTGGGATGTATCTCGTATATTTAGGATGTCTGCAGTATGTCAAGAGTATGTAGAAGAACACCTAGCAGACAACCGATATTTTCTATAAAAAGGGGGAGAAAATCATCTGGATCTCAGTATGAGTCCAGAAACCGTGGTGTACAGACCTCATCACCCTTGGTCTTGGTCTTCAACATCATCAATTGTTCTCCACCATGGATGATGAAACAGTCCATATGATAGCTGCGCTCATTCATCACCAGAACCAAAACCTGTTCAGACTGTATCATGTTTTACACAGAAGGAGAGGAAGGAGACGTCCAAGAGCTGTGTGGGTCCGAGGATGGATCGTGAGAAGAATGGATTTTGGACTGTATGACCAGTTGATGGTGGAGCTGAGGAATGAAGACCCTCGTGCATTCCAGCACTTCATGAGGATGCCACTAGCCATGTTTGACAAACTTGTAGAGCGTCTGAGACACAGGTTGACCAAGCCTAGCAACAACTTCCATCCCAACCTGGATCCTGGCCTGAAGGTGACACTGACTCTGCGCCACCTGGCCTCTGGAACCACATACAGAAACATGCAGCATGCATGGAGGGTGCCACACAATAGCATCAGCAAAGTGGTCAGAGAAGTGGTGCAGGCCATCATCAAAGAATACGTGGAGGAGCTCCTCCAGTGTCCCACCACTGAAGAAGGCTGGAGGAAAGTTGCAGAACAGTGGTATCAGAGGTGGAACTTTCCTCACACCATTGGAGCCATAGATGGAAAGTATGTGGCCTGCAAAGCTCCAGCCAACTCAGGGTCCACTTATTAGAACTACCTTCTTCAGTATCATCCTCTTTGCCATGGTTGATGCTGACTACAAGTTCATGTACATCGATGCTTCAGGCAATGGGTCAGCTTCAGATAGCCAGGTATACAACGCCAGTGACCTCAAGGATGGGCTGGAATGCAACCTCATCATGGGTTTTCCAGATCCAGACCCCCTACCCAATGACACACAAGATGTGCCCTACTTCATCGTGGATGATGATGCCTTCTCCCTCAGAATGGCCAGGTATACAACGCAAGTGACCTTGAGCAGCAGGGCCTTCAACAGCAGGACTTTGAGGCCCTTGGGACTGGTCCACCACAGCAGCAGCAGCAGCAGCTTCAGAGTCAGTGCCAGGGGATGGGATGCTGGTTCTGGCCTTTTTCACCTTGCCAAGGTTTGAATGAGTAGGCACGGGCTTCCTCTTCTTGCCTGACTGACGAATCATGTTGTTCCTGCAAGATGTATGTGGCAGCACGTCTTTCCCCTGTATTCTGACTGCGTGCGTGCTGCATCCTTTTATATCCATGGAGCTGACGCAATTCATATTCCCCGCATGCGCAGTGAACGCTTTGCATCCGATATACATCCATGTGGCATCCCCTTTGTTTCCTTTAGGCATTCATGATGCATCTGCTTCATCTGCTATGTGTCCGCTTTGAAATTCTCCCCCGGAACCCCTTCGGAGATGTCATCCACTTCCATCCACTTTCATCCACTAGGCTTCCGATGAACATCCATTTAACATCCCCACTACATACTACCCACGTCCGTTCTTTTCCATTCTGTTTATGCAAATTTTCGCCAATTTTTGGAACAGATGAAAATGGATGGAGCCACCCCTGAAATTTTGCTCGCCCGCTGTGTCCTTTATGCATACATCTTGCATCCATCGGCCAGTGGGACCGGGCCTTTAGTACATTCTGAAGTTGCTTACTATATTATAAAATGGAAAATAATAATAAGTTTATGATATGATTGAAACAAAAATAGAAAATAATAAGTTTATAATATGATTGAAACAATAATCCATGGCAAATTAAGCTGTATTATTAAATCAAATTTTCTAACATTATTTCAAATATAAATACAACAATACAAACTTGTGTACTTTTCTTTTTTAATTATATTTTTACCCAGTATCACGAGATAAATCTTGTTTCTTTACATCTTGTTTTAAACCTTTGTAACTTCTCTTCTCTTTGTTCCTTCTTTTCCTCTCCAATCCTACCTTTATCCCCTTGTCTCCTGGTATATCTTTTGTCTGTTCTATTTCAATTTTCTATTTGTCTTTTCTCATTAACACAAAAATTCTCCTGTAATCACAGATTAAAGTATAACACCTTGAAATGTTTCCCCTAAAATTAACACTTAAAATAATATATACTTTTCATTCTGGTTCTGTTTAGTACATTCTGAAACTACTTACTGTGTTATAAAATAAAAGAAAATAATAAGTTTATAATATAGTTAAAAAAATAATCCATAACAAATTAAGCTCTATTATTAAATCCAATTTTCTAACATTATTTCAAATATAAGTACAATAATACAATCTTATGTGCTTTGCAGAATCTCTTTTTTAGTCATATTTTTACCCATTATCTCTGAATAGATCTTCTTTTTTTATGTCTTGTTTTAAACCTTTGTAACTTCTCTTTCCTTTTTCCTTTCCTTTCTTCATCAATCCTGCCTTTTTATCCCCTTGTCTCTTACTCTCCACCTTTTTGATCTCCACCTTCTTCTGTATTTCTCTTTTCCGTTGCTTCCTAACGTTATATCGATTTTTCATCTTATTTTCCCCTTTTTTGGTTATTTTTTTAAATCTTCAATTCTCCATTCTCTTTCCCCTCTTCCCCTTTTCTTCCATGGCTAAAATTGTTTGTTCATTAAAGATGGCTTCTTCTTCATCACAATCTTCTTGTTCTTGTAGTTTCTGGTAGGTATAAATCGCCATTTCTAAAAACTGTAAAACAGATCCAGAATAGCTCTTCCCTTCTTGGTCCTCTTCTTTTAGCTTTTTAAATTCAATTTTCAGTTCATCAACAAGTAGTGCCATTGTAAAAAGTTTTTTTAGACAACCCAAATATTTTTAATCTTTCAAATAATAATTTCCAGAAAGTCCCAAAGTCACCAAGCAATCCAAATGCACACAGTCTGTTTTATTTAGTACTTTCTTCTTTTTATATTTTCTCTTCCTGGGGTTTCGTTCAGTTATAAAGTTCCAGTTGAAATATATCTTTTAGAAGTTTTGTTACAGTTTTGCTCTAATCTTATAAATTCCAAGCAGTCTCCTCCAAGAAAATCTTAATGTTAATTATTTTCTAACTTATGGCACTTATAGCAAAAAAAAGTATTTTTTTTTCAATGCTCAGAATCTTTATTGTTCCCTTAGCTTCAATTTTCAATTTAATTACCTGCTGATGCCAAAATGGTTTTTTCCGATTTCTCCATTCATTTGCTATCACCGTAAGGAAGGAGAGTGAGAAAAAACAAACTTTCCCCTTTTACTTTCATTCGCTGCTTCTTCCATCTTCATAGGGAACGATGTATCTTTAATAAAACTTAAAGTCCAGGGCATTTAGATGTTACTTGTCATCCCGGTTAGCCAAAAACTTTCACTTTCTCAGCTTCCTCCTGCACATTCTTATCTGGATGAAAGCTTCTTTGTGGCGGCCATTGCTGATTGCTGCTCCACCCCTTTTGGAAAAGGGAGTTAAGCCAGCTGAGGAGGAGGGGTTGCAATTCTCCCGGACCCCTGCTGAGTGTTCCCTGTCTTCAGTTACCTCTGTGGGGTAACTATCGCCCCCAAATCCAGCTGGATCGGGGGCACTCCAGCAGCGAGGGCAGCAGGAACTATTTTATGAAGGTCAAGGGTGGGATGTTTTAGTGCTCTGGCTTCTTATTCCATTGCTAATCTTACATAGGTACTTAACTTTCTGCTTGCTTAATAATTTATTTAAGTGCTATATCATTAGGTCTGAAATGTTTCTTTAACTGGCTTCACACTGAGAGCTTGACAATTAAAATCCTAGAAGCATGCTTGCCTTCAATGCTAAAATAGAATAAAAACACTGTTGCATTCAAAATCATCTACAAAGGAAAGAACTGGATTTAATGGAAACTGGTTAATGCTACAAACTCTTCTTTATGTCATATCTAGTCAATATATTTTCTTGTAAGACTTAATATAGAGAACATGAAAGGTTGAAAGAAAGCCAAAGATTATAGTCTTTGTGTACTTAGAAATGCACTTGACTGAGGCCAGTATTCAAAACTAATTATACTAATTAAGTGAGAGACCATTATATTTATTAGCCCCAGAGCACTCTTGAAGAAACATATCTGTTATATAATTGTAAGAAAAGATTTATTAATCCAAAATCAGTTTAATGATTAAACTGAAAATATTACTTATGGCCCATAATAGATTTTTTAAAAAAAACAAACTTTATTAATTTTACAATTAAAATAAACAAACAAGACATACACAAATGTAGAAAAGAAGAAAAGAAATAGAGTTGAGAAATAAAAGAGGAAAGAGAGAGAAAGAAAAGAGAAGTAAGAAAAAAAATCAAAAAGTGATTAAAAGCAATTTCTTCTTCAATAGTTTGTGGGTCATTATTTCTATCCTTATTTTATGCCATATTTACAAGTAATCCTTAATGCGAATGTATAATTACCAGAACAATTATAGCTTATCCTCTTTTAAAATATTATGTAGCCCATCTTTTATCTCACCATTCATACCAGCAATTCCAGCTCTCATAGTACATTGATGTTTCTTTCTCTTTTAATGGTCGGGTTAATTTATCCATTTCTGCACAATTTAGTATTTTTTGAATAATCATTTCCTCTATATAACAGTATAAGGCTGTTTCCAACATTGTGCAAAGGCCAGTCAAGCTGCCGTAAATATATGCAATGTTATATACTTCACTTTTTTTGGAAATTGTTTATTAAAGATTCCTAATAGGAAGAACTCTGGTTTGAATTCAGTCTGTTCTGTTGTCGTTTCCTCCAGCCATGTTTTAATTTTCTGCCAGTATCTTTGTGCTTCTATGCAGGACCACCACATGTGGAGGTATGTTCCCTCCTTTTTTTTTGAATTTCTAGCAGTTTGGACTCATATTGGGTGCATCTTCGCCAATCTTGGAGGCGGGGGAGATGCCACCTATAAAACATTTTGTAAGCATTTTCCTTGTACGATGCTGATTTTGTGATTTTATTATTTCTATTCCAGACCCTCTCCCATTCTGTTAAGGTGATACTATGTCCTATGTTCCTACTCCAGGCTATCATGTTTCCTTTAACTATTTCTTCCTATAATTCTGTCACTAATAGATAATTATAAAATTTTGTCATATATTTTTTGTCTGGGCCTAGGAGAATTTTGTCCAATTGCTAGGTTTATTATAAATTCAAAATTCTTTCTTATCCTGTCTAAATCTGTTTTGAATTTACAGATATGCCCAACGGTCAATTTGTAGTCTCTGATCTTGGTGGTCCTGCCATGATTTCAAGTTTCCTTGCAGATCCAATAAATCCTTATATTTAATCATCTTGGTAATATCCAAATTATTAGGGTGTATCATCGCCTCCATAGTTGAGTTCCAGATCGGATCTTTAAATAATATTTTTTCCTTACTTTCTTCCAATTGGTCAGGACGGCATCTCTAATTAGGTGTCTGTGGAAATATTTCTGACTACTTTTCCTTATATCCCATAAGAAAGCATGCCACCCCCTCTGTAAAGCCCATGTCACACTGAACCAACGGATGCAAAGAGGATGTAAAATGGACAAAAAACCTTGCCATCCGTTCGAAAACGCGATGTACTCACTGCCTCCGTTTGGCTTCCTCTCCATCCGTCCAGCATACATTTATTGACGTTTCATCCACTCAGAAAGTTTTGGGCTGCCTAAAACTTTTGCACGGAAAATGTATCCAGTTCGTCCGTTCTGCATCCGCTACGCATCTGCTACGCATCCGCTACGCATCCGTTAGGCATCCGTTAGGCATCCGCTATATCCGCTAGGCATCCGCTGCGCATCCGCGGAACTCCCTCCGCCCGGACGCGTGGAGGAAGCGGAACGGATGCACAATGGATGCAGAACGGAGGCCTAGCAGATGCAGAACGGAAACAAAGTGTTTAAAATGGAAAAAACGTTCGCAGAGGGGACCTATCTCGGATGTTAAGGATGTCTAGAGGATGCCCACAGGATGCCTAGAGGATGCCTAGCGGAAAACCTATACTGCCTATAAAAAGGGGGAGCAACTCGCCTGCATCGCACTTTCAGAACAGCAGCCCAGCGGTGCAGACCTCTGCAGCCTTCATCTGCCTCTTCCTCTTCCACAGCATCCAGTCATGTCCACCGTGGATTGTAACAAAGTCCTTTCGACAGCCACCATCGTTCTGCAACAGTGCAAAGCCATCTGCAGGCTCTGTGAACTCTATTGCGAGAAGAAAAGGAGCCACCCAAAAAGAGTCTGCATCCGAAGATGGTTCGCCAGAAGAGCAGAGGACGGACTGTACAACAAGCTGATGGTGGAGCTCAGGAGTGAAGACACTCGGGCGTTCCAGAACTTCATGAGGATGCCTCCAGCCATGTTTGACAAAGTTGTGCAGCGCCTGACACCCAGGTTGACCAAGGCAAACACCAGCTTCCGGCTCAGCCTGGAACCTGGGCTCAAGGTGGTACTCACTCTGCGCCACCTGGCCTCAGGGACCTCCTACAGGAGCATGCAGTATGGCTGAAGGGTGCCATCCAACACCATTAGCATTGTGGTCAGAGAAGTGGTGCAGGCCATCATCAAAGAATACAAGGAGGAGCTCCTCCAGTACCCCTCCACTGAAGAAGGATGGAAGAAAGCTGCAGAGCAGTGGTATCAGAAGTGGAACTTACCACACACCGTTGGAGCCATAGATGGCAAGCACATGGCCTGCAAATCTCCAGTCAATTCGGGGTCCACTTATTTCAACTCCAAGGGCTTCTTCAGCATCATCCTCTTCACCATGGTCGATGCTGACTACAAGTTCATGTACATCGATGCTTCAGGCAACGGCTCATCTTCAGATGCCCAGGTATACAACGCCAGTCACCTCAAGAAGGAGCTGGAAGGCAATCTCATTGTGGGCTTCCCAGATCCAAAACCCCTGCCAAAGACACACAAGATGTGTCCTCCTTCATCGTGGGGGATGACGCCTTCTCCCTCACAACCAACCTCATGAAGCCCTACACCTCCAGACTCCTCACCCATGAAGAGAGGATCTTCAACTACAGGCTGTCCAGGGCAAGGCGGGTGGTGGAGAACGCCTTTGGCATTCTGGCCAACAGGTTCCAGGTACTTCTCATCACCATGCAGCATTGCCCAGAGACCGAGAGGAGGATCATGGAAGCTTGCTGCATCCTGCACAATCTCATGCACACCCGCTACCCAGTCTTGCAGAACAGGGTCGTGGACATCCAGCAAGGCAATGTGGACATGGAGCCTGGGGAATGGAGGAAAGGGAGAAACCTGATCGACACTGAGGATGTGCAAGGCCCCAACAAAGCCTCACATGAAGCGAAGAAGCAGTGCAACCTCCTGAGACAATGGTGCAACTCCCCAGGTGGAGCAGTGGAGTGGCAAGACAGGATGGTAGATGCTTAATGGATGCTTCCTTCAGCCTGTCTCATCACACGGATGGGATTGGGCCATGTATGTTTGGTTGGCCTACAATGAACAGGGCGTTTAATAAAGAGTTGTGTTTATGTTGACATGTGTGGATGATTGATTATATCGTTATTGATAATAAAGGGCCATAGGTGTAGCACCTGGAAGGATAGACCATACAGTCCCACTATGCTTGCACTGGAGGTTTATCTATCCCACTGCTATTCTAACCCATCCCACAAGTATTACCCATCCCACAGGTATTACCCATCCCACAGGTATCCTAACCCATCCCAAAGCTATCCTTACCCATCCCACAAGCATGCAAAGGCTTAAACCATTTCTAAAAGTTTCCAGCAAGACTTTATTAAAAAAAAAGAAATGAAGCTAGTGTGTGAATCAAGAATAGACTTTATTAACAACAAGCTATAAGACAAAAATGAGTCTCTGGCACTCCTCTTGGTTGCTCTGTCTCAGGGGTGAAAGGTGCAGGTGCTGTGGAGGTGGCTGGTGCTGGAGTGCTTGTCATCAGCTCCTCCAGAAGCAGAAGCAGCAGAAGCCCCAGCCCCAGAAGAGCGAGCCTGTGCTGCAGAAGCCCCAGGAGAACCAAAATGAGGGCCAGGGGGCGTGATGGTAGCCCTGTCCCTCTTGCCAGGGCTGGCAGCAGATGGCTGAGGCTTGCTGTGCTTCCGCATGTTTGTGGGGTTCCTGGCTGGCAGGGAGGCTGGCAGGAACCAAGGCAGGCAGGAAGGCTGGCAGGGAGGCTGGCAGGCAGGCAGGCACCAAGTCTGGCAGGAAGGCTGGCAGGCACCAAGGCTGGAAGGCAGACATGAACCAAGGCTGGCAGGAAGGCAGGCAGCAAGGCTGGCAGGCAGAAAGGCTGGCAGCAAGGCTTGCAGGCAGGCTGGCAGCAAGTCTGGCAGGCAGGCTGGCAGCAAGTCTGGCAGGGAGGCTGGCAGCAAGGCTTGCAGGCAGGCTGGCAGCAAGGCTGGCAGGGAGGCTGGCAGCAAGGCTGGTAGCAAGGCTGGCAGACAGACATGCAGGCAGGGCAGGCAAGGCAGCCAATCTGTCCGGCAGCAGGTCTTTCCTCTGAATGGCGACCTGCTTCCGAGCTGCTTCCGTTATATCCGCGGGGCTGACACAATGCATCCTCCCCGCATGCGCAATTAACACCAGGCATCCATTAGGCTTCTGCTTCATCCGCTGTGCATCCGCTGTGCATCCGCTGTGCATCCGCTGTATCCGTTCCGCGTCCGCTTTGCTGAGGTCCCCTGGAAGCCTAGCGGATGTGCCATCCACTCCCATCCGCTTCCATCCGCTGGGCTTCCATTCCGCATCCGCTTTGCATCTGCCCTGCGTCCTCCCCGCCTCCGTGTTATCCACTCCGGTTATGCAAATTTTTGCCCCTTTTGAGAGCGGATAACAACAGATGGAACATTTTGCTCGTCCGCTGTGTCCTTTTTGCATCCGTTGGGCAGTGTGACATGGGCTTTAGTCATGACCTTCTAGGACTAGAATTCTCTTGTTAGTTAAGTTCACCCATTCTTTCAACCATACTAAGGAGGTTGCACTGTGATACAGCTCCCAGTTTGGAGGAGCCATCTGCTGTTCTTCATATCCTGCATTGCCTTTAAATTTATTCTCAGTTTTTTTTCTTACCAGATAAATTTTGAAATTATCCTACTGAATTCCACAAAGTATTTTTTATGAATTTTGATTGGTATCGTCTGAAAATATAGAGGAATTTTGGAAGAATAGTCATTTTAATGAATATATATAGCTGTATTAAGCTCTGCTAAAGTAAAGCTAACCTTTAGATCAGTGGTGAAATTCAATTTTTTTAATTATCAGTTCTGTGGGTGTGGCCAGGTGGTCATGTGACTGGGTGGGCCTGGCTATTTGGTGACTTTTTTCCCCTTTTGCAGCACCTCCCCACCCCATTTTCTTGCCTGTTGGGCCTCAAGGAAGCCTCCTGGTGATGTAAGTACAACAAGAAGGAGGGAGATCAGCTGTGCCACATGATTTAAATTAGGTAGAAATCAAGAAATCTGATGATTTCCTGCTTTCTAGCTAATCTAAATCTTGAGACACAGCTGATCATCAGAAATACCAGTTTGGTTGAACTGGTAGAGTTTTTTACTGCCGGCTTGCTTGAACCGACCTGAACCGGTAGAATACCACTACTGCTTTAGATGACCCTAACTGTTAACTCCAACTGGTTTGCAGGGAAATTTATAACATTCAAATTTAGGCAGGCTTTTTCAAGTACTATGATTGGTTAATGCCCTCTGGGCCTATAAATTACAGGCATTTGCCTGCTGTTTTCCAGTTCCAGTTTTGAGTCAATAAATGCTATGGTAGCTATGCTGGTCTGCTTCTTGCCTATTGAAGCCTACTACACAATAATATCAGACAGCCTTCAAGATATTTAAACTGCCATGGTAAGCAATAATTCAGCTAGAGTGGTATTCCTTGATCTGCAAAGTAGTCAATGAATTTAGGGTTAGCATGTAACAAATTGAAGCTTATCATCTGAAAAGAAAGTCTGAAGTTACATGTTATAGAACTTGATATGATTTGAAATTGGAGCAGAAACCATCCTTTTAGATTGCTTTGATGGTAAGTGGGTACTGAAGTACTCTCTACCCATAATTGTATCAGCAGAAAACAATATTGTAAGAAATTTGTTGTCTCAATACCCAAATTTATCTTGCTGCAAATGTGTTCATTTCAAGTCACTTGACCTCCCTCCAAGGTACACTGGGGCCTAAATGTCACACTGAGACATTTCACTGGGGCCTAAATTTCACACAGAGACTACTCACAGATTGTGAGGCAGAAAAGAGCAACAAATGCTACTTGAACACCAGCACAACTAAGGATGATTCTGTTTTGATTGATTTCATGTAGATTATATAATTTCTATTCTGCTCTCGCAACATGGGTTCTTAACATTTCTTGCTTGATTATTTTTATCTTGCTTTTAATTTGTATTCATGGTATTGCTGAATGCCAGTTGCTCAATGCCAAATGAGAAAGCTCATTGACAGCGTTCCAGAAAAACAAACTCCAAGAGCAAAACTCCGAGACAGGCATTTTCTCAAAGTTCCATTTTATTAGAGCTGTCATGCTGGCACATCTGGGAAAACCCGAATTTTGTGCTAATATGGCTTCCAAAGCTGACACTCATAACTTGATACAGATACTTTCTGTCAGTTTGTATTCTGGTGTCTTGCTTGTCTGTGTGATTGGGGCAGTTTTAGAGATTTTTTGACTGGGCTGTTCACTGATGGCTCTTTGGCAGTTTCTTGATTGGGGTATTACTTACTTGATCATTGGTCTGAAGTTAATCTTGGAGTTAATCTATGCTAATCTGAGTGCTGATTACTGGTGGAAAAGTGCTGGAGTCTTTTTCTCTTTTGGGCTAGAAGCAGGAATAAGACCACAATTTAGAGGCCTTACAGCTCTTGTAAGTGGCAAATAGTTGGTAAATAAACTCAGATAAATATTTCCTTCTGATAAATCAGGATCTATTCTTGATTGAAATGAAAGTCACATGTTACAAAAAAATAGATAAAGAGAAGAAAAAAGAGAAAGATGAGAAAAATCAAACTTGATATTAATTATTGAAGTTAATGACTGCTGAAGCATTACATTAACTCTATTATAACTGATCAATCACTTTAAAACAAGAATTTGAAACGTACAGAAGGCAAAGGCATTTTAATTGGTGGAAGAGATTGACAATGCTAGTTTTCTAGCATTGATATAAATGCTAGATATAAAAACAATTTTGTTGGCATTGAATTGAAACATTCAATTATAAAGTGTTAAATGCCAGATTACTAGTTCAGTTTTTTTCATTTATTTTTGGTATTAGATAAGTAATACAGATTATGTATGTAGTGGACACCTTTATAGATTATGTATGTAGTGGACACCTTGATGTTTGTGATTTAATAACTTCCATATTTTACCATCTGGACATTAATTACTTGTGCAGAGGATGCACTATAATTTATAGTGATATGTATACATATGTACGCTGGAAAGCAGATTAGTGGGGTGGGGAGGGAATGGGATTTTGCAGTAAGCATCCTCCAGGAGTGAGTTGGGAATGGAGATTTTACAGTATCCTTCCTATGTGACGCCCATCAAGCCATGCCCACCAAGCCACGTTCACCAAGCTTCACCATGCCCACCAAGCCACACCCACAGAATTGGTAGTAATTTTTTTTTAATCCCACCACTGAACCTGCTCCAAATCATAGATTGAGAAAGGATTGTTCATGACAAAAAGTATTATCCCTATGCTGAAGGGGCCAGTTTGGTAAAGTGGATAAGGCCCCAGGCTAGAAACCAGAAAATTCTGAGTTCTACTCCCACTTTAGCTCTTGAAAGCCAGAAGGGGAATTTAGAGCCAGTCCCTGTCTCTTAGTCCAACTCACCTCACAGACTTGCTGTTGTGGGGAAAAATAAAAAAAGGAAAGAGTATTTATGCATAAGCATATGTGCTTATGCTACCTTGAAGTCACTTATAAAAATAATAAGAATGCAACAACAACAAATAAATCTAAATAAATAGTACCCATGACATGACCACTGAGTAATTGGTTCCACATTTAAAGTTAAGGCCCTGTCACACTGGCCGATGGATGCAAAACGTTAGTAAAAAGGACACAGCGGACGAGAAAAATGTTCCATCCGTTGTTATCCGCTCTCAAAAGGGGAAAAGATTTGCATAACCAGAGCGGATAACACGGAAAGGAACGGACAGGGGGAGGATGCAGGGCAGATGGAAAGTGGATGCGGAACGGAAGCCTAGCGGGTGGAAGCGGATGGGAGCGGATGGCACATGCGCTAGGCTTCCGGGAGGCCACAGCAAAGCAGACGCGGAACGGATACAGCGGATGCAGAATGGACGCCGAGCGGATGAAGTGGATGCACAGCGGAAGCCTAGCGGATGAAGCGGATGCGGAGCGGAAGCCTAGCGGATGCCTAGCATTCACTGTGCATGCGGGGAGGATGCATTGCGTCAGCCCCGTGGATATAAAGGGAGGCAGCTCCCAAGAAGGTCACCATTCAGAGGAAAGACCTGCTTCCAGACACATCAAGTGCCTTGTCAGCCTGCCCTGCATGCCTGCCTGCCTTGCTGCCAACCTTGCTGCCTGCCATCCTGCCATCCTCCCTGCCAGCCTTCCTGCCAGCTTCCCTGCCAGCCTCCCTGTCAGCCTTGCTGTCTGCCTGCCTGCCAGCCTTGCTGCCAGCCTGCTTGCCAGCCTGCCTTCCAGCCTCCCTGCCAGCCTTGCTGCCTGCTGCCTGCCTGCCAGCCTACCTGCCAGTCTGCCTGCCAGCCTTCCTGCCTGCCTTCCTGCCAGCATGCCTGCCAGCCTTGGTGCCTGCTTTCCAACCAGCCTTCCTGCCAGCCTGCCTGCCTGCCTGCCAGCCTTGTTGCCAGCCAGCAACCCCACAACCATGGGGAAGAAGAGAAAGCCTCAGCCATCTGTTGCCAGCCCTGGCAAGAGGGACAGGGCCACCCTCCCACCCCCTGGCCCTCACTCTGCTTCTGCTGGAGCTTCTGTAGCACGGGCTCGCTCTTCTGCGGCTGGGGCTTCTGCTGCTTCTGCTTCTGGAGGAGCTGCTGCTGCTGCTTATGGTGGTGGTGCTTCTGCTTGTGCTTAGTCTGCTGATGCTGCTTCTGGTGGTGGTGCTTCTGCTGCTTCTGCTTCTGGAGGAGCTGATGCCGCTGCTTATGGCAGTGGTGCTTCTGCTGGTGCTTACTCTGCTGATGCTGCTTCTGGCGGTGGTGCTTCTGATGCTGCTGCTTCTGGAGGAGCTGATGCTGCTGCTTCTGGCGGTGGTGCTTCTGCTGGTGCTTACTCTGCTGTAGCTGCTCCTCATACTGCTGGTCTTGCTCGTCCTGCTAGTCCTACTCGTGCTCATGGTCTTGCTCGTCCTGCTCGTCCTGCTCGTGCTCCTGGTCCTGCTTGTGCTTCTGGTTCTGCTGGTGCTCCTGGCACTGCTGGCGCTGCTGGTGCTTACTCTGCTGCTGCTGATCCTGGTCCTGCTGGTGCTGGTGCTGGTGCTGGTGCTGCTGCTGCTGCTGCTGCTGCTGCTGCTGATGATGATGATGATGATCCTGCTGCTGCTGCTGCTGCTGATGATGATGATCCTGCTGGTGCTGCTGCTGCTGGTGGTGTGGAGGAGCAGCCCCTACAACCTGGAAGCCCCTCTGATGAGGGCCCATCTGGTCCTGCCAAAGGGAGGAAGAGGCATATGCGAGAACGGGAGAGGAGGCAATACCCATTGAGGAGGAACACGAGGATGAGGTGCTGGAGTGGCTGAGAGAGAATGACTGTCTGTGGCGGAAGGGATACAGGCTCTACAGGGACACCAAAAGGAAGCAGGCTGCTTGGAGAGAGAAGGCGGAGAGTCTGGGCTACACATCGGAGGTGCTCCTCGGCTGGTGGAAACATATGCACACCTGGTACGGGAAGCTGCACCTCAAGAAATATGGCCAGGCCATGGTCAAGCTGACAGACAGAGAGACCTACATGATGGCCAGGTGCAACTTCCTGGAGGGTGAGATCCACCACCGAGGAGCAGCCCCTCTCACAACCCTCTCTCTCCAGCAGCCTGCTGAGAGCCAGTCCTCTTCCGGCTGAGAGTCAGCTCCTGTCTCCAGGCAGTTTTCTGTGGAGCGTCCCACGGCAGAGAACCCACGGACAGTTGTTTTAACCGTGATGGAGCATGTGGAGGACTCCCTGGCACAGTGGGAGAAAGGAGACAGCACTTCCGCCACAGTCCTACCCGCATCCACCCCCAGCTCCACCTCCACAGAAAGGCAGAGAGCCAGACCGGAGGGGCAGAGCCACACTGTCCTGCTGGAGATCAGGGACACCATCCGGACCAGCATAGATCTCCTCTCTCAGCTGGTACACACTGATTCCTCATCCTCCAACCGCAAGCCCTTCCTCACCTATGTGAACCAGACCTTCACGGACATGGCGGAACCCCAGTACCAGGTGGTGAAGGACCGGATCACTGAGCTGCTTCACAACCCTCCAGATCCAGAGGAACCTGCTCCCACCCAGTCCAGGTCTGCTCCTCCACCTCAGGTGATGTCCCTCCCATTCCAAGGCTTTCCACAGGCCCTCACCTACCAGGGCTACGGCTACCAGGAGGTCCAGCAGCACAGGTAGCAGCCCTTCCCAGTCCAGGCACAGTCTCATCTGATGCCACCGTTGCCACCGGTTCCACTGATGCCACCGATGCCACCCATGCCACTGATGCCGCCGACGCCACCAATGCCACCCATGCCACTGATGCCACCGACGCCAGCCCTCACACAGCTTCAGACCAGACAGCCCCACTACACTGCTCCTTCCTCCACCCCACAGCCAAGCCCGGCCTCAGTACATCTCTCCTCAGTACTGGGGCTGACACCCCGTGGCATGGAGGAAGGAGCTCTCAACATCACAGGGCTGAGCTAGCTGTCTGAAAGCTTCCTCAACACACCATCCTCTGTTGTCCTCTCGGGGCCAGGCATGGGTGAGGATACTTGTGGGATGGGTAATAGCTGTGGGATGGGCAGGGATACCTTTGGAATGGGTAATAGCTTTGGGATGGGTAGGGATACATGTGGGATGGGCAGGGATACGTTTGGGATGGGTAATATCTGTGGAATGGGCAGGGATACCTGTGGGATGGGCAGAGATATCTTTGGGATGGGTAATAGCTGTGGGATAGATAAACCTCCAGTGCAAGCATAGTGGGACTGTATGGTCCACCCTCCCAGGTGCCACA
>BLBF01000020.1:24982385-25005778 GCA_015471245.1 Laticauda colubrina | reverse complement strand
AGTGCAAGCATAGTGGGACTGTATGGTCCACCCTCCCAGGTGCCACACCTATGGTCCTTTATTATCAATACTAATGTAATCATTGATCCACACATGTCAATATAAACACAACTCTTTGTTAAATGCCCTGTTCATTGGAGGCCCACCCAACATACATAGCCCAATCTCATCCGTGTGATGAGACAGGCTGAAGGAAGCATCCATTAATCATCTACCATCCTGTCTTGCCATTCCACTGCTCCAGCTGGGGAGTTGCACCAGTCTTTCAGAAGGTTGCGCTGCTTCTTTGCCTCACGTGAGGCTCTGTTGGGCCCTTGCACATCCTCAGTGTCGATCAGGTTTTGCCCTTGCCTCCATTCCCCAGGCTCCATATCCCCATTGCCTTGTTCACGGTCCACAAGCCTGTTCTGCAAGACTGGATAGCGGGTGCACATGAGATTGTGCAGGATGCAGCAAGCTTCCACAATCCTCCTCACGGTCTCTTGGCGATGCTGCATGGTGGTGAGAAGTACCTGGAACCTGTTGGCCAGGATGCCAAAGGTGTTCTTAACCACCTGCTTTGCCCTGGACAGCCTGTAGTTGAAAATCCTCTCTTCAAGGGTGAGGCATCTGGAGGTGTAGGGCTTCATGAGGAAGGTTCTGAGGGAGAAGGCGTTATCCCCCACTATGAAGTAGGACACATCTTGTGTGTCGTTGGGCAGGGGTTCTGGATCTGGGAAGCCCATGATGAGGTTGTGTTCCAGCCCCTCCTTGAGATGACTGGCATTGTATACCTGGGCATCTGAACATGAGCCATTGCCTGAAGCATCGATGTACATGAACTTGTAGTCAGCATCGACCATGGCGAAGAGGACGATGCTGAAGAAGCCCTTGTAGTTGAAATAAGTGGACCCCGACTTGGTTGGTGCTTTGCAGGCCACGTGCTTGCCATCGATGGCTCCAACGGTGTGTGGGAAGTTCCACCTCTGATACCACTGCTCTGCAACTTTCTTCCATCCTTCTTCAATGGAGGGGCACTGGAGGAGCTCCTCCATGTATTCTTCGATGATGGCCTGCACCACTTCTCTGACCACAATGCTGATGGTGTTGTGTGGCACCCTCCAGCCGTACTGCATGCTCCCGTAGGAGGTCCCTGAGGCCAGGTGGCGCAGAGTCAGTGCCACCTTGAGCCCAGGGTCCAGGCTGGGGTGGAAGTTGGTGCTCTTCTTGGTCAACCTGGGTGTCAGTCACTGCACAACTTCATCAAACATGGCTAGAGGCATCCTCATGAAGTTCTGGAATGCACGAGGGTCTTCGTTCCTGAGCTCCACCATCAGCTTGTTGTACAGTCTGTCCTCTGCTCTTCTTCTGATCCATCTTCGGACCCAGACACTTCTTGGCCATCTCCCTTTCACAGAGCCTGTAGATGGCTTCGCACTGTTGCAGAACGATGGTGGCTACCAAAAGAAGTTTGTTACGATCCAAGGTAGACATGACTGGATGCTGTGGAAGAGCAAGAGTCAGATGAAGGCTGCAGAGGTCTGCACAGCTGGGCTGCTGGTCTGAAAGTGAGATCCAGGTGAGTTGCTCCCCCTTTTTATAGGTAATATAGGTTTCCCCCTATGTGTCCTTTTGCATCCTCTAAGCATCCTCTAGACATCCTTAATATCCGAGATAGGTCCCCTCTGCGAATGTTTTTTCCATTTTAAATGCTTGGTATGCATGCTGCATCCGCTTTCATCCTTTCTCCGTCTATGCTACTTACGCTGCGCGTCCGTTCTGCGTCCGTTCCGCTTCCTCCCTGTGTCCGTTTACCGCTGGAGTGGATTTGAGTTGTGCGGATGCACAGCGGATGCCTAGCGGATGTAGCGGACGCGTAACAGATGCCGACGGATGCAGAACGGATGTCCCCCGTATGCCTAGCGGATGCATAACGGACGCGTTGGATACATTTTCCGCTCAAAAGTTTTCAGCAGCTCAAAAACTTTTGAGCGGATGAAATGTCAATAGATGGATGCTGGACGGATAGAGAGGAAGCAAAATGGAGGAAGTGACTACAGAATGGAAGCATCGCATTAACCAACGGATGGCAAGTGTTTTTCTCCATTTTACATCCTCTTTCCATCCGTTGATGCAGTGTGACAGGGGCTTTATTTCAGTGCTAAACATTGCAAAAATCTGATCATTTAAGTTTGATCATTCATTTTCATAATTTAATTTTGATGGTTTATTTATATAGAACCTTCATTGTAGTATGTATCTATTATGGTAAGATAAAAAGTGTAGTAGGCTAAGTCTATTTTTGTGGCAGTATGTAAGATATTCTGCTGTAAATGATTACCAAACTCCATGCAAACAGAAACTCTGAAAAGATTGTGTAAGCAGCTGAAAGCTAAATGTTGTTAATTTTTTTTGGCCTCTAATGTTAGAGATTAATTCAATCTGAAATGGAAACTGATTAAAAATTCAACCTCTGATAAAGTTCTTCTGTGCTAGTGACACCATATGACTTTCATGATCATAAATAAAAATAAGTTCCTCATAGAATAGCAAGCCCATCTTTACATTTTCAATTATTTGGACAAATTAATATAGGTTTCAGACTTTATGTTCTGAAGTTTTGTTTAATAACAACAACAACAACAACAACAACAACAACAACAACAATAATAATAATAATAATAATACCCCATGGGGTGTCGCCTAGATGTGGTGGGGGGCTTAACTGTTCCAATGAAGCTGAGAGGTATGCTGGCAGTAGTGCAAACTACCAACTGGTCCAACCATGTCAGAGAGGTCTAGGCCAAGGAGCAGAACTGAGTGCACCCAACAACCCATGTATAGAATGTAACAATGCAATGTATCATGGTGAAACACAACCGAATGAAGCCTATGTTGGCTTGGTTGTCACCCGGGTTAACATGGGTGTTGGGGAACCTGGGCATCCATCAACAAATGGGCTACAGGCCACGGGTCCCAGAGCTGAGCAACCAGGGCATAGGCCTGCAGGGCTACTGGAAGCTAAACAACCTCAGAAGCAGCAGAAATACACCATGTCAGAGAACTGTACTGTACTGAAATGCTACTACAAAGCAAAACCAGAAAAACGAGGCTACCAAAAAAGGATGTACAAGTTATGGAAACAAGAATATCCATACTCAAGAATAGCTGAATTACGATTAACCAATCAATGATGATTCATCTCTCGTAACAAAGTGCTCAGTGAAGTCGAACTTAAAGATATATGGAAAAATATAGGAATACAGGAATACAGACTGCTTAACAGCAGACTGCTGAAGTGGCAGCAGAAAATACTCTAATAACATCTGAACAGCCTGAATTCAAAGAAAATGCAGATATTTTTCAAAAAAAGGATCAGCAAGGGCCTGAAGTCATCACCGAAACACCAGGAATACTCAATGCCAGGCAGCAAGAACTGAAAGCTCAAATCTTGGCACACACTGCAACAAATACAGAAAGAAGAAGGTTTCCAACATTGAAGACTGTGCCTAGAAAATATTTGGTGCCATTGATGACAGATGCAAACTATACACTTGCAGCAATCCAGATAACATCAATTGAACAAACAAATCAGCTTGCCTACAATACAGCACTCATAGTAACAGAAGAACTGGGGATTTAACAGCTACAACCCCCCAGAAAATCGACTGGAAAACTGCAGTGGAGAATCAGGTTAGACTTGAAAATCAAGAGCCTGCGAGCAGATGCAAACAACTTGAAGCATTTGCAGGAGAAAAAGCTGAAGAACAGCAAGATCAAGAAATATCTGATAAAAAAATATGGGCTCAGCACAAGAAAAATTGATGAAGCATTGGAAATTGTGAAGCAGCAGATAACAGCAACAGCAAGAAAAATTGAAAGATATGAAGCCAGAGTCATCCAGTCCAAACAAAATCAATTGTTCCAATCAGACCAAAGATGGTTCTATCAGAGTCTGAATCAGACGGGGGATACGAAAATTGAAAAATGTGAAAAAATGGCAACTACTCAGTTTTGGAAAGACTATGGGAGACTGAGAAATGTTACAACAAAAATGCAGGGTGGATCAGAGACTTTGAGACAAAATTCTCCAAAAACAAAATGGACCAATTAGAAATAATGACTGAAATGATAAACAACAGGGTGAAAAAAGTCAAGAACTGGACATCGCCTGGCAATGATCAACTGCATGGCTTTTGGCTCAAATAGCTGACCAGCCTCCACGAAAAAATGGCCAAACAATTACATGCTGCAGACAGGAAACATCAGTGAATGGTAAACAGCTGGGAAAACCTACTTTTCCCAAAAGATCCAGCAAAAGGGGCAACACCTGCAAATTACAGGCCAATAACGTGTCTGCCAACCATGTTCAACCTGCTGACTGGCATCATAGCTGACAGGATCCAGGACTACCTAGAAGCAAATAACATCTTGCCAGTAGAGCAGAAAGGAAACAAATGAGGAAGCAGAGGCACAAAAGATCAGCTCCTGATTGACAAAATGATTTTAGAAAACTGCAAAAGCTGAAAAACAAATCTGCATGCAACTTGGATTGACTACAAGAAAGCATTTGATTCACTACCGCACAGCTGGATCATCAAGTGCCTGGATGTCATCGGAATATGCAAGTGCATTGGTACTTTCACTGCAAATGCAATGAAGCACTGGAAAACAGAACTGTTTATTGGAAGTGAAAGCTACAGACTGGTCAACTTAAAAAGTGAGATTTTCCAGGGTGATTCTTTGTCACCTCTGCTGTTCATCATCGCCATGAACCCCCTGTCAACATTTTTACAGAAAACTAACCTGGGTTATCAAACTGTTAAAAATTCACAGAAAATCTCTCACCTGGATGATCTGAAGCTATACAGAAAATGAGAAATTGAATTCCAGTCACTGACCAATACAGTTCAAATTTTCAGCACTGACATAAGCATGGAGTTTGGCCTGGATAAATGTGCCACAGTGGCACTGAAGAAAGGGAAGATCGTAGAAAGTGATGGAATTGAAATGCCCAATGAAAAAAACATCAAGTGCCACTAACCCGAAGCCTACAAATACCTGGGCATACTGCAGCTGGATAATATCAAGCACGAGCAAGTGAAAAATGTGGTCAGCAAAGAATACACACAAAAGGTCAGAAAACTTCTAAAAAGCAAATTGAATGGTGGTAACACCATCAAGGCAATAAATATCTGGGCCATACCAGTCATCAGATATACTGCTGGGATCATAAACTGGACACAGGCAGAGCAAGACAATTTGGATAGGCAAACAAGAAAACTGATGACCATACACTATGAGCTGCACCCATGTAGTGACGTCGACAGGCTATATTTGGCCAGAAAAGCAGGCGGCAGAGGACTTTTGCAAGTGAAGCAGACAGTCGGAGAAGAGAAGCATGCTCTGGCAGATTATGTGAAAGACAGTGTTGAACTAGCTTTGATGGAGGTCAACAAGAGGAAGCTGCTCAAAGTGCAGCAAACCAAGAATCAATATAGAAAAACAGCGATGCAAACTTGGGCTGAGAGCTGGTGTAACAAAGCACTGCATGGACAGTTCCTTTGAAAGATCCAAGGAAAAGTAGATAAGGAAAAGACCTGGTTATGGCTGACCATAGGAACACTGAAGAAAGAAACAGAAGGCCTGATTCTTGCAGCCCAAGAACAAGCCATCAGAACGAATGTTGTCAAAGCCAGAATAGAAAAATCTGTTGATGACCCCAAATGCAGATTCTGCAAAGAAGCAGATGAAACCATTGATCACATACTGAGCTGTTGTAAGACAATAGCTCAGACTGACGACAAACAACATCACAACACAGTCACTCAGATGGTCCACTGGAACTTGTGTCACAACTACTATCTGCCTGCAGCAAAGAACTGGTGGGATCATAAGTCTGAAAAAGTGGTCAAAAATGAGCATATAAAACTACTGTGGGACTTCTGAATACAGAATGACAAAGTTTTGGAACACAATACCGCGGATATCACAATTGTGGAGAAGAAAAAAGTGTGGATTGTTGACACTGCCATACCTGGTGACAGCAGAATCGATGAGAAACAACTTGAAAAAGTCACCAGATATCAGGGCTTGAGAATTGAACTTCAGAGACTCTGGCATAAACCAGTGCAGATGATTCCAGTGGTAATCGGCACACTGGGTGCTGTGCCTAAAGACCTAGGCAAGCACTTAAAAACAATTGGTGTTGACAAAATCACCATTGGTCAGCTGAAGAAGGCCACCTTACTGGGATCTTCTTGCATATTCTGCTGATACATCATGCAGTCCTAAACACTTGGGAAGTGTTTGATTAGTGATTTGTGATATGAAACCCAGCATGCTTATCTTGTTTGCTGTGTATACTGTCATTTTTGTGTTATAATAACAATAATAATAATAACAACAACAACGACAACGATGATGATGATGATGATGATGATGATAATGATAATAACTTTTGCTCTGTTATACAGATGTCTTGAATTTTGGAACCTTTCATATTGGCTTACATTCATGGTATCTTGAATATGCAGATTTAGCCTGTAATAATGAGATTATAGTGAGCACAAAGTTAATTCCATCTAGCAGAATAACTCTTGACAGGTATGACAGCTTAAATCATCACATTGGGGTGTGCAATGATGATATTCTAGCACAATTATGGGAAATAATACAATGATCTTAGCAAATTTCCACTGAAAACTGCATTTGCTTTCTTAAGAAGATAGCTAATGCTTTCCAGTGGGATATAAGGAATGTATAATAATATCCCTCAAAATTGGCATAATTGTTTTGAACTGCAGGTCTCTTGCAATTTATTTATTAGTTCCAGGAAAGTCATAAAAATGGTAGAAACTTTCTTGTTCTTTTTAGTTTAGTGAGACCACTGTAATGCTAAATTTCCAGGCAACCAATAATTCTTTGGTGGATAGATTTGTCATATGCAAGACAACACCATCTGTATTTTATCACATTGCAGGATGTGGTTTGAATCCATACATCTTGAAAAAAAAATCAGATATATCAATGCTATTGTAGTGGTAACTCTGCCATATTTTTTACTATACCATTATGGTAAATTGTATTATATTTAGTACCCAATAAAAAAACAAAACTAGGGGACTAACCCAAAGTGCTGGATTACAAAAACATTGAATTATTGGACCTCAGGGAGGAATTCCCAACCTTCAGAACAGTGAGAATCACTAGAAATTGTGGAGCAGACTGTAAATGCTTTTATATCATCGCTTCTACAGTGGCTGTTGCTAATTATAACATACTCATAAATAAGAAGGGAAGTTTTCCATGGTCCCATCGTGGCCATGTATATTATTATATTTATTACCTTTATTTTTAGCTGGGAAGCAGCCAAATTTCCAAAGAAGCCAATTTTTAAAATTCCTTGAAAATGTGGCTACAACAGAAGGCCCAAGAGCATTCATGGAAATAAACACAGTGTTGGAAATTGATGTTTTGCTTTGCTAAACTAGGTTCCTATTCAGTTCTTTTTTAAAAAAATTTTTTTAAAATTGATTTTCAATAAACAAACATACACAAACAAAACACAAAACATAAAAACATAAAACTTCTTTTTGGAAAGTGGCTTCCCAGGTTACATCCAATCCTGCCTTTTTACCCCCTTGTCTCTTAATCTCCACCTTCTTAATCTCCACCTTCTGTATTCCTCTCCATTCTACATTTTCTATATAGCTTCTCCCCTCTTTTCACTCTCTTAATTCTATTTTATGTATTTCATCTCAGTTTAAATCATTATGCATATATCTTTTGTCTGTTCTATTTCAATTTTCTATTATCTTTTCTCATTAATACAAGATTTCTCCTATAATCACTGATTGAAGTATGACGCCTTTAAATCTTTCCCCTAAATTTACTTTTCATTCTGATTCTGCTTAGTACATTCTGAACTACATACTATATTATAAAATAAGAAAGAATAATAAGTTTATGATATAATTAAAACAATAATCCATAGCAAATTAAGCTCTATTATTAAATCCAGTTTTCTAACATTATTTCAAATATAAATACAATACAATCTTGTGTACTTTTGCAGAATCTCTTTTTTAATCATATTTTTACTCACTATCTCTGAATAAATCTTGTTTCTTTACATCTTGTTTTAAACCTTTGTAACTTCTCTTTCCTTTTTCCTTTCCTTTCTTCTCCAATCCTGTCTTTTTACCCCCTTGTCTCTTAATCTCCATCTTCTTAATCTCCACCTTCTTCTGTATTCCTCTTTTCTGTTGCTTTCTTACATTGTATCGATTTTTCACCTTATTTTTCCTTTTTTTGATTGTTTTTTTAAATCTTAATTTCTCCATTCTCTTTCCCTTCTTTCCCTTTTCTTCTCCAGGTAAAGTTGTTTGTTTACTAAAGATGGCTTATTCTTCTTCATCCCAGTCTTCTTGTTCTTGTAGTTTCTGGTAGGTGGAAATTGCCATTTCTAAAAAATGGAAAACAGATCCAGAAGAGCCCTTCCCTTCTTGTTCCTCTTCTTTTAGCTTTTTAAATTCAATTTTTAGTTCATCAACAAGTAGTGCCATTGTAAAAAGTTTTTTTTATACAACCCAAATGTTTTTAGTCTTTCAAATAATGATTTCCAAAAGTCCCAAAGTCACCAAGCAATCCAAATATACACAGACTGTTTCATTTAGCACTTTCTTCTTTTTATACTTTCTGTTCCTGGAGTTATAGTTCAGTTACAAAGCTCCAATTAAAATATATATTTTATAAGTCTTGTTACAGTTTAGCTCTGTTCTTATAAATTCCAAGAAGAATTTAACAAAATCTTAACAAAATCTCCAACAAAATCTTAATGTTTATTCTTTTCCTCTCTCTTCCCACTTATAGCAAAAAGAGTTATTTTCCCCACCACCACCGATGCTCAGAAATCTTTATTGTCCCCTTGGCTTTAGTTTTCAAGATTACGTGCTGATGTCAAAATGGGTTTTTCCAATTTCTCCATTCATTTGCTACCACCATAAGGAAGAAGAGTGAGAAATAACAAACTTTCTGTTTTAACTTTCATTCGCCACTTTTTCTGTCTTCGTCGGGAACAATGAATCTTTAATGAAGCTTAAATTCCAGGGTATTTAAAAGTTACTTATTATCCTGGTTAGCCAAAAACTTTCACTTTCTCAGCTTCCTCCTGCACATTCTTATCTGGATGAAAGCTTCTTTGTGGCGGCCATTGCTGACCACCACTCTACCGCTTTCAGAAAAGGGAGTTAAGTCAGCTGAAGAGGGTGGTTGCGATTCCCCCGGACCCCTGCTGGATCTCCCCTATCTTCAGTTACCTCTATGGGGTAACTATAGCCCCCAAATCCAGCTGGATCGAGGGCACTCCAGCCGCGAGCACAGCAGAAACCGCTCACAATCGCAGATTCCTGCCACCGCTGAAGCCTTGCAAACCAGAAGTCTCAATTCAGTTCTTAATTAGTCAGAGATTTAATCTTTTGCCACAGGAGTATCCATAGCCAAATTTTTAGCTGCATGCTCCAACAGTCAAACTATGCCCTCTAGAATTAAGAAAAACCAACCAGATGTATTTCCAAATCATAATGTTTTGGTTTGGTGAAGTAAACCTAAAGATTTTGAAAAGTTTTTGGAAATAAAAGTAACTGTAAAACAATAAAAAATAAATAAAAGTAACCCAATGGATTGCAATCAAGGTGGCAAACTAAGTATAGCTGGCACAAACTATATGATGAATGGTGCAAGTACTTGGCATGGCTAGTCTAGTGAAGAAAAGGACCAGAGGAGACATGATAGCAGTGTTCCAAAATTTGAGAGTCTGCCACAGAGAAGAAGGGATGAAGCTATTTTCCAAGGCACCCAAAGGCCAGATAAGGAATAAAGGATGGAAAGTGATCAAGGAGACATTCAACCTAGAAATAAGGAGATATTTTCTGACAGTGAAAACAATCAGACAATGGAACAGCTTGCCTTTAGAAGTTATGGAAGCTTCATCACTGGGAGCTTTCAAGAAGGGACTGGACTGCCATTTGTCAGAAATGGTGTAGGGCAGGGGTGTCAAACTCACCTCATCACAGAGGTGTCCTGTGATGTATTGGGACTTTTCCCCCCTTTGCGAAACCAGACATGGGTGTGGCCAGCACATATGATGCATCCGGCCCGTGGGCCGGGAGTTTGGTGTAGGATCTCCTGCTTGGATGGTGGGGGTTGGGCTACATGATTTAGATATTGACTCTGTTAATATGTTAATCTGTTCAGCTGATAGCAAGGAAAAACTTGGGTGCAAAGAATCTGAATCCTCAGAATTTGTATTTAGATAGAAGCAGAACAGAAGAAAGATGTATGGATAAATAGGGAGAAAGGGTAACTTGATTATGGAATAAAATAAAAAGGCTTTCATGAGACAGCAGGAAGCTATCAAGGAAATTGGAACTGTCTTTCTGTTATGAGGGGGGAGGAAAAATTTGGAAAATAGAAAAAGGTATGCAATTAGGGTGCAGATATACCAGTATGCACCCAGATCTAAGAAATTCACTTTATGGACACAATATTTTACTCAAAGGAGAGACCAAAGCTGAAAGAAATGGCTGGGAAAAAGAACAGGATGTGATTAGCTTAGTGAAACATCTTGAGGAGATTTAAAAAAAAGCAAGAGATTTCAGAGATATAAAGTGAGACTGAAAGTTTATTTTGAGTGTTAGGGAGAAAGGAGGCAAAGATTTAAAGATAGATTTCTCCTGAATCAGGCAGTTTAAAAAGACCACAATAGACAGAAAAGAGATGGAGGACACAAAGATCCAGTAAGGAAAGCAA
This sequence comes from Laticauda colubrina, assembly GCA_015471245.1. Taxonomy (NCBI): domain Eukaryota; kingdom Metazoa; phylum Chordata; class Lepidosauria; order Squamata; family Elapidae; genus Laticauda; species Laticauda colubrina. Next base: position 24,994,987 of record BLBF01000020.1, on the reverse strand, counting down.
ATAATAGAAAGGTTACTCATGATTAAGTGATAGAAGGACAACACCAGGGGTGGGATTCAATTTTTTAAACAACTGGTTCTGTGGGCATGGCTTAGTTGGTGGGCGTGGCTTGGTGGTAATGTGACTGGCTGGGCATGGCCAATTCAACATCATGAGGCACGCATCTCCTCGCCTGGCCTCTTGTGACTATGGGGATGCTGCAATAGTCATAAGTGTGAAAAATGGTCATAAGTCACTTTTTTCAGTGCCATTGTAACTGTTCTGTCTGGAAAGAAGCAAGTGAGACCGGGTTCCAACAATAAACTCTTTTATTAAACTCGTTAAGCAATAGGAACGGAACAACAGCCCAAGCCGCGGCAGCCCTTTTCACAGCAGCTTGCCCGCGGCTTGTGGCCAATGACACAGCTTTAACTGTTCCCGCCATTTGGTGGGTTAACCGGATTGGTTCTCTAACAGCCAATCCGCGGATGGCCTTTTCGGCCAATCAGAATAGGGAACTTGGAGCCTACCAAGTTCCATACAGAACACCCCTCCCCCCTTGGTTTAGTCCAATGTGCGATACGTAGTCACGCAGGTAGGTGGAGCTTTCTTGAGTCCTGATTGACCTGCGCAGCTCAGTCTCGGCATGGTCTTCGAGCGGTTCAGATGGGATCGCTGTCTCTCTGGTCCTTCTCCATGGAACCTCCTGGAAGGGTGAGTCAGCCTTGCCGTTCCCGCCTGAGTCTCTTGGGCAGGTTGAGATAGCTCCGCTGCTCCCTCCTGGTTTGACCGGGTTGGTTGAGCTGGCCTGGCTGTTTCCTTCCTGGAAGGCCTCACTTCATTATCCTGCTACTGGACTTCTAATTTGGGGTTCATCTAACCGTGAGTGCTCTTTTTGATTTGTTAGATCGTCTTTTTGTAGTGTTTGTTGTCTTGTTATGGGAGGTTCATCTCTCCCTTTTTTATTATTTTGTATTCCCCCCCCCTCGGTTGTTTTTTGGTCAATATTTATTTTTATTGCCTCTGAGGTGTTTTTTCATTTGAGATTGCGAGAACGAAGCTGTTCTATGTGCCACTTCCATTCTCTACCGTCGTCTAGGAGTAGTTGGTAAGACCGGGGCCCTGTAATTTGAGTGATTGTGGCTGGAAGCCACAACAGTTCCCCAGTGAGGTTTCTCGCATAGACCAGGTCGCCAATTTCAAATGTTCGGTATTTGCTGGAGGAGTCGGGGGGGTTTGTCCCAGGTATAAGTGGGGTACAGTCTGTCTAGGTAGGAACATAATTTCCTACCCATTAGGAGATCTTCTGGGCTTTTGTTGGTTGTACTGCTAGGGGAAGTATGCTGTAGAGTTAGTAGTCGGTTTTGTTTGTCTTGCACGTCCCCCTTGTCCATTCTATCTAGGCCCTCCTTAGTATACGAACCATGCAATCAGCCCTGCCATTTGCAGCCGGACGGGCCGGTGCTGTTAAAGCATGTCGGATACTCTGGGTAGCCAGATATTGTTCGAATGCTGATGCTGTAAACTGGGGCCCATTATCTGACACCAGTACATCAGGCAGCCCATGTATAGCAAAAAATTTGTCTAGCTGTTTCATTACTGCCTCGGTGGTTGTGGAAGCCATAAAGATGACTTCTAACCAGTTCGAGTAGGCATCCACAACTATTAGGAAGGTGTTTCCTTTTGTCGGCCCAGCAAAGTCAATATGTAGTCTAGACCATTGACCCTGGGGAGTTTCCCCTTCCCTAACTGGTGCCTGTGTGGGGGGGGTAGACCTCGATTTCTGACAGTCATGGCATGTTTCCACCCAACATTCAATGTCTTTGTCCAGTTCTGGCCACCAGACGTAACTCCTGGCCAGGGCTTTCATTTTGACTATGCCCGGGTGTCCCTTGTGCAACATGCACAGAACATCTTCCTGGAGACTGTTTGATATAACCACCCTGTCACCCCATAAAATGCAACCTTTTTCGATAGACAATTTGGTTTGTCAGGTGCAAAATGGCTTAAAGTTCTCAGTTTTATTCTCCTCCGGCCAGCCCTTACCTACCCAATTCAATATGCACGCTGTCAAAAGGTCTTTAGCAGTGGCTCTTGCAACATCTGCTGCGGTTAGCGGCAGGTCCGGGCAGGTCTCTAGTTGTAGTGTGGAGATGGTTGGAGCTGGGTCCTCTTCCGTGATGGGCAGCGGGAAATGGCTCAGGGCGTCAGCATGTGTGATGGCTTTTCCGGGGCAATGAATCAGCATGTAGGAGTAGGCAGCGAGGAATTCAGACTATCTCGTCATTCTAGGTGACAGAATGTTCGGGGTTGGCTTGTTGCCTGCTAGGATTCCTAAAAGGAGCTTGTGATCAGTGATGATAGAAAAAGTTCTACTGTAAAAGTACTCATGGAATCTTTTGACTCCGGCAATGATTGCGAGGGCTTCTCTGTCCAGTTAGCTGTAATTGCGTTCTGACTTGGAAAGTGTCTTTGAATAAAAAGCGACTGGTGCCTCTCTGCCATCTGGTAGCTTGTGGCTCAGGATGGTGCCAATCCCAAAAGGCGATGCATCACAGGTGACCGTCAAGGGCAGGGTATTGCTATACTGGATTAAAATGGTGTTAGACATTAATAGGTCTTTGATACCCTGAAATGCTGCTTGTTCCCGATGGCCCCATGTCCAAGTAGTTTTTTTTTTATCTAGCAGCCGATGTAGGGTTTCTGCTCTGGTTGCCTTATGGGGCAGAAACACATTGTAAAAATTTATGAGACCTAGGAATGCTTGAAGGTCAGCTTTGTTCCTAGGTCTAGGAGAGTCTTTTATTGCCTTTATTTTTTTTGGGTGGGGTGTATGCCTTGTTCATCGATTAAATGGCCCAAAAATTCGACCTGGTTGGTGGCTAGATCACATTTCTCTTGTTTTACTTTGAGGCCTGCATCTCTAATTCTTGTTAAAACTGCTCTTAATCTGTTCTCTAGTTGGTTAGCATTTTTTGCTGAGACCAGAACATCATCAAAATAAGGGACGACTCCCTTGATTCCATTTAATAGGCATTCCATGAGGCTTTGGAACACGCCTGGGGCAACATGAATGCCATACTGGAGACGGTTACACTTGAATGCCCCTCTATGTGCCACAATAGTCTGTGCCTCTGCAGTAATGGGGTCAACGGGTAGTTGATACGTCTGTGCGAGATCAAGCTTCGCAAAAATTCTTCCTCCCCCTAGTGAGTACAGTAAATGTTGCACTACCGGTACTGGGTATGCACTTTGTTGGAGCGCATGGTTCAAGGTTGCCTTCTAGTCTCCGCAGATGTGCACTGACCCATCTGGTTTCACAGGAGTAACGATGGGTGTTTCCCACTTGGCATGGTCGATTGGTTCTAAAACTCCTTGAGCTTTTAATTTGTTCAATTGTTCATCAATTTTTGGTTTTAAAGCAAACGGGATGCATCTGGCCTTTAAATGGATGGGGGCTATTTTTGGGTCTAGGCTAAATGAAATTGGGGTCCTCTTGTACTTGCCTAGGGTCCCATTGAAAACATCTTGGAATTCTAATAGCAGGTTTTCCTCCCAGTTGACTGCAGCAATGTGGTTGATCCCGGTCATCCCGATTCCAGGGGTATGAACCATTCGATCCCTAACAGACTAGGGTGATCATGGTTGATGATGGTCAGAGGCAAGATTTCGGCGTGGTTCTTGAATTCGACGAGGAAATGTCCTAGGCCTACTCCCGGAATTTGATTTCCCTGGGAGTCTTTTAAAATAAGTCTTTGTTTCTGCAATTCTTTTTGTTTAATGTCCGGTATCAGGCGCCAGATGGCATTCCAGGATACCATAGATAGGAAAGACCCTGAGTCAACTTCCATCTCACAGAGCTTCCCTTCGATACTCACCTCTATCCGGACCTTCTTCCCATTTTCTGCCCTGGCATTTCTGATGGTGACTGTCTGATGCGTTTCCTCTCTGTCACTGGTTCTTTTGCTTCAGTTCCATCTGCTTCTGGCTTGTCTGTCATGTCTGAGGGGGGTGCTGTCTTGTCATGTCTGGGGGTGTGTGTGCTGCCACATCTTTTTGGACTATAGCTCTTTTTGTTGTGGCAGACCCTTTCGAGGTTCCCCCGTTTGTTACAAGCCCTACAGATTGTGTCGAGGAACCGGCATTCAGCTCGCAGGTGTTGCTCCCGCATCCCGCACATTTAAACTCCTGCCGGTTTCTCCTCTTTTCACGCCATTTCTTGTCTGATTGAAGTCTATGGATATCTTCATTTTCGTCCTCGATATCGCTCTGGGATTCGAGATCTTCATAGTGGGCTGTCGCTGTGGGCTGTTTCTTTCCTCCCTCTGCCTTCTTCTCTCTGGCTTGGTTTGGCAGATCTGGGATTGCATTCATTTGGGGCATGGTGACTGCTGACTTCTTTGCTGCTTTGGTGGCAGTTGCCTCTGCAATTGCCATGGTTATGTTTGGTCTATTCAGGATCTTGCTCTGAAGGGTAGTGTCCTTCAAACCGAGGACCACGTGGTCCCTCATGGCATCGTCCATGTTCTGGAACTCACAGGCTCCTCCAAATGTGTCTCAAGGCTGCTACAAAATCTCTGACAGTTTTATCTTCCTTCTGGTCCCTCTTGTAGAACTCATGTCTTTTTATCAAGTTGGAGACCACAGGTGCATAGTGTGCTTGGAGCATTCTGTTCAGCTTGGGCCAAGTCATCTGTTTGACATCTCTGGGTTTAGCCAGCGCCTTCGCCATTTTAAAGATGGCTGGTCCTCAGTGTGTAAGGAAGATAACCCTCTTCCTCTGGTCAGAGATTTCCTGCAGTTCGTTGCTTTCCAAAAACATAAGAAAGCGATCGATATACGACTCCCAATCCTCCTCATCAGGATTGAATGGTGTGGGTGGCGCGTTGTTACTGGCCATCTCTCTCGCTTGGTTCAGATCGCCGCATGCTTCAGTCTCACTCTTCTACGACGATCCCACCTTCGTCACCAGTGTTCCGTCCAGAAAGAAGCACATGAGACCGGGTTCCAACAATAAACTCTTTTATTAAACTCGCTAAGCAATAGTAATGGAATAACAGCCCAAGCCACGGCAGCCCTTTTATCATGGCTTGCCTGCGGCTTGTGGCCAATGACACCACTTTAACTGTTCCCGCTGTTTGGCGGGTTAACCGGATTGGTTCTCTAACAGCCAATCCGCAGATGGCCTTTTCAGCCAATCAGAATAGGGAACTTGGAGCCTACCAAGTTCCATATAGAACAGTAACTTTGAATGGTCACTCCTCACAAGCAAAGTACCAGCAAAGGAGGGGGAAAAAACTCCAGAAAAGTTCCAGAGACAGGAAGTCTAGTCCTGCCAAGAATGTACAAACGGAAAGGCAGTTTCTGTAAGCAAACCAGAATGTTTCCTTCCTGCCTTCATTGCAGGATTAGGCCAGTAATTTCTTCGAACAACTGATTCTCTGAACTGCTTAGAATGTTAACAACTGGTTCTAGTGAATAGCTGCGAACCTGTAGAATCCCACCCCTGGACAACACCCAAGAATTTTTCCACAGTATATATCCCATTGATTTTATGGGCTGACTTAACTCCTATAATTTTTTTCCTCATTTTAGACAGTTTATCTTCATTCTATTCTGCACATTTTCTGACTAAAGAGGTCGTTGTGACTCTTAAGTTCTTAAGAATATCCTTTTCTAATAATTCTGTTTTAAAAGAAAGGTAGTTACATTTACATATTCTTAGTTTAGTGGATTAACATTATATGAACAGTGCTATCATATCAGGTACTAAAATAAAATGAACAAAATGTCATGTTGCTGAAGAGTATAAAGGAAGAGATGTTAAACAATAAAAAGGAAGATATTTTTAATAGCTCACACGAAGACAAAGCATGATAAAGCTCTTATTAAGGTTCTGATGATGCTGCCATATGTGGATTCTAATGATGCTACCATATGTGGAAGATAATTTCCACTGAGGAATTGATAATTTTATTTAATTAACCATGAATGATAACTGACCATTAGACATCAAAAGTCCTGTTGGCTGGAAGCTCTCATTCTTTTGTAGCCCAGAATTTCCATCCCATCAGGTGAAAATTTAAGCCTCGTACATCCTACTCTAATAGAGAGAAGGTAGTCCTTGATTTACAACCATTGTAAGTCAACCATATTATAGGTAGTCCTTGACTTACAACCATTCATTCAGTAACATTTGTAGTTACAATTGCACTGAAAAAAATTGATTTGTGACTGGCCTCAAACTTGCGACCATTGCAGCATTCCCACGTTTATGTGATCAAAATTTGGGTGCATGGCAACTGGCATGTATTTTCAATGGTTGCAGATACCTGAGATCATGTGATAACAATGTATGACCTTCCCAGGCTGCTTCTGACAAGTAAAGTATATAGGGGAAACCGAATTTGCTTAATGACTGCATGGTTTGCTTTGTAACCATAGCAAAAAAAGGTCATAAAATTGGACGTGACTCACTTATTAACTGTCTTGCTTAGCAACATAAATTCTGGTCCCAATTGTCATAAACCATGGCCTACAGTATTCTAGAATACAATGAAGAATGATCTCATGGAAAGAAACCTAAAGAAATAGGTTTGGAGAATTTGAGTTCAAGAGCATTTTTTTTCGTTCATATAAGTCTTTTAACTTTGCCAATTTTATGAAAAGAGAAAGAGGAAGAGAGGGAAGGAGAGGGAGAAAGTGAGTGTTAAATGAACCCAACCATGTGTTGCTGCTAGAATCTGGAAGCCATAGCAATAGAATTGTTGGTACATGTTACATGATAGATGTTATAGCTATACCAAAGTTAACTTTTGTGTTCAGTTATCCTTGTACAAGTCCATTAGGTCAGTTGTTCAAATGTTTAATGGCTTTTAAAATTAACCAAAATCTATGCTGAGGCTTTTCATGTCTTAATAGGCATTGTGGGATTCAAGGATAGCATTTCTATCAAATGCAGCTGGGTTTTATTAAGATAATTAAACACAAATAATCAGCAAATCCTATTTCAGTTCAATTGAACACATATTTCCATGAAACACAATCTTTAAAGCTGGGAAACTCTAATCTGAAATACAGTGTTTAAATTCAGGAATGACACAGACTATTTAAAACTGACTCTTAGCATTTGAGGAGTTATATACCCATAGATAAGTGTCAGGATATAGATATAACATGAAAGATGAGTGAAGTTGAACGCTACAAGCCAAAAATGCAACTGTAAAACCCAAAGGATGCAAATATTCCTTCAAATCAGCAATATCTAGAGCCTCTCAAGTTGCTATTTAACTATAGTTGTTCAGTGTGACAGAAGCAATCATTACTTAAACACCAAAGGAGCAATTATACTCAATTATCTCAATTAAATAGAATTTGTTTTATAACTCTAGGCCTTATCTCTATCTACTTCTGAAAATGCAGATCTCAACATTATATTCAAGCATTTCATAGAAATCAATAACTTCTTGTGATTTCATTGAAAAAAACTTGGTTGATTTGTGTGCTAAATCTGAGAGATTAAAATTTGAGCTTTTGGAAATCTTGTTCATGACTAGCCCTGTAAACAGCACAGTTCACATAAAATCTTATGCTAATGAATTCAGATCTTAAATGGTAGGCCTCCTTTCCAAACTTTGCTACCTTATATAGTTTGAATTGCTTAGAACCCACAGTCTAATCTGGAAAATGTTTGGCACCTATATCCCTATTCCTTTAGCAGAAAAATTCCAGAGTGTCAAATTGCAGAAGTGTGTGAAGTGTGATAGTGTGAAGACCTCACTATCTTAAATAAATCTGAGGGGATTTGCACATTTCTGGGGATTGCACAAGCATAGCTGGATTGTTGTCAAAACTTGATTCCACTCTGTCTTGACAAACTGGCTTTGGTAAACAAAGAACATGGAGTGAGAGGGGTCTGGCATTCCATGCAGAAACCTAATGCTTTGCACAAATTTGGATCACTGCTAGATCTTGTTCCCTTACTGCCTGAGCAAACTATATGTTACAACTGGGAAAACTGACAATACAAAGATAAAGTTTGTTCCTACTTCAACATAATATATCTCTGAATGTACTGGACTGTCATTGCCTGTGGAGATAATATTAGAATTGTTTTCAAAAATGACTATCCAGAATTTATTCTGTCTTACATAATCATAAGCCTTTGTATAATCAATAAATCAAAAATAGATGTGTTTTTGGAATATTCTTGCCAATTCCATAATCCATAGAATGTGAGCAATGTGATCTTGGATGCTTCTTCCTGAGTCCAGCTCATTTATCTGTCAAGCCTAGATTGTGAAAATATTAAGCATTACCTTGCTTGCATGTGAGATGAATGAAGTTGTTTTTGGTAGTTTGAATATTTTTAGCAGGATTTTTGGGTGGAATATATCATCTTTATAGCTTTTGCTCTAAATTGTCTAGTCCTACAATTGCCATTTTTACCAACCTTAGCAGAATACGCCAATCCAGCACAACCTGGCTTTGATTCGTTCCTCTGGCATGATAGATTTCACCACATTAAAGAAGATAAGGAAAGATTCTTACCAGTTATTCCACAATAACTCATCCACAGGACTGGAACTTGACTCGTCACTCATGTATTCTCGTTCTCACTGAATTGAAATTATTCAATCTGTCTCGAAGTGAAAAATTACTGACGTAATTAACTAACAGCATATACTAAAATTAAACTCAAACATTTAGTTAACTATATCTCCATATTTACATTCTTTATTCTGTGTTGAAAAGCACAGAATAAAAGTGTTATTTTATTAATAACATGTGTTATTAATACATATGTATTAATAACATGTGTTATTAATACACATGTATTAATAACATGTGTTATTAATACACATGTATTACACATGTGTTAAAAGCAAAATCACTAATAAATTAATAAAAATAGATTAAGAAGCAAGAGCACAGTAGGAAGATGCTCTTGGGATATAGAGCTTAGAGCAACATATTAAAGCCCATTGCTCCCCAAAAGTAGCCATCCAGGTGAAAGATTGCTTGTGCTTCTTCCCAAGTAGAATTAAGAGTTCCAGGTATATTTCACTCTCCTATCAAGGACCTGAAGACCTGGCCCTGCCAATTGGCCTGGGGTCCCCAATAGATTGTTGCTGGACTAACAGGCCCCCTCTCCCTCTGTTCATCTTTTAAATTTCACATTTCATATTTAATGTCATATTTCATTGTACTTTCACTTTAATTTTATTGTTTCATTCCTTTATTATTAGCTTTTTTAAAAAAAAAATTTTTTTTATTATTTTTTCCTCATTTTGTTCTTGTGAGCCACCCAGAGTACCCCCATGGCAAGGTGGGCAACAAATATGTTTAACAAATCAATAAATTTCAGAAGATTAATTTTAAATTAATTTTTTGAATCCTAAGAAAACTGCAAATTAGTAAGAGATTTATCATTGCTTCTCTATCTGTGTTATGCTAAATAATTATTTAATAATTATGTTAATGATTATTACATTTAGTTGACAGTTTTTATCTATTGTCTGCATTAATATGAATCAACCTCATTTTGTGATTTTTTTGTTTTTAATTTATGAATCAAGTTGATTGATTCTTTGTTGGTTAATAAATATGTTTATGAAGAACTCTTTTATTGTTCTTCTCATATTTCATTTAAATAGCAATAGCACTTAGACTTTTATACCATTTCACAGTGTTTTATAGCCTTATCTAAGCAGTTTTACAGAGTCAGTATATTGCACCCAACATTCTGGGTTCTCATTTTACTGACCTCAGAAGGATGGAAGGCTGAATCAACTTTGAGCTGCTCAGAACTGAACTCCTGAAGTGAGCAGTGAGTTAGCCCTGTACTATTGCATTTGAATCACTGTGCCACCAAGATTCATAAATTAATTTTGTAAAGAGGTCCACTTAGACTAAACTAAACAATGGATTTTGATTCAAATTTATTTTTATAGTTGTGCTTTCAGTTGACTTCCAAGTCAAATTAAAAAGTTTTGTTTTCTAAAAGTTTAGATAAATTGCATCCTAAAATGCTTCATAGCACAGTTATTTAGAAATTATACAAATGTTCATAGACAAAAGAAAATAATTTAAAAATAATTTCTCCAGTTTCACCTTCCAAAGACCTTTCACTATTTTAGTACAAATATATATTCATGCACTTTTCTCCTTAGGGTTTATTTCTGGGGAGGGTGGGTGGCTTGAAGACAATAACCTCAGCCCCACATAGCATGCAACTAGATTATGTCTGGGGTCCCCTCTCCCCAATTACATTTTTCAGACCCACAAGATCTAATAGAGAGGGCATATTATGGGTTATTTATGGAGCTACATTTAGTGAGTCCCAAATGACAGGCCTTCCTGGGCATGGCACCCACCATGTCCCAAGTCTGCAAAATGCATATTATAATACTGATTTATATAATTCAGAATAACAACACAGTTGATAGGATACCTATCCATTACTTTTTGTCCTGCTTTTGGGTGCTATGGAGAACAAATTGGCCCCCTCTTTCCTCTACAGCCTTTCAAGTACCTTTCTCAGGTTTTATCAGGTCTTAGGGAAGCCTAAGCCTTAACAAAATAACAGAGATGGAAGGGGCCTCAGAGGTCTTGTATTCCTGGGCATGGCACCCACATTATGAATATCCTCCCTCCTCAAGTTAGGTTGCACCATCATTCCAGAGGTCTCTCAAGATTTATTTCTGGCCTCAAGTCTGGGGATCCCAGAGAACTGGCAAATTAGTAAGACGACTCTATTATTATTAACATCTCCTTACCCATTGTTTTTTTATGTTGCATTGTATAGTTTTTAATGTATTGAATAATTGTTTTTTGTAAACTCTTGGTTTTTTAAAACTCTGTTGTACACCATCCGGAATCACTTTTTTATGATGCGGGCAGCTATATAAATTTGGAGAAATAAAATCAGAACCAATTAGTAGACCAAAGCAAAACTTTGAAGGGTTGCTTTGAGTTGTTGCGAGTTTGCGCAAAGCAGCCTTTTGAAGCTGTTCTCAGAGTAATGTGGTCCCTCACTTCTGAGGTCTCCTGTGGCATAGCTGGAAATAGAGGATTTTACATGCACAAGCATGTAAGAAGTCCCTCCAGTTATTGATGAGCCAGTTAAGTCTGCAATGGGGTGCAGAGAACTTCAGCAAAGGTAATGTATATTTATTTATTTATTTTATTTTGTTTATTTGATTTGTCAATCGTTTACAAGATAATAGATATCAGTATAAACATGAATAAGAATACAGGAAATAAGTACGAATAAATCACCTCCACATCAAGTTATCTCTGACAAGTGAAAACTTAAACTGTAGTGAATTGCAGTGATCTCACAGACTTCAAACAAAAAGGACATCTAAAAAGGAACATCAAAAAACTTGACTATTGTACGCATTCATCCAAGTTCAGCTATTGTTTAGGATTTACTATGGCTTTAAATTAGCATCTAATTAGAGTCCAATTAAATTCACAATATCATCACAAGAAATCACGCTATTGTAGACCATTATAAAAAATTAGTTTGGACATTCAGCACAACATTAACGAAACATGCAGTTTCTGGAGAAGAAATCATGCAATTTGAAATTCGTATATGGATGTGGTTTTGAAAGCCTTTTAATAGGTGCACACATAACTTAATCCATGCATTATGGGACATGTGACCTCACATTGGCCTCCTCAAATGAATTACTTTTTAAGATTGGCAGCTGCTAATGTTCCACCATCCTGATAAGGAATCTGTTGCTACTTACCCTATGTCTCTTCTGGAAAAAAATAAATCAGCTCTAATCAGGCCAGATGCTATCCTTTATGAGGTCTCCTTAGACCATTGTGGAATATTAAAATGATGGTGCATGTAATTTAATTGCTGCTATTCTAATCTGATATAGCCAAGGCAAAGTGAATGGAAACAGCAAGTTGCTATTTGTAGTATTTTGAGAAGTATTATAGATAGATCCATAAAAAAGGAATACATCAGAATCTCTTCAGTTATAAATGTGCTGCTCCAATGAAAGAAGAACCCTGATCAGGAAATTGAGTGTGCCATGATTGACAAAAAAAATCTAAAGTTTATGTATGATCCAATAAAATATTTCTTTTTTTATTCTTCTGAGGCATGCCCAAGGAATACTTTATGATTTTTCAAAAAACAATGGCATTCATTTCAGTTTGATGCTTAGACAATGTTTTTTTTGGAATTCAGGAAGAGATGCTGAGAAATGTCCCTTATAGATTCCTGGCAATTTTGCTAGTTAAAACCTAGTAAAAAGTTAAATTAGCAACGAATTCCCTAAATATATTGCTAATATGAGATACAAACACACACAAACCCCAAATATGGAAATCATGAGTCAATAAGAAGGGGAATGGATTGCAAGTAATTCCTGTAATAGAATTGGAGAATAATTCTTCAATTATTTAACTAAAATTGTGTAAAGGACATCAGGCCACTAAGTCTTTCTACTCACTCTAGGAGTCCAGATTAAGGTATCTCCAGCAAATGTCTTTCTAAACTCCTGAACATAAAGGGAACATTTTCCCATATCTTTTCTCTATAGAGTTCAATTCTTCTTCTTCTTCTTCTTCTTCTTCTTCTTCTTCTTCTTCTTCTT
>BLBF01000020.1:24883152-24982375 GCA_015471245.1 Laticauda colubrina | reverse complement strand
CTTCTTCTTCTTCTTCTTCTTCTTCTTCTTCTTCTTCTTCTTCTTCTCCTCCTCCTCCTCCTCCTCCTCCTCCTCCTCCTCCTCCTCCTTCTCCTCCCCCCCCCTCCTCCACCTGACATTTGCCAAATATACAAGATATGTTAAGCAACATTGGACAACTGTTCCCCCCTCCTCCAAACAGGATGCACCTAATTTAAGATGCAGCTTTGGCTTCAATCAGATATATAAAACTTTCTTCTCTTGGCAGTGTCATGGAAGAATTTTTATGAGGCTAAAATGCATATTTGATGTTATGAATCACTGGTTAAGAATTAATTCTTTCACCAGATATCTCAGTTTTTTTAACTCATTATGAAAGATTTTGAATCCCAAATGAAGAGCAAAGATAAGAGAAATTATTAGTTTACCATATATAATAATAGTATGCTTCTTTAATGGATATTTATATTAAAGTTGAACAATAGTTTTTATTTTTCAGAAGAATTATTGTATATAGTCCAATTGTTGGAGACATTTATTTGCATCTTTTTTAAAAGCATAATTAATACAAATCTAATATGTAATGCAAATCTAATGTGTTCCAGTAGCAAAACACATCAGATATTCCATTATTTGTTTGAATACAAATGGGTAAGAAGGCTCATATTTTGATCAGGATTTGCCCTTTACGGATCTTCCAGATAATTGTTAAAGCATAAAAGATATCTTACTTTGACCATTAAAAGTAACTCCAGGAAACATATTTAAAGAAAAAAACGTAATTGCAAGTCTTCCCAAATGCACATGAATGTGATTAGAAATATAATCACACACCGTGTGCAACAAAACAATGAAAATGTAGAATTACTCATTTTTGTTGTTTACTATTATTATAAGCATTACGAATAATACAATTTATAAAAAAATTTATAATACTTCCAATGTTTCCTCAAAACATAATGTTGTGTAAATCCTGCTTTATTTATAGTACTGTATCCAAAATATTTTTACACTTACGTAAGAGTTTCTGCATATCGCAGCTGATTTATTTTCTTACTGGAAAAAGGATTGCAGATTTTGATAGTGGCTTGTGATTTCCATCTTGTGGATAAAATTTGGCATGGGGATAATACACGAGACTTTTTTTTGTAATGATTTTAATTAAAAAAAAGGATTATTTGGTTTCATGGAAAATCAAATGGTTGGAAGTCACAATGATGACCATTAGTTGTGGATAATAATTTTGAATATTCATAAGCTTTGAGAGAGAAAAAAAATCCTTTCAACAGATTATAGTGCTTCATTTGAAGGCAAGAAAAAAATATCTTGATGAACTGTATACATTAAGGCCCTCCTATCCTACCACCTCTTACGATATTAAACAATATGAAACAATACCGTATCATAACTAGAGACCTTCATGTTTCTGGGGTTTATAATCCCCCAGGATTTGAAATGGATGCCTAACATTAAAAACATATTTTAAAAGGCACATCAAAGAATGTTCTTCCTGCATCAACTCAGAAGGTTCAGATTGCCCCAGGAGTTGTTGATACAGTTTTACAGGGGAATTATTGAGTCTGTCCTCTATACTTCTATAACTATCTGGTTTGATACAGCAACCAAACAAGTTAAGGCTAGGTCACACTGGCTGACGGATGCAAAACGTATGCAAAAAGGACCCAGTGGATGAGCAAAATTTCCATCCGTTGTTATCTGCGCTCAAAAGTGCCTCAAATTTGCATAAACAGAGCAGACAACAACAGAAAGGAACAGAGGTGGGGAGGATGTAGCGGGGATGGAAAGCGGATGTTCATAGGAAGCCTAGCAGATGAAAGCGGATGGAAGCAGATGACACATCCAAAGGGCTTCCGGGGGAGAATAGCGAAGCAGATGCATAGCGGAAGGAGCGGATGCATAGTGGATGCGTAGCAGATGACGCGGATGCATCACGGACGCCTATAGGATACATAGCAGATGTGTAGAGGATGCAAAGCGTTCATTGCGCATGCGGGGAGGATGAATTGCGTAAGCTCCGTGGATATAAAAGGTTGCAGCTCGCAAGCAGTCAACATTCAGAGGAAGGACCTGCTGCCAGAGACATATTGAGAGAACACCATGGGGAAGAAGAGGAAGCCTGTGCCTACTCCTGCCAGCCCTGGCAAGAAGGACAGAACCACCATCCCACCCCCTGACGCTGACTCTGAAGCTGCTGGTGCTTCTGCTGCTGGTGCTGGTGCTCCTGGTGTTGCTGCTGCTGGTGCTTCTCCTGCTGGTGATGCTGCTGCTTCTCCTCCTGCTGCTGCTGCGGGTGCTTCTCCTGCTGGTGCTGCTGGTGCTTCTCCTGCTGCTGCTGCTGCTTCTCCTGCCTGCTGCTGCTGCTTCTCCTGCTGCTGCGGCTGTGATGGAGCAGCCCCAAGCCCCTCAAAGCCCTGCTGCTGAAGGCCCTGAAGCCCCTGTCAGAGGGAGGAAGAGGCAAGGCAAGGAGAAGGGAGAGAGGAAACAGTACTCCATCTCTGAAGACCATGAGGAGGAGGTGCTGGAATGGCTGAGGGAGAATGAGTACCTGTGGAGAAAGGGCCACAGGCTCTATCGCGACACCAAGAGGAAGCAGGCAGCATGGAGAGAGAAGGTGGAGAGCCTGGGCTACACTTCAGATGTACTCCTTGGGTGGTGGAAGCACATGCACACCTGGTATGTATACATGCACCTGAAGAAATCTGGGCAGGCCGCTGTCAAGCTCACTGACCGGGAGACCTATGTCATGGCCAGGTGCAGCTTCCTGGAGGCTGCCACTGAGGAGCAGCCCCTCTGTCAACCCTCTCCCTCAGACAACCCACAGAGAGCCACTCCTCTTTCAGACAGGAGACAGCTCCCTTGTCCAGGCAGGTGTCTTTGGAGGGCCCCAAGACAGAGACCCCCCCCACAGCTGCACTCCCAGTGCCGGAGGACATGGAGGATCCCCTGTCTCAGATGGAGCAAGAAGAAGCAGCCACCAGAGACCAACCCACCCCCACCCCCAGCTCCACCTCCACAGAAAGCAGGCAGAGAGGCAGACCAGAGGGACAGAGCCAAACTGTCCTCTTGGAGATCAGGGACACAATCAAAGCCAGCACAGATCTCCTCTCCCAGCTGGTCCACTTCAACATACCATCCTCTAACCTTCATCACGTATGTGAGTCAGACCCTCATGGACATACCCAAGGCCCAGTATCAGGAGATGAAGGAGAGGATCACAGCTCTTCTGCACCACCCTCCAGGGCCACCTGAACCTGCTGCTACCCACTCCAGGTCTGCTCCTCCACCCCAGGCGATGTCACAGCTATTCCAGGGATTTCAACAGCCCCTCGCCTACCAAGCCTACCACTACCAGGACTTCCCACAGCAGAAGCAGCCCTTCTCAGTCCAGACCCAGGTTCCTTGGACACCACAGATGCCACAGATGCCTCACCTGACCCAGCTGCAGACCAGACAGCCCCACTACACTCCTCCTTCCTCCACCCCACAGCCAAGCCCTTCCTCAGAACATCTGTCATCAGTCTTGGGCCTCACATCCCAGGTCCTTGATGAGGGGCCTCTCAACCTCATGGGACTGAGCCAGCTCTCTGAGAGCTTCCTGCACACACCATCTTCTGTTGTACTCTCGGGGCCAGGCACCCCAATGGCACCTCAGACCAACACTCCAGCAACAGCCACCTCCACAGTCCCTGGCCCCTTTACATCTGAGACCATGGGCACGCCTCAGAGTGACTGAGAAGAGTGCCAGAGACTGAGTTGTTATATGTTCACTTTATCTTTGCTTAAGACACTTTACTTGGATCATTTTGCTTTTTAATAAAGTCATACGGTTTGTTATTAATAAAGGTTATCTTTGCTTCACACACTTGGTTCATTTTTTTTTACTTAATGAAGTGTTGGGGAAAACTTTGAAAAAACCGTTAAGCCTTTGCATGCTTGTGGGATTAGTAAGGATAGCTGTGGGATGGATAGCTGTGGGATGGGTAAGGATAGTTGTGGGATGGATAAGGATAGTTGTGGGACAGATAAACCTCCAGTGCAAGCATAGTGGGACTGTATGGTCCACCCTCCCAGCTGCCACACATGTGGCCCCTTATTATCAATAACAATTTAATCATTGATCAACACATTTCAACATAAACAAAACTCTATATTAATGCCCTGTTCATTGTAGGGCCACTCAACATACTGGCACAATCTCATCAGTGTGATGAGACAGGCTGAAGGAAGCATCCATTAAGCATCTACCATCCTGTCTTGCCACTCCACTGCTCCAGCTGGGGAGTTGCACCAGTGTTTCAGGGGGTTGCACTGCTTCTTCCCTTCACGTGAAGCTCTGTTGGGGCCTTGCACATCCACAGTGCCTATCAAGTTTTGTCCTTGCCTCCATTCACCAGGCTCCATGTCCGCATTGCCTTGTTGATGGTCCACAAGCCTGTTCTGCAACACTGGGTAGTGGGTGCACATGAGATTATACAGGATGCAGCAAGCTTCCATGATGTTCCTCACGGTCTGTGGGCGATGCTGCATGGTGGTGAGAAGTACCTGGAACCTGTTGGCTAGGATGCCAAAGGCATTCTCCACCACCCGTCTTGCCCTGGACAGCCTGTCGTTGAAGATCCTCTCTTCATGGGTGAGGTATCTGGAAGTGTAGGACTTCATGAGGTAGGTTCTGAGGGAGAAGGTGTCATCACCCATGATGAAGTAGGGCACATCTTGCGTGTCATTGGGTAGGGGGTCTGGATCTGGGAAACCCATGATGAGGTTGTGTTCCAGCCCAACCTTGAGGTCACTGGCATTGTATATCTGGGCATCTGAAGCTGACCCGTTGCCTGAAGCATCGATGTACATGAACTTGTAGTCAGCATCAACAATGGCAAAGAGGATGATGCTGAAGAAGCCCTTGTAGTTGTGATAAGAGGACCCTGATTTGGCTGGAGCTTTGCAGGCCACGTGCTTCCCATCTATGGCTCCAACGGTGTGGGGAAAGTTCCACCTCTGATACCACTGCTTTGCAACTTTCTTCCATCCTTCTTCAGTGGTGGGACACTGGAGGAGCTCCTCCACATATTCTTCGATGATGGCCTGCACCACTTCTATGACCACAATGCTGATGATGTTGTGTGGCACCCTCCAGGCATACTGCATGTTTCTGTACATGGTTCCAGAGGCCAGGTGGTACAGAGTCAGTGCCACCTTGAGCCCAGGGTCCAGGCTGGGATGGAAGTTGGTGCTTGGCTTGGTCAACCTGCATCTCAGACGCTCTACAACTTAGTCAAACATGGCTGGTGGCATCCTCATGAAGTGCTGGAATGCACGAGTGTCTTCATTCCTCAGCTCCACCATCAGCTTGTCATAGAGTCCAAATTCCACTCTTCTCCCAATCCATCTTCGGACCCACACAGCTCTTGAACGTCTCCTTCTCCTTGCGTAGAAAAGGTGAAACAGTCTGAAGAGGGCTTGGTTCTGGTGTTGAATGATGGCGGCTACCAAAAGAAGTGTGCGATGATCCATGGTGGAGATCAATGGATGATGTGGAAGAGCAAGAGCAAGACTGAAGAGGTCTGCACACCACGGCTGCTGAACTGATAGTGAGATCCAGGTGATTTCCTCCCCCTTTTTATTGGAAATGTCAGTTTTCCACTAGGTGTTCTTCCACATACTCTAGGTATCCTCCAGACATCCTAAATATCCGAGATACATCCCATATACGAATGTTTTGTCCGTTTTAATGCTTTAGATCCGAGCTGCATCTGCTTTCATCCTTTCTATGTCCGTGCTACTAATGCTGTGTGGACGTTCCACGTACCTTTCGCTTCCTCCCTCTTTCCACTTTCCACTGGAGTGGATGTGAGTTGTGCAGATGCCCAGAGGATGCCGAGAGGATACAGCAGACGTGTAATGGATGACAACGGACGTAGAATGTTTGTTGCCCGTATGTGTCACGGATGTAGATCATACGCGACGGAAAGTTGATCCGCTCAAAAAGTTTTGTGCAGCTCAAAACTTTTTGAGCAGATGAAATAGCAGTAGACAGATGTTTGACAGATAGAGCGTATGAAAGATGTACGCAGTGAGTACACAACCGATGCATCGCGCTTTCCAAGGGATGGCAAGCTTTTTTGTCTGTTTTACATCCTCTTTGCATCCGTTGGTGCAATGTGATATGAGCTTTAGGTACAGCCTTCAACAGATAGGACTTCAGAAGAAAAACACTTGCAACCAGCTTGCCTTCCACTGAGGACCTGTATACAGCATGTTTCAGGAAGAGGGATGAGAAAATATTTATCCTTTACATCCTGCACATAAAATGTTTCAACTTCTCCCCTCAGGACACCACTAACTAGTCCCAAAACCATTTCTTTCTCTCATGCCATCACTCTGCTGAACACTTAATTACCACAGTACTGTTATGTCTAAGTATATTTATCCATGTAGTAGACTGTATTACCCTTCTAATCTTTTCTACTTTTCCATTGGAAACTTATAATATACCTTGATGTTAATATGTACAACTAGAGGTTATACACTGAAAACAAACTCCTTGTGCATCCAAGCACCCTTGGCCAATGAAGAATATTCTATTCCATTCTGTTCTGTTCAGTTCTGTTTTTTGCTCTGTTCTGTTCTGCTCTGCTCTGCTCTGCTCTGCTCTCTTCCACTCCACTCCACTCCTCAGTGTTTGTGTGTGTTTGTGTGTGTGTGTGTGTGTGTGTGTGTAAAACAACTGTGGGAAATCAAGTGAGTGAAAAAGCTTACAGGGATTTATTTCTCCCCATTTTTCAATCATAATGTATTTTCTTGGGTGAAGGGATATGAAAACTTAAAAGATTAAATATTTTAATGGTTTAAGCCCATGTCCCACTGCACCAACGGATGCAAAGAGGATGCAAAATGGAAAAAAAGCTTGCCATCCATTGTAAAACGCAATGCATCCGTTGTGTACTCACTGCATACGTGTTTTATACGCTCTATTTGTCGAGCTTCCATCCACTGAGATTTCATCCGTGCAAGAAGTTTTGAGCTGCACAAAACTTTTTGAGCGGATGAACTTTCCACTGCGTACGATGTACATCTGCGATACATATGGGCAACAAACGTTCTACGTCCGTTGTCATCCATTAAATGTCTGCTGTATCCTCTCGGCATCCTCTGGCTATCCTTGCAACTCACATCCGCTGCAGCTGAAAATGGAAAGAGGGAGGAAGCAAAAGGTACACGGAACGTCCATACAGCGTTAGTAGCACGGAAATAGAAAGGATGTAAGCGGATGCATCTCGTATATAAAGCAATAAAACGGACAAAACGTTTGTATATGGGATGTATCTCAGATATTTAGGATGTCTGGAGTATATCTAGAGTATGTGGAAGGACACCTAGCGGAAAACCGATATTTCCTATAAAAAAGGGGAGAAACTCATCTGGATCTTACTTTCAGTCCAGCAGCCTGGTGTGCAGACCTCTTCAGCCCTTACTCTTGCTCTTCCACATCATCCATTGATCTTCACCATGGATCATAACACAGTCCTTATGGTAGCTGCGATCAATCAACACCAGAACCAAGTCCTGTTCAGACTGTTTCACCTTTTCTATGCAAGGAGAAGAAGGCAACGTACAAGAGCTGTGTGGGTCCAACGATGGATCGGGAGAAGAATGGAGTTTGGACTGTATGATAAGCTGATGGTGGAGCTGAGGAATGAAGACCCTCGTGCATGCCAGCACTTCATCAGGATGCCACCAGCCATGTTTGACGAAGTTGTGGAGTGTCTGAGATCCAGGTTGACCAAGCCAAGCAACAACTTCTGTCCCAACCTGGACCCTGGACTGAAGGTGGCACTGACTCTGCACCACCTGGACTCTGAACATACAGAAACATGCAGTATGCCTGGAGGGTGCCACACAACAGCATCAGCAAAATGGTCAGAGAAGTGGTGCAGGCCATCATCGAAGAATACGTGGAGGAGCTCCTCCAGTGTCCCACCACTGAAGAAGGCTGGAGGAAAGTTGCAGAGCAGTGGTATCAGAGGTGGAACTTTCCCCACACCGTTGGAGCCATAGATGGGAAGCACGTGGCCTGCAAAGCTCCAGCCAACTCAAGATCCTCGTATTACAACTACAAGGGCTTCTTCAGTATCATCCTCTTTGCCATGGTTGATGCTAACTACAAGTTCATGTACATTGATGCTTCAGGCAACGGGTCACCTTCAGATAGCCAGGTATACAATGCCAGTGATCTCAAGAATGGGCTGGAATGCAACCTCATCATGGGTTTTCCAGATCGAGACCCCCTACCCAATGACACACAAGATGTGCCCTACTTCATCATGGGTGATGACGCCTTCTCCCTCAGAACCTACATCATGAAGCCCTACACTTCAAGATACCTCACCCGTGAAGAGAGGATCTTCAACTACAGGCTGTCCAGGGCAAGACGGGTGGTGGAGAATGCCTTTGGCATCCTGGCCAACAGGTTCCAGGTACTTCTCACCACCATGCAGCATCACCCAGGGACTGTGAGGAGCATCGTGGAAGCTTGCTGCATCCTGCACAATCTCATGTGCACCCGCTACCCAGTGTTGCAGAACGGGCTTGTGGACCATCAGCAAGGGAATGAGGACATGGAGCCTGGTGAATGGAGGCAAGGATGAAACCTGATAGACACTGTGGATGTACAAGGCCCCAACAGATCTTCATGTTAAGGGAAGAAGCAGCGCAACCTCCTGAAACTCTAGTGCAACTCCCCAGCTGGAGCAGTGGAGTGGCAAGACAGGATGATAGATGCTTAATGGATGCTTCCTTGAGCCTGTCTCACAACACTGATGAGATTGTGCCATGTATGTTGAGTGGCCCTACAATAAATAGGGCATTAATGAAGAGCTTTGTTTATTTTGAAATGTGTTAATCAATGAATAAATTGTTATTGATAAAAAGGGCCATATGTGTGGCAGCTGGGAGGGTGGACCATACAGTCCCACTATCTTTTCACTGGAGGTTTATCTATCCCACAGCTATCCTTACCTATCCCACAATTATCCTTACCCATCCCACAACTATCCTTACCCATCCCACAACTATCCTTACCTATCCCACAGCTATCCTTACTGATCCCACAACTATCCTTACCTATCCCACAAGCATGTAAAGGCTTAACCATTTTTTAAAAGTTTTCACCAACACTTTATTAAGTCAATAAAATGAACCAAGTGTGTGAAGCAAAGATAACCTTTATGAATAATTGTCTTAAGTAAACTGTATGACTTTATTAAAAAAGCAAAATGAACAAAGTAAAGTGTCTTAAGCAAAGATAAAGTGAACAGGTAACAACTCAGTCTCTGGCACTATTCTCAGTCACTCTGAGGCATGTCCATGGTCTCAGCTGTCAAGCGGCCAGGGACTGTGGAGGTTGCTGGTCTGAGGTGCCATTGGGGTGCTTGGCCCCGAGAGTACAACAGGAGATGGTGTGTTCAGGAATCTCTCAGTGAGCTGACTCAGTCCCGTGAGGTTGAGAGGCCCCTCCTCAAGGACCTGGGATGTTAGGCCCAAGAGTGATGACAGATTGTCCATTGAAGGGCTTGGCTTTTGGGTGGAGGAAGGAGGAGTGTAGTGGGGCTGTCTGGTCTGCAGTTGGGTGAGGTGAGGCATCTGTGGCGTGCGATGAACCTGGGCCTGGACTGGGAAGGGTGCCTCTGCTGTGGGAAATTCTGGTACTCGTAGCCTTGGTAGGTGAGGGTCTGTTGAAAGCTGTGGAAGAGCTGTGATATCGCCTGGTGTGGAGGAGCAGACCTGGAATGGGTCAGAGTAGGTTCAGCTGGTCCTGGAGGGCTGTGCAGAAGTGCTATGATCTTCTGCTTCATCACCTGGTACTGGGCCTTGGGCAGGTCCATGAGGGTCTGGCTTACGTACGTGATGAAGGGCTTGCGGTTAGAGGATGGTATGTCACTGTGGACCAGCTGAGAGAGAAGTTCTGTGCTGGTTTTGATTGTGTCCCTAATCTCCAACAGGACAGTGTGGCTCTGGCCCTCCAGTCTGCCTCTCTGCCTGCATCCTGTGGAGCTGGGTGTGGGTGTGGGTGTGGGTTGGTCTCTGGTGGCTGCCGCTTCTTGCTCCATTTGTGACAGTGGATCCTCCAAGTCCTCTGGCATGGGGAGTGCAGCTGTCGGGGGAGGGTCTCTGCCATGGGGCCCTCCGAAGACACCTGCCTGGACAGGGCAGCTGGCTCCTGGCTGGAAGAGGACTGCCTGTCTGTGGGCTGTCTGAGGGAGAGGGTTGTCAGAGGGGCTGCTCCTCAGTGGCGGACCTCACCCAACAGGAAGCTGCACTTGGCCATGACATACATCTCCCGGTCAGTGAGCTTGACAGCGGCCTGCCCAGATTTCTTCAGGTGTAGCTTGCCATACCAGGTGTGCATGTGCTTCCACCATCCAAGGAGTAGGTCTGAAGTGTAGCCCAGGCTCTCTGCCTTGTCTCTCCAAGCTGCCTGCTTCCTCTTGGTGTCACGATAGAGTCTGTGGCCCTTTCTCCACAGGTACTCATTCTCCCTCAGCCATTTCAGCACCTTGTCCTCATGCTCCTTGGAAAGGGTATACTGTTTCTTCTCTCCCTTCTCCTTCCCTTGCCTCTTCCTCCCTCTGGCAGGGGCTTGAGCAGCAGGGCCTTCAGGGGCTTGAGGAGCAGGGCTTTGAGGGCCTTGGGGCTGATCCACCACAGCAGCAGCACTAGCAGCAGCAACAGCAGAAGCAGGAGGAGGAGAAGCACCAGTAGTACCAGCAGCACCAGCAGCACCACCAGCAGTGGCAGCAGCAGCAGCAGCAGCAGCAGGAGAAGCACCAGCAGCACCACCAGCACCAGCACTGGCAGCAGGAGAAGCACCAGCAGCACCACCAGCAGCAGAAGGAGAAGCACCACCAACAGCAGCACCAGCAGCAGCAGAAGCACCAGCAGCTTCAGAGTCAGCACCAGGGGATGGGATGGTGGTGCTTTCCTTCTTGCCAGGGCTGGCAGGAGTTGGCATAAGCTTTCTCTTCTTCCCTGACTGACGAACCATGGTGTTATTCGAAGATGTCTGTGGCAGCACGTCTTTCTTCGGAATGCAAGCTGCATCCTTTTATATCCGCAGAGCTGATGTAATTCATCCTCCCCGCATGCGCAGTGAACGCTTTGCATCCGCTATGAATCCAATATGCATCCTATAGTCGTCCGTGATGCATCCGCGTCATCTGCTACGCATCCGCTCCTTCCGCTATGTGCCCCTTCGCAATTCTCCCCTGGAAGTCCTTCGGATGTGTCATCCGCTTCCATCCACTTCCATCTGCTAGGCTTCCTACAAACATCCATTTAACATCCCCGTTACGTACTACCCCCGTCCATTCCTTTCCGTTCCTTTCCATTCTGTTTATGCAAATTTGGGGCACTTTTTGGAGTGGATAACAACGGATGGAGCCACTCCCGAAATTATGCTCGTCCGCTGTGTTTTTTTTTCCATACGTTTTGCATCCGTCAGCCAGTGGGATCTAGCCTTTAGTTCTTCTAATAGTCTTGCAAATTGTAACACTTTTTATACTGTCCATTTTTATGTTGTCCATCTCTCTTATAAGGTGACTCTGGGTGAGTTATGAATTATGGTTCATCACACAGCCAGATGTAGAAAATCTGGAATTGGGTTTTTAACCACCTTTTGTGTTCTTCCCAAGGACCTGGGATAAGCAGATGTTGATATCTGATGGTAGAGGTATTGTTGCAGGCTCTTCCGACTAAAAGTGCCTTTTGCAATTGACTGATGGTGAATTTGTCAATGTCAATGGTGTTCAAGTGGTGCTCCAGTTGTTTTAAATTGCATCCAAGATTATCATTATTATCTGGGTGGTTGATAGATTGTTGTTATTGTTGTTATTACTATTATTTATCCAAGCATTTTCATCTAAACATAAATACGCTTTATATATCCTTAACAAATCACCTTTTTTCATGCTGTTGATTCATCTCCTTCCCTTCTTTTGGCTGCGGCTTCTCTAAGAACTGATCCTCTTAATTTCTTCTCCTCTCCCCATTTCTCATGGCCTGAGAAAAATGAATGCCAGCTTCCCTTAGAAACTTTACTATTATTTTTAAATGACTTTAAATAGTAAAGAAACTTTACTATTATTTTTAAATGAATTCATTTTTTTGCAGCACTTGTGTTGTGTTGTATCTGTGGAGAAATGAGTCCAAAAGCATGGACTTGTCAAGACTGCAAGATAGTAAGGGCCAGACAGTAATGCTGACTGTAACTAGAGAGAGCTATTTAAGTTGACCATCTAGCAGTTTGGAAGCATGCAAATGCGAGTACATAGAGAGAGAAGATGGTACGGTAACAGTGTTCCATGCACCATGGCATATAGTCATTCCAGCCACATGACCATGGAAGTGTCTTTAGATAAATCTAGCTCCCTCAGTTAAGAAATGGAGATGAGCACTGCCTCCTAGAGTTGTAAACAACTGGACAAGGGAAACATTTACTTTTAACTTCATTAAGGGCATGGGATAGACAAAGCAGAAAAAAGGGAGGGGGAAACTTACAATCTAGGATAGGTGTGTCCAGCTTGACAGCTTTAAGACCTGTGGACTTCAACTCCCAAATTTCCCAGCCAACCATGGCAGTTGAAATTGAAATCCACAAATCTTAAAGATGACATGGCTGAACACCCCTGATTTAGACACTTTAGTAAGTGGAGACCATCAAAACTGTAGAAAATCAAACCCCAGAGAACCATTCAACAGGAACAGGAAATTTTCTCTTAGATAAAAGAAAGACGGGGCCAATCCATTTTGTCTTCTGCTTCCACCAAAGCTCTTTCTGTCAGGTGCCATAGTATCAAATAGCAATCACAATAATACCTAGACTTATATACCAAGTCATGATGCTCTACAGCCCTCTCTAAGCAGTTTACAGAGTCAACCCCCAACAATCTGGGTCCTTATTTTACTGACCTCGGAAGGATGGAAGGCTGAGCCAACCTTGGGTCAGAACTGAATTCCTGGAGTGAGCAATGAGTTAAACCTGCAATACTGCATTTTAGCTACTGTGCCACCATGGCTCTTATGGTACCATAAGTATCAAGGCCCAACCCATCATGAGTAGCTGGCTGAGGGAACATTTTCTAAATTATGTTCTCAAATATTTTTTTCTTTTTTCCTGTTTCCGTATGTGCCTCTTAAAAAAGTACAAAAGGAACAAGCATGATTTCAAAAGTAATCTTCAGTCAAGATCTTTTGAAAGAGAAAAATGCCTCTTATGAATGGATATTCACAAAAAAGTATCTTTCATATAAACACTTCTGTCTTCAGCCAGACTTAATTTGAAAACAGCATTTTGCAGACCTTAGGTGCCCATAGGAAAGATAAATATTCTTATTTTTCTTTTTG
Source organism: Laticauda colubrina (assembly GCA_015471245.1). NCBI lineage: Eukaryota > Metazoa > Chordata > Lepidosauria > Squamata > Elapidae > Laticauda > Laticauda colubrina. The sequence goes on along the minus strand of BLBF01000020.1, from coordinate 24,968,977 downwards.
AAGGAGAATTCAGTGCAATATTTTATGATGAAAGCTTTGAGAGGTAGATTAGATGAAGAGAGACAATGTTCTGTTAAAGACTAGCCAGTTTCTCATGAGTGAAAATTCCCTAACCTTGATGTACAGAATGAAGGCATAGTTTTATTTATTGAATCCGCCTCTCATTCTGAAAAGATTTTCATTTTAGCACATTGCCTACCATATTGACAAAAAAGCAAAGGAAGTTGCCACTTCTCTCCTGATGAGTAAATTGATACAGAGATATATTTTTTCTTGCAATAAAATAATGGTGATCCTAAATAGTTGTTCCCAGCAATATAGGAGAAGACAACAAAAGTTGTGGAAGAAAATGCTTGAAAGAGACAGAGGGCCAATGTGTCATAAACCAATAAGCCTATCTCATTTCAAAGTTAATACAAAAATCTTTTAGAATAATTCAGTGTCTAAAATCTTAGGTAAGAAAGATATATTTTTATTTCTTCAGGGTTCAAGAAAAGCATTGGAAGTAATGGATATGATGAAAATAATGGAAGTAAGATTTCGTGTCAATTTTTCAAAATGTGACAAACATTGCCAAAGTAATATTACCCAACTTCTGAAATAGGAGGTGTATCATTTTTAAAAATTAAAAAAACCTTAATATTTTCAGTGTTTGTTTTCACAGATTATCTAGACATGCCAGAAGCAATATAATATTCCTGCTTTTTACAGGCCTTCAAGACGATGAAGAACAAGTGAGAATATATCCATAAATAAAAGCAATGAGTATTCAAAAGTTGCAATACGTTTGGAAACTGCCAGAGGAGAACGAAAAGTATTACTCTCTGGGTCTTAGTTGTTGTTGTTTCTGGTGAGGAGGGTATAGTGGCTGATCTATAAAATGTGTATGAAAACCAAATAATGGTAAAGCCACCACTTCTCTAATACACAAACAACCAATAATATAATACCAGATTTTCTTTTATCTTTGGAAAAAAGGGGTATCTCCTATGGACAGTTCGATAGTCTGTAACTTCTTGTACTTTCCTGTGCCAGTTATGAAGGCTGTGGTATGTTTAATGAGGATGATAATGGTGGCAGGGCAATGATAGAAAATGGCTATTCTTCAAATGGTATTTTTTTCCAGATTGCTAGAAAACTTGCCAGATAGTCAGCCAGCCATTCATGTTCTAAGAATGAATGTCACTTCATCATCACAAAGATCCACAAAGATCTAGGAATGAACTTTGCAAAACAAACAATTGGATGATCAGAGGCCTTCCATTTGTATACTTCCAATATTTCCCCATTTTTTCCCACCATAAAGCTCTTTTGAGGAAGTACTGTTCAGGTTGCACAAATCCTTCTGATTAAAGGTGAATATCTAAAAGCATCTTGCACCAGGCAATACATAATGCATAATAAGTGACTTCTCTGATGTAAAAGGTTGCATATCATTCTGAATCAGATAACGTTTGACAATAATGTTATCAAAGTGGCACAAATCAGAACAGCAACTGATATTTAATTATTTAGTCACATCTATACATCACTAAATGCTGCTTTTGAAGAATGTACAGATGCATTTTCACCATCCCATCCCATAACAAGCTTTTGGTTTCTTCATGCTTCATCTATATATCTGAGCAAGTATTTTTTATACCATTAATGATAATCAGTGGTGGTTTCAAAAAAGTTTACCACTGGTTTGATGGGCATGGTTTGGTGGGTGGGTGGGTGGGCCAGCAGCTCCAGCAGCTCCTCAGAGAGAACTGGTTTGGTCTCGCTGATCTTCGGTGCTACTGGTACGCCAGAACCAGGCCTAACCAGTAGAATACAAATAGAGCATTCAAATAGAATGCTCTATTTGAATAATTTTTTAATTACATGCCTTGGTTGTTAGATACAAGCTGGATTTTGTTGCCTTGATATAATTCCATCAATTTAATCTGTAAAAGTTTGCTAAAATAGATAGTTATAATGCAGTTGCCAAGTGTTCACCTGAATTATGCCTAAACATTTTAAGGCATTGCAATAGAATTTCCTGCTGTGGTATCAATGCTCTATTCCTTACTAATATAGGATTCAATTTTTGAAATGAATAAAATTCAATGTGTACTCCACTTCAAAAATTTACAGTTTTGAGAGACTTACCAAATGCAGCTATAAAACACAATAAATGTAGAAAAATATATTGTGCAAAAGGAAGTCCGATGAAATTAATAATTCAGTAAACAGCCAAAACAAGAGTCTATAAACTATTCTAGACAAAGACTGGGGATCGAAAAATATTTTAAAGGCTCATTTAAACAGCACCAGAGTGAAGGTCATATGAATTTTGCACCCAATAGTATTCCTGAAGGCTAGTGTAAAATTTCTTGGATTTCAAGGTACTTAATCTGTGGGATCTGGAACATACTAATTCTGTTGACCTGTTAAACAGGCAAAAATTCTTTTGTTTCAGCAGAACCAACCAACCAATACATAGAAATTTTGCCTAACAGAATTATTGTCTAATGAAACAATTCATAAACTTGTAATCACAAATTATATTCTCCAGATAGCCTAATAAAATACTTTTTTGTCATAATGATGATTTAAACAGTATGACTTTCAAACAGGCTAAATCTGAATATTATTGGATTTTAGACAATATTTAAAAACCTGGCAATAGCAACAGCAGTTAGACTTATACAACGCACCATAGTGCTTTACAGTATTTTCTGGGCAGTTTGCAGTGTCAGCTGGACATCCCTGATCTAGATAACATAGTAAGCAGAGACCATCAAAACTGTGGAAAATCAAACCCTGGAGAACCATTCAACACAAACAGGAAAATTTCCTTCAGATAAAAGAAAGATAGGGCCACTCCATTTTGTCTTCTGCTTCCACCAGAGCCTTTCTGCCAGATTCCATAGTATCAAATAGCAATAGCAATAATACTTAGACTTTTATACTAAGTCATTGTGCTTTACAGCTCTCTCTAAGCAGTTTAGAGTCAACCCCCAACAATCTGGGTCCTTATTTTTCCAACCTCGGAAGGATGAAAGGCTGATTCACCACTGTGCTCCATCAGAATTGAACTGCAGATCTGGGTATAGCCTGCACTTTAATCAGTGTACCACCAGGGCTCCTTTCCATGTTGAATTGAAAAAAAACTTTAAATATATGTGATGACAATTACTAAAATCTATGTTAGTTAGAAAAGAGAATCATATAGTTTTTTTTGTCAGTATTTCAAAATTTGGGATACTTTGGTGAGGCATTGTTTTATTGCTTGTCTAAGAGTAAACTAACATCCTTTGGGATACTGATTCATCTTTTAGCTCTTTCAATCATCTAAAGTATTAATGTCTTTTCTTCATAAAGTCCAGATGGATTATGACACATTTAGAAGATACATGAATCAATGTTATGTATAAATCTGGGAAATTTTGGCTTAATGTTGAATTTTAAAACTGGTAACTGCTAAAGAAATATCGATTGCCCTATATTTGTATAGACAGTTTTGAATCTAACTACTGACTCTGCTTCTCTCAGCCCCTCTGTGGCAAATCTGTGGGTCTATAAGGAAAAGTGAAATGAGTCTTCATTAAACTAGAGCTTAGCACTGAAAGTTTGACTTGGGGCACTGATTGTACCAAATCTCAGTTTGTTTCTGTAATACTGAAGTGCAGACTAGTCAACCACATTTAAACTGAGCATGCAATGTCAGCTCAGCATGTGGGGTTTACAGTTCACTGTGTCAATGTTCGCTGTGTCATAAAATTGAAGAAAATAGACAGTAGATTCTCTTTTTTCTTAAAAAATAAAATAAAATTCAAGGATAGGAAGACAAGTCAGGAATATGAGTTATGCAAAGGTGAGTGGGAAAGCTGAGTGACATAATTTTCCAAATTTGGATTCATATCTGAGACTATGATATAGTACAGGAGTGTAAATACAAACCTGTGTTGAGGGGGCCATCATGTGGCAACTGAATAAAATATTTTTCTATAGAATCCAAGTTCAAGCTTTGTAATAGACATATTGGTTAAGAATTTAACATCTATATGGGTACAAAACTTGAGTGTCATAAGTTTCCAATAATTTGTTTGGTATATATGAAAGATAAAAACAAGAACATAATGGACATCAAGCAACTTTTAATTTAATGTCCTGTCACACTGGCCGACGGATGCAAAAGGTTTGTAAAAAGGACACAGCGGACGAGAAAAATGTTCCATCCGTTGTTGTCCACTCTCAAAAGGGGCAAAAATTTGCATAACCAGAGTGGACAACACGGAAAGGAACGGACGGGGGGAGGACGCAGGGCAGATGGAAAGCGGATGCTCCACGGAAGCCTAGCAGATGGAAGCGGATGGGAGTGGATGGCACATCCGCAAGGCTTCCGGGGGACCGCAGCAAAGCGGACGCGGAACGGATAAAGCGGATGCACAGCAGAAGCCGAGCGGATGAAGCGGATGCACAGCGGAAGCCAAGCAGATGCCTAGCGGATGCCTAGCGGATGCCTAGCGGATGCCTAGCGTTCACTGCGCATGCGGGGAGGATTCATTGCGTCAGCCCTGAGGATATAAAGGGAAGCAGCTCCCAAGCAGGTCAACATTCAGAGGAAAGACCTGCTTCCAGACACATCGACTGCCTGCCAGCCTGCCTGCCTGCCTGCCTGCCTGCCTGCCTGCCAGCCTGCCAGCCTGCCTGCCAGCCTTGCTGCCTGCCTGCCTGCCAGCCTGCCTGCCAGCCTTGCTGCCTGCCTGCCTGCCTGCCAGCCTGCCAGCCTGCCAGCCTGCCTGCCAGCCTGCCTGCCTGCCTGCCAGCCTGCCTGCCTGCCTGCCAGCCTGCCAGCCTGCCAGCCTGCCTGCCAGCCAGCAACCCCACAACCATGGGGAAGAAGAGAAAGCCTCAGCCATCTGCTGCCAGCCCTGGCAAGAGGGACAGAGCCACCCTCCCACCCCCTGGCCCTCACTCTGCTTCTGCTGGGACTTCTGCAGCACGGGCTCACTCTTCTGGGGCTGGGGCTTCTGCTGCTTCTGCTTCTGGAGGAGCTGATGCTGCTGCTTATGGTGATGATGCTTTTGCTCGTGCTTACTCTGCTGATGCTGCTTCTGGCGGTGGTGCTTCTGCTGGTGCTTACTCTGCTGAAGATGCTCCTCGTCCTGCTGGTCCTGCTGGTGCTCCTGGTCCTGCTGGTGTTCCTGGTCCTGCTCGTGCTCCTGGTCCTGCTGGTGCTGCTGGCGCTGCTGGTGCTTACTCTGCTGCTGCTGATCCTGGTGCTGCTGGTGCTGCTGCTGCTGCTGGTGCTGCTGGTGCTGCTGGTGCTGCTGGCGCTGCTGGTGCTTACTCTGCTGCTGCTGATCCTGGTCCTGCTGGTGCTGGTGCTGCTGGTCCTGCTGGTGCTGCTGCTGCTGGTGGTGTGGAGGAGCAGCCCCTACAACCTGGAAGCCCCTCTGATCAGGGTCCATGTGGTCCTGCCAAAGGGAGGAAGAGGCAGACGCGAGAATGGGAGAGGAGGCAATATAACATTGAGGAGGAACATGAGGATGAGGTGCTGGAGTGGCTGAGAGAAAATGAGTATCTAGGGCGGAAGGGACACAGGCTCTATAGGGACACCAAAAGGAAGCAGGCTGCTTGGAGAGAGAAGGCGGAGAGCCTGGGCTACACTTTGGAGGTGCTCCTTGGCTGGTGGAAGCACATGCACACCTGGTACGGGAAGCTGCACCTCAAGAAATCTGGCCAGGCCGCGGTCAAGCTGACAGACAGAGAGAACTACGTCATGGCCAAGTGCAGCTTCCTGGAGGGTGAGATCCGCCACCAAGGAGCAGCCCCTCTCACAATCCTCTCTCTTAGGCAGCCTGCTGAGAGCCAGTCCTTTCCCAGCCGAGAGTCAGCTCCTGTCTCCAGGCAGGTGTCTGTGGAGCGTGCCACAACGGAGAACCCGCGGACAGCTGTTCTAACCGTGGCGGAGCACGTGGAGGACTCCCTGGTGCAGTGGGAAAAAGGAGACGGCACTTCCACCACAGTCCAACCCACATCCACCCCCAGCTCCACCTCCACAGAAAGGCAGAGAGCCAGACAGGAGGGACAGAGCCACACTGTCCTGCTGGAGATAAGAGACACCATCAGCAGCAGCATAGATATCCTCTCTCAGCTGGTACACACCGACTCCTCATCCTCCAACCGAAAGCCCTTCCTCACCTATGTGAACCAGACCCTCATGGACATGGCAGAACCCCAGTACCAGGTGGTGAAGGACAGGATCACCAATCTGCTTCACAACCCTCCAGATCCAGATGAACCTGCTCCCACCCAGTCCAGGGCTGCTCCTCCACCCCAGGTGATGTCCCTCCCATTCCAAGGTTTTCCACAGGCCCTCACCTACCAGGGCTACGGCTACCAGGAGGTCCAGCAGCACAGGCAGCAGCCCTTCCCAGTCCAGGCACAGGTTCATCGGAAGCCACCTTTGCCACCGGTTCCACTGATGCCACCAATGCCACCCATGCCACTGATGCCACCGACGCCAGCCCTCACACAGCTTCAGACCAGACAGCCCCACTACACTGCTCCTTCCTCCACCCCACAGCCAAGCCCGGCCTCAGTACATCTCTCCTCAGTACTGGGGCTGACACCCCATGGCATGGAGGAAGGAGCTCTCAACATCACGGGTCTGAGCCAGCTGTCTGAAAGCTTCCTCAACACACCGTCCCCTGTTGTCTTCTCCGGGCCAGGCACCCTAGTGGCGCTTCAGACCAGCACTCCAGCAGCAGCCACCTCCACAGCACCTAGACTCTTCATCCCTGAGACTGGGCACACCTCTGAGTGACAGAGACACAGACTGGGTGGCTACCTGTAGACTTTATTTGGACACTTGACTTGGGTCATTTTTCTTTTACAGCTTGTTATTAATAAAGATTATCTTTGCTTCGCACACTTGCTTCATTTATTTTTTTCAATAAAGTCTTGGTGGAAACTTTGAGAAATGGTTTAAGCCTTTGCATGCTTGTGGGATGGGTTAAGATAGCAGTGAGATGGGCAGGGATACCTTTGGGATGAGTAATAGCTGTGGGATGGGTTAAGATAGCAGTGGGATGGGCAGGGATACCTGTGGGATGGGTTAAGATAGCTGTGGGATGGGCAGGGATACCTTTGGGATGGGTTAAGATAGCTGTGGGATGGGCAGGGATACCTTTGGGATGGGTTAAGATAGCTGTGGGATAGATAAACCTCCAGTACAAGCATAGTGGGACTGTATGGTCCACCCTCCCAGGTGCCATACCTATGGCCCTTTATTATCAATAACAATTTAATCATTCATCAACACATTTCAACATAAACACAACTCTTTATTAAATGCCTTGTTCATTGTAGGGCTACTCAACATACATGGCACAATCTCATCCATTCAAGGAAGCATCCATTAATCATCTATCATCCTATCTTGCCACTCCACCGCTCCAGCTGGGGAGTTGCACCAGTGTTTCAGGAGGTTGTGCTGCTTCTTCCCTTCATGTGAGGTTCTGTTGAGGCCTTGCACATCCACAGTGTCTATCAGGTTTCGCCCTTGCCTCCATTCACCAGGCTCCATGTCCCCATTGCCTTGTTGGAGGTCCACGAGCCTGTTCTGCAAGACTGGGTAGCGGGTGCACATGAGATTGTGCAGGATGCAGCAAGCTTCCATGATGTTCCTCACGGTCTGTGGGCGATGCTGCATGGTGGTGAGAAGTACCTGGAACCTGTTTGCCAGGATGCCAAAGGCGTTCTCCACCACCCGCCTTGCCCTGGACAGCCTGTAGTTGAAGATCCTCTCTTCATGGGTGAGGCATCTGGAAGTGTAGGACTTCATGAAGTAGGTTCTGAGGGAGAAGGCGTCATCCCCCATGATGAAGTAGGGCACATCTTGCATGTCGTTGGGCAGGGGGTTTGGATCTGGGAAGCCCATGATGAGGTTGCGTTCCAGCCCCTCCTTGAAGTGACTGGCGTTGTATTCCTGGGCATCTGAAGAAGAGCCGTTGCCTGAAGCATCGATATACATGAACTTGTAGTCAGCATCAACCATGGCGAAGAGGATGATTCTGAAGAAGCCCTTTTAGTTGAAATAAGTGGACCTTGACTTGGCTGGTGCTTTGCAGGCCACGTGCTTGCCATCTATGGCTCCAACAGTGTGGGAAAAGTTTCACTTCTGATACCACTGCTCTGCAACAAGACTGATGGTGTTGTGTGGCACCCTCCAGCCATACTGCATGCTCCTGTAGGTGGTCCCAGAGGCCAGGTGGCGCAGGGTCAATGCCACCTTGAGCCCAGGATCCAGGCTGGGTGGGAAGTTGGTGCTCTGCTTGGTCAACCTGGGTGTCAGCCGCTCCACAACTTCATCAAACATGGCTGGCGGCATCCTCATGAAGTTCTGGAATGCACGAGGGTCTTCGTTCCTCAGCCCCACCATCAGCTTGTTGTACAGTCTGTACTCTGCTCTTCTCCTGATCCATCTTCGGACCCAGACGATTCTTGGCCACCTCCTTTTCTTCCCGTAGAAAAATAGTTGAAAGAGCCTGTAGATGGCTTCGCACTGTTGCAGAATGATGGTGGCTACCAAAAGGACTGTGTTACGATCCATGGTGGACATGACTGGATGCTGTGGAAGAGCAAGAGACAGATGAAGGCTGCAGAGGTCTGCACAGCAGGGCTGCTGGTCTGAAAGTGAGATCCAGGTGAGTTGCTCCCCCTTTTTATAGGCAATATAGGTTTTCCCCTATGTGTCCTTTTGCATCCTCTAGGCATCCTCTAGACATCCTTAATATCTGAGATAGGTCCCCTCTGCGAACATTTTTTCCGTTTTAAATACTTTCTATGTGAGCTGCATCCACTTTCATGCTTTCTCCGTCCATGCTACTAATGCTGCGCGTCCGTTCCACATCCGTTCCGCTTCCTCCCTGTGTCCGCTTTCCGCTGGAGTGGATTTGAGTTGCGCGGATGCGCAGCGGATGCCTAGCAGATGTAGCGGATGCGTAATGGATGACAATGGATGCAGAACGGATGTTCCCCGTATGCATCGCGGATGCAGAACGGACGCGTTGGATACATTTTCTGCTCAAAAAATTTTGAGCAGCTGAAAACTTTTTGAGCGGATGGAACCTCAGTCTATGGATGCTGGAGAGAGAGAGGAAGAAAAATGGACGCAATGAGTACAGAACGGATGCATCGCATTAACCAATGGATGGCAAGTGTTTCTCTCCATTTTACATCCTCTTTCCATCTGTTGGTGCAATGTGACATGGGCTTTAATAATTGCAAAATCCACTGAAGGAGTACATCTCACTCAGTTCTGACGATTTTTATCTGAGGACTCACAGAAATGAACTGCAGGCTTATATTTATTTAAAGCATGTTGTTTGCATTTTATCTGGTCTGTGATTCTGAATTTGTATGTAGAGAGGTGCATTATATACACTGGTTGCTGATCTGTAATTGCCAAAAAAAACCAAAAACCCATAGTAATTCAAAACAGTGGATTGTAATATAAAAACAGAGCATAAGGTTTTATACATGATACAATAAAAATGAAGAACCAAAGACTCATTCCTTCAGAAAGCTTGGCCATGGTATCAAGAAACTTCCAAAACTGGTTACCAAATTATAATAATTTGATAACACTAGAAAATATTGTATGCATGATTGAGGAGTAACTGAAGAATAATCATTTTGAGTCAATTTAATTTTGTATATGTTTAAATTTAAGTGTAAATGAAATGAAATTTTTGCTTGCTATCCAAATTGAGGACTATGTTTGGCCATGTATGGGAAGAATGCATTCAATCAGTCAAAGATTAAATGTGATCCCCAGACCACAAAGCAAGCTATTTATAATCTGAAAAAATTATGACCTATGGAACAAAATGAATTTTGAGCATAAACTGCTGAGTTTATTTCTAGTTACTTAAACATACAGAATATATGGTTGATTTATTGTCCTTAGAGCCAGAATATACTTCAAGAGCTAATGAACAAAATTTTACTGAAGAGATCCAACCTTGAAATGAGAAGTTTTATAATTATCGTAGCTATAGACCAGTTTGCCTCTTTGAGTCATAGGAGATCCAAGACATTTGCCTGGGATGGTATGAAGATGCCTGGGATGGTGTGAAGATTCCTGTCCTTGGAAAGAGGGTTGAACTAGAACTCCAAGCTTCTTTTCCATCTATGATCCTTTGATTCCAAGTGAACTGAGCCTCCTGTGGTCTGATCTACAGTAAGCATAGTTCACAAAATTGTCTGCTATATCATCTTGCCTGTCAACGATTTCTTTAGCTTCAATCACAATAGTACACGGGCAAACAACCAATACAAACTCAAGGTAAACTGCTCCAAACTTGATTGCAGAAAATACAACTCCGTTGTTACAACCTCAACCCCCACAGCTTCAACCTCAAACTGTCTACCGTGGACCGCACCCCATACTTAAGAGGTCCTTAAAGGGGGCATGCATAAGTGCACCAGCATGCCTACCGTCCCTGTCTTACTGTATTTAGTAGTCCCCTGTCCCCATTTACCTGTATTTACTTCCTTTGATCTTATTTATGTGTATACTTACACTTGTTATCTTGTACATGTTTGACAAAGAAATAAATAAAAATAAATAAAATGATCATACCAATATTATTAAAGGTGTGTCCTTTCAAGATTGCTTTCCTTTTTTGCTTGATTATTCTCTGAGTGTATTTTATAGAAAACATGAAGCACATTGGAGATATTTATCAATTTGTCAATTTGCAGGATCAGGAAGGAAAGGAGAAAGGATAGGAAGGGGTGAGGGCAAGTTATGATCAAAGGGGTAACAACAAGGCTTTCTTTTCAGTATTATCAGTTGCCATTTTCTCTTGTAGTGCTAAAGGTTCTGGAAAATGGTGTCTGCCCTTCCCTCAACAAGTTCTTGTTATTCCAAAAGGGTATATTTCTGCTGGATATGCATGATGAACATGTGTGATTTGGAACCCACGCAATTACTGTAAGAACCATTCTTGATGAGGAAAACAAAATTGGTTTGAGAAGATAATTGCTGCAGATCAGAAAAATGACTGCCAAATTCTCAATGCTCAAACTGGATCGGATAAAGGTTGCAACTATTTTACACAAGTACACTTGTTCCTTCTCAGTGAAGAATAGCTACTTTGTTCTTTTCTGTATGCTGCTCCCCGTATTTAAAAAAGTAATCACTCTTGGAAAAGGATGTGTGATTATCTGAGCCATGGATCAGAGATGTGTGATTCTTGAATGTTCTGATGTATGTTCAAGGTTCAGGAACACACTGTCTCTAATTATTATATTGGAGGGATGGGAAACAGAAGTGGATGAATAAGCCTGAGAACGGCACAACGAATGAAAAAAGCTATAACTATGGACTTTGTTCCAAGAGGACATCTAAACAAGTGAAAGCAGAAGAAATGCATCGTGTACCTGATAAAAATGATGCTGGTGTAGGGAAATATAAAAATGTAACATAATGTCCTCAATCGCACCAGTATGTACTGTGGCCTTAGACCTTTCTTCTAAATCTACACATGTCATTCTCAAGAACTGTTTACAGTATCTAGGAATTTACAACTGAATTTCTCTTGAATGTTGTTTATATTATGGTTTTCTACTGAACTAACAGAGCAATTCCATGAACTAGATTACCAGAGAAGGAGTGCAACATAATCAAACAATCTTTCTCAATCTTGTCCTGGATGAGATTTGTGGAACTGGTTGTGTATTTTTTGGTTAAGAATGAAAAATTCATATACCGAACTGAAATCTCATGTCCATTCACATGACCATGCCTGCTTGTTTTTCTTCCCTAATATATTCTTTTTCAAAAGCTTCCACTGTTTTAAGATAAGACAATGTTGCCTTAGTAGCATTGTTAGACTGTTATGAGTATAAAATCCACGTTGATTTGTGACAAATAATTCAGGAATCAAATTCTTTTTTCTCACTCTATTGTAGGATACTTGAAAAACTGACATTTTGAAGCTCCTTCCAATGCTTTGGGGGGTCTGATGTTGTATGATGGAATTGTAAGGCAAATATATTGAACCTGTGCTTGATTTTACAGATTTACCATGAGCATCATAATAGCCATTTTGTGAAAATGCTCTTAGCACCCTATAGAATGCTTGTTGCTTTATCAATCCATAACTTGGCCTGGACTACACTAACTCAGATTATAGACAAAAAATTGGCATGATTAAATGTTCTGCTACCTAAATTATATTCCATAGGAGAATCTTTTGATGTACAAGTTTCCATCAATACGTTATCTGCTGATTATACAGCCTCATCAAATTTCTACCTCTATGAGAAGCTTCTGCAATATTCCCCGGTCCCTAACCACATCCTTTTAATTGGTCAAGAAATCCCTGCTTTGGTATTTATTTTATTTGCTTTCTAGTGATGCAGTCTTTCTGAATAAAACTGCCAATCAACCTATCAGGTCATTGCTATGTGATTAATTCATTTCCCAGTCTCAAATATATCTTTTTAGAGAGTCACTGATTGCCATGACCCAGAATGTGGCAAAAGGCAACACGGTCAGTTAATCAAAAAGACTCTCTTTATTATCTCCAACTTTGCTCCCAATGTCCAGGTTACCTTCCAGAAAGAAAAATTCTTTCAGTAACAGCCTTTGACTACAGAAAATTAAGTCCAAAACATGGTCAACACAAACTGTAACTTAAAGTTCAAACAAGCCAAACTGAAAAAATTAGTTTGACAGGGCAAGAGCAAGAATTTCAGACTTGAAGGCACTGTAGAACTCACACAGTTGGGAAGATGCCAGGAACACAGATAAGCCACAACAATAAAGTCACGTTTGCTCCCAACAGCCTGCTGCACACAGTCTGCCTTTCTTATCAACTGTCTTCCCAGTTGTGGCTAATGAAGGGAATCAGGGCCCTTTCCTCCCACATAAGCCACACAATCCACATTGCTCTCTTCTCTGTTCCGCTACGCATCCGCTTCGCTTTTCTCCCCCCGGAAGCCCTGTGGATGTGTCATCCGCTTCCATCCGCTTCCATACGGTAGGCTTCCTACGAACATCCGCTTTACATCCCCGCTGCATCCTCCTCACATCCGTTCCTTTCCGTTGTTGTCCTCTCTGTTTATGCAAATTTGGGGTCCTTTTTAGAGCAGATAACAATGGATGGAAAATTTGCTTGTCTGCTGTGTCCTTTTTACATACGTTTTGCATCCGTTGGCCAGTGTGACCTAGCCTTTAAATGCTGCTTTAACATGCTTTTTTTTTCTTCGTTCTCTGAAAATACCAATAAAGGGACCTGGCAGATTCTTGATGAACACTGATGCTTAAAAGGGTAATAATGCTGCTTCTTATAAGTCTGGTGTGTCTAATTTTGGGCCCCAGGCTGCATGTGGCCGTGGACAGGGAGAATATAGCCCCACAAATCAAATAAACTTTGAAAATCATTGTGTGACTTTTAGTGATTTTAACTATACAGATAGTCCTCAACGTATGACCACAATTGACTAAACAGATAGTCCTCAACTTATGACAACAAATTTTTGTTACTGAGTGAGACATTTGTTAAGTGAGCTTTGTCCTATTTTATGAGCTTTCTTGCCACAGTTGTTAGGTGAATCACTGTAGTTAAAGTCAGTGTTACAGTTGTTAAGTGGCTTCTCCCATTTATTTTCTTTGTCAGAAGTTTACAAAACATGGTCATTGGGCCCTGGAAAACTGCATACGTCATAAATATAAGTCAGTTGCTAAGCGTCTGAACTTTAATCATGTGACCATGACATGAATGGTCATGTGAAAAATGGTCATATGTCACTTTTATCAGTGCCGTTGTAACTTTGAACAGTCACTAAATGAACTGTTGTAAGTTGAGGACTACCTATATTATATATTTTATACGTGGGCCAAGACAATTCTTCTTCACTCAGTGAGCCCAGGCAAATCAAAAGATTGTATATCCATGTTGTAGAAGATGAGGGAATTAATGCAGTTAATGACAGGCAGATCATATTGCACTTAAAACTATGTTTTAAGCAGTATTCAGAGAGTCCTTTTTTCTTCTCTAATCAGCTCTCAATACTTCAAGGCCGATCTAAGTTACTCCTAATCCTGACTATTTGCTTTCAAGTACACTGTGTCATCAACAAAATCCATGTTTTCTGGCAGTGGCTTTTCCCCTGGCCCCTTCATAAATTCATGCAGTTTGTAATAGTTACATACAAGTAGATAAAATGTACTCTTCTGCTGAAGAGAATATTTTGCAGAAGTTTAAAAGCAAAGCAGATTAAGAAATAGAAAGCTGAGGATCTTGTTCTGAGCTTACTTATTTTAAATGATCGGCTCTTTTAAAATTGCTCTTTCATATTTGGTATGCCCTAAGCAAGCTGGTTTCTTTATTGTCTTTTTGAGGCACATGAAATAGCAATAGCACTTCACAGTGTTTTACAGCCCTCTCTAAATGGTTTATCCCCGACAAGCTTGGTCCTCATTTTACTGACCTTGGAAGAATGGAAGGCTAAGTCAATCTTGAGCTGGTGAGATTTGAACTGCCAAACTGCTGGCAATCGGCAGTCAGCAGAAGTAGCCTGCAGTACTGCATTCTAACCACTGCACCACCACAGCTCTTGAAATGAATGTTGTTCTGGCCAATATTCCTGAATAAGAGGTGGAATCCTCCATTCCACAGGGCTAATCCTCCCCATTTACCTTCTTCATTTAGCTCACAGAAACTTGAGAGAGGCCCATCTCACAAGCCCTTCAGGTTATCACCGATTGTTACTCTGTTTCCTCAAAGGTAAGTTGTATTTTTACAACTTATGCCAATATGAACCCTACCTCCAAAATAAGCCCTAATCCTGCCCACTCCAGAGTGGACAGGTAAAAATTAAGCTACGGTGGAGATGGGGTGTGTGCCAACCCGACTATGTACCTTTGGACAGTTGTAGCCAGGCCTTGCAAACTCCGACACCTGCCTTGCTGGCCCATTTCTTCTGCAGCCGGCAAGACTGGCAAGGCTTTCCTGAAGGTCTTTGTAGCTGATAATAAAGTTCCAGATTGATCTGGAGCTCTGTTATCAGCTGCAGAGGCCTTCAAGAAAGACTTGTCGGCTGCAGAATAAATTCCTCAAGGCCTCTGACAGTGAAAAGGAGGTCAGGAGTGACCTGTGCAAGTGAATTTAGTCAGTGGAGTCAATCTTGAGATGACATCCCCTGAAAATAAGACCTGGTGCCTTTTTTGGTGGCAAAAATATCTATAAGACAGGCTCTTATTTTCAGAGAAACATGGTAGGAAGCTTGGCTTTGGTGTTCCAATTGCATATGAGAAAGATAGTTTGGTTTCTCAACCTTATCTTAAAGCCTGAATGACTATATACCATGAACAGATTGAGAAAGCTATAATTAACTGTAAATTTATTAAAACAAACATTCCATTAGTAGACATAGTTCCATGTAAATAAACATAATATTTCATGGTTGTTCTCATTTCTGGGTGTTCTTTGCTCTTTTCAATGTCTTCTCCTCCACATTCTCCTTGATCTTATCTTAACTACAATTTAAAAGGCTGTCACATACTTTTGCTGCCTGGAAAACATCTAATGTTTTCAAATCAAGCAGTTTTGGGGGAAATAGGAGGGAGAAGTATTATGTATCTTTGCTACTTTGAATTACTTATAAAGTGATAAAAATGAGATAAAAATACTTTTTTAAAAGGGTTGAAGGAGCTTCTTTGTTAAATCAAAATGAAATCAATTTCCCGCAAGAAGCTGTTTACACTTTTAAATGATTTCTAAAATCACTTTTCTGTTTTTGTGATTTTATTTTTGTCTCTTTCCTTCAGTACATATGTGAATTATATTGCTTACAAGGTTTCTAAAATGGCCATTGCAAACAGAAGTAATAGTGACAATTATTTAATAAAAATGAATATATCATACTGTAGATATAAATCATAGGTACAAGACAACCAAGGTAGAAATTCCTTTGGCCACTATGGAGGGTGGGAGGGAAGGAAGAAAGGAAGGAAGGTTGGTTGGTTTACTGAAAAACTGTAATATATCACTAAAAATAACATTTAATCAAAAGTTACATGTACACATGAAAAAAGGTCAATAGCATATAATTAAAACAGGCTAGTTTTCAATTGTCCTTATGATGCTACCAGTAGCTTTTGAATTTCGAAACTACACAGCCTGTTTTGGGGGTGTGTGCATATCGGAATGGATCATAAATGAATAACATTCAGTTTTTGCAGCTAGTAAGTCATATTAAAGTACATAGTACATTCACAAATGTTACAAAAAGAATAATTTGATAACAGCAATGGTTCCAAATGATGTCAGGGTGCATTTTTGCCTGGAGCAATAGAGCAGGAGAATGCAATTCTCTTGATAGCAAATTATGCTTTATTTTCTATACAGATGCAGTTAGCAGATAGTTTGGTTAAAAACGACTCTTCAGAACTGAAACACAGATATCAGATATTCCTGGCAGTGAACCAATTTTGTTAAAAGCTACCGTGATAATTTCCCTTTAGTTAAATATTGCATACTGGAGACTTACTGTGACAACAATCATTTGTTTTAAATTAACCTTTTTTTAAAAAAGTGAAAATAATAACTTTGGTGATCCTAGTTGTGAACTTCAGATTTTATAACTTTTTTTTTTACTTAAAAAAGTATTTTGTGCTTTAAGGAGCAACATATTTGCTATTTCTGGATCCTTTCAATGGATCCAGAAGTATTCTGGAGAGACAAAACATATTTCTCTTCAAAGAATGAGTTAATGTATATCCCCATGATATTGAGGGCTTAATACTCATTTGCTATATATAATTAAATGTTGTATAGGGTAAAGCCATGAAAAAAGGCTTTAAAGTAAAGGACCATTAATTTATTATAGTTGCTGTCTGCTATGCCTCCATTTATTAAAATCCAAATAAAGAAATCCTTAGACTCCATTAAAATAGAGAAAAGTACTTTTACTGGATTTGAAATGATAGCGACTAAAGAAAAGCAAGATCTTAGGAAAATAGGTGTGGAAATTACGTATTGAAAATTATCCCAAGTTCCCTCCCCCAGGAGTTCAAACTGATCATCCAATCTGAGGTGCATAATGTCATGTGGGGTATAATGTCAGGTGGTGTCTCACACATCTGGTATGCCAAGATGGTTGACCTTGCCCTAGAAAAGATAGGTGTATGCAGTTGCACAGGAAGCAGGAAAATGACCCATCCATTTCAGTTCACACTTCTTCTCACTCCAGCACCCTTCCCTCCTTAAACACCAAATTAATCCTCCCCCTGTTTCCATGGCAGCCGGCAAGAGTCAAGCAGCAAAAGATGTCAGGAAAACTTCTTGGAGACTGACAGTTGCATTGTGTAGTATCAGATTTATTTGAATTTCCTAATCAGAATATTATTTTCCAGTAATGATCCTGAGTCACATATGGATGTCCTCTTTACAATTATAAAGTTATAGCCCTTGAGAGATGATGAATATGTGTTGTTTAAGTGTGTTATTTAAATAAAAATAAAAAGCAAAAATAGTATCAGTAGTAATAGACACCTTGGAGCACCACCTGGAAAACCACTGACATTGACAAACTCCCCATTAATCAATTGCAAAAGGCAGCTTTGCTTGGAACAGCTTATATCCTGAAATGATATCTGTAACACCATCAGAAAATATTTTCCTGTTCTAGACCCTTAGCAAGAACTTGATATGTGGATAAAAATGCTAAATCCAATCTAATATCTGTGCAACCAACCATAATAATAACATTCAAAACTCTTCCCCGAATGACTACTATTTGGAAACTGTAGCTTTGATTGAAAGACAGACCTTCCAATTATTTTATTTCTCTCTCCTTCCAGGATCCTTCCACATATGCTTCCATATATGGATATATGCTTTCACATATGGAAGCAAATCAAGAAGCACATTTGTGTCTAAATATGAAAACCTGTATTTCACATTCATGCAACATTATCAGTGTGATTTGATGGCATTACTATCAAAGAATTTCTGGAAGCCAAACGCTGCTTTAGTGATGTTCTTCAATATGACTTTATTCATTTTTGTTCATGTGTAAAATATTTTGGTTTGTTGGAACAAAATAGTCCATCAGACTGTATTTTGTTTTCTATTTCTTGTTGTTTTCTAACAACTGTATTTTGTTTCCTATTTATATAGGAAAAAACCCCCTCCAATTAAAACTATGTAAAATGCAAATTTTACAAAATTGAACCTAATAAGCACCCTTGATCATGTTTTTGTTAAAATATTCTTAAATTTCACAAAATGGAATTGGTCTTTTTTTTCAGTAAAGATGTATAAATCAGCATCTGCATTGCAAATTCTGGTTTAGTATCTGTATGGCTAAATAAAGCATTAAGAAGGAATGGGAGAAACAAGAGTAAAGGAAAGCAAATTTAAACAGTTTTTGACAGTGGGCAGGACTTAGCAAGTCCCCAAAATTAGATTTTTGCAGTTCAGTTGCTTCTTCCCCTTAACAAGACATGCACAGATTATTAGGTCATTGTTGGAGGCTCAAAAGCCTGATAAAAATAAATCAGCTAACATCTTTATATCTTCAAGTCAGTGAAAAGCTGTTAGATATTATGAGTAATAAATGAAATTGCTCTAACCTAGGATCTGCCTGTAGAGTCTTTCAAATAGGAAAAATAGTCTCCAGTTTCACAAGGAAGATTTTTCTAGCTCCATTTTCACTTAGAATGGATAAATTGTTTTGAAGACCGATGATTCTTTGGATGATTCATCTTCTTCTCT
Source organism: Laticauda colubrina (assembly GCA_015471245.1). NCBI lineage: Eukaryota > Metazoa > Chordata > Lepidosauria > Squamata > Elapidae > Laticauda > Laticauda colubrina. The sequence goes on along the minus strand of BLBF01000020.1, from coordinate 24,950,207 downwards.
GGGAGAGAAATTTCCAATAATTTATGTTAATGAAGAGCAGATGGAGAAGCTATTATCTTTAGAAGAGACCTACCATTCAATGCAGTAAGCTTCATTTTCAACAGATTTTTTAAAAATTTGCAAATCAATGTCTGTTAAATGTGGGAACTGTGACTGATGTTTCTGAAGAAATCATTTTGCTGCTCAGAAAAAATAAAGTTATAAATGACGTTATCCGAAAGCTTTGTCCAGAACTTTGCTGAACACAGTTTCTGTAACTTCTGTGAGAAGCCCATCTGTGATCAATTACCATGAGACACTCAGTTCAGATAAGCAGGAGAACTGACCTACTGTGATCTTGGAATCCAGCCAGCTATCTTCTGATCTAGCTGATAAGAGAATGGGGACTGTGGGCTGTAATAGGACACTGCAAGTGAAGCAGGTTATGCTCTTTGTTTACCTGAACAGTATTAACAGAAGCCATTGGGAATCTTGCTGAGAGATCACCTGGATTCTGAATCACTTTGGCAAAGTGAAACCACGATTTCTGGATCTAATTCTATTATTTCATTGCCCAGCATATTTTATATATTATTTCACATATATTATTTAAATAGATATTCTGGGTGACATCACCCTGATCCAAGTTGGTAATGATATGAAAGCTGCAGAACTAATGGTTCCAAATCAATTCATATCTATCTATTTAAGGTAACTTCTGTGTTTTCACCCTATAGTTTTCATGAATTTCCTGACTGTGTGTGAGTGTATTTTTCATATATCATCTGGCTGCAAAGTGTAATTGTAATAAGGACTGGTAACCTAATCTATATGTTTTGTAACTTCCAGGTCAAAGTAATATTTCATCTATTATTGGGGAAATGTCCCAGGATTGGAATATTAAAATGGTAGTACAGCTGTGGATTTGGATGAAGGATGAAGATTTACCTTGGCAAAAGGGGTAAAAACATCTTGGGTCCATAAAAATAAGGTAACATTTGATTTTTTTAAATAATAATTTTATTACAGATTACTGTTACAACATTAAAAATGAATATAACCCCACAAAAAAGTAAAAAGAAAAATAGAAGCTATTAAAAAAAAGAAAATTAGAAAAGAAAGATAAAATAAGAACACAGTAAACCAACTAGAAGGAAAAATAAGAATAGGCTATTTCATTCTTCATCACATGTGAACAATTTTAGTAACATTTCTTCTCTTCTTCCCCGACCCCATTTTTTATCTATAAACCTATAGATACATACCTATAAACAAATCCATAAGTCTTTGTCATTTCAAATCTGAAATTATTAAAAGTCCATTAATGTTTACCAGAGATAACAGTATAACTTAACTTTTGCAAGCTATTCCTTTCTTCATCTATCAGTCTTTAGATTAAAGATCTATCAATCTTTAATCTTTAGTCCCTTAAATAAGGTCTTAGAATTTGATTTATTTTCATCTTTTTATTTGTCTTTTGTCATAAAATTCTTCAAAGATTTGATAGGCCTCTTTTGTAAATCCAATATAGAAAAATTATCCAGGTAATTCTTTTGGTTTGTTATTATTAAGACATCAGCTACTTTCTTTTGACTATCCTGTATAACACCATGTCATTCTTATTGCCTACTATTTTTAGATTCACTTTCATCTCAAGATGTGGTATGCAGTTTTCTGCTTAGCAGGATATTCACAAAGTATCTCATTTGGTAAGACCACACTTGGAATACTGCGTCCAGTTTTGGTCACTACGATGTAAAAAGGATGTTGAGTGAAGAGTGCAGAGAAGAACTAAAACATATAAAGAACAGTTGCTGGAATTGGGTATATCTAGTTTAAAGGAAAGAAGGACTAGGGGTGACATGATATCAGCTTTCCAATATCTCAGGGGTTGCCATAAAGAAGAATGAGTCAAGCTATTCTCCAAAGCACCTGAAGACAGGACAAGAAGCAATGGGTGGAAACTAATCAAGGAGAGAAGCAACCTAGAACTAAGGATAAATTTCCTGACAGTTAAAACTAACAGTGGAACAACTCGCCTCCAGAAATTGTGAATGGTCCAACATTGGAAGTTTTTACAAAGAGATTGGATGACCATTTTTCCTGCCTGAGCAGAGAATTGGACTAGAAGTCCTCCAAGATCCATCCCAACTCTGTTATTCTGTTCCTCCAGTTATTGAACCAGTTGAATAGATTCCAAGAACACTAAAGTAAACTAATATGCTAACTTCACTTTGATGTTCAGAAGTAAGTGGTCACAGTTCAATTAATTAAACTCTGTGACTTTTACTTTTCAAAGCTATGTGAACACATAGGGAGGATTGGATTCCAAACTTTGGTTTATGTTGTCGTCAGTTAAATTTATTTCAGTATTCTTATCCAGGCCTATACATCATCAAATAAATAATTTACTTGTCATGATGGATACTGAGGTAGTCAAAGTGGCACTTTGACAGAATTATTGAGACATTTAAAGCACTGGTGAAGACCTCCAAAAGGTTTTCTCAAATTGTATGGAAAGCAAGAAAATAGCAGGTGGTAACAAATACAAAGGTCAAATGACATGTCTTGAAACAAGAATCAGATATAATAAGTTCTGCAATGGTAAAGTGGTAAAATATTTTTTATATTCTATATTCCGTTTAGGATTAAACAATTTGTTCATTAAGAATGTTGGAAAATTGAATTGGAATGCCCTTTTGCATTCATGATGGTAGATATATTTATCAATGACATATATTAAAGATAAGGAGAAAGAGATAGAATATATTGTAATATCATGCAAGTTTTTTTAAAAAATAGCACTTGTTCAAAATGGAAATGATGGAAAGCCACGACCCATCATTTTCTGTGACACCGAGAGATTGGAAAAATAATAAGGAGGTAGTCTGCTGTTGATGAAAGGCCTATCCTATTAAAAGGTCACATTCCTAATAGATTCCAGGTAGAATTCATCATTTTAATGCTCAAGCTTGCTTGAGTTTTTAAAATCCTTTATTTATAATTTTAATTTATTTACGCAAGAATGCTGACTTCATCATTTTGTTGGAATGGCCTCAGTGTTTTAATATTGTATTTTACTTATGGTTTTTTAGTGTAAAGGAGTTTCACTTCAGTGATTCTAGGACATGGCAGCTGATGAAAATACAGATGTACAAAAGTTTTACCAGGTTGCAAGTTATTCGTTAGAAGCAGACTTCTCTGTCGTCAGTTTCCTCCACAGCATCTATGCTCTTTTCTCTGTAGATGATATTCAACTAATGTAGCTCTGGGAACCATTTGAAACCATAATAACAATACACAATATCATACTGAATTGTTTAGTGAGCCATTATTTCTTGGGGGAATTTGTTTTATATAAACCATTAATGTAATGTTACCAGAGATATTTTGAGTTTTTGAAGTTTTGAAATTTCCTGGCTGACATATTTATTTCTAGGATTTAAAGTCACAAGATTTATCTTTAAATCACTAAGGCAAAAAGAGTATGTACACTGTACATGGTACAGTTACTTAATAACTTTAGCAGAAACAACAATAAAAAAGTTGTTGAGTCCAGATGGAAAATATGGACAAATTCATGCCATCTTAATCTAAGATGCAAATCTTAACTCTAATGACTTAATCCATCCAGTATACACTTCAAATCTGTTTTATCTATTGACATCTTCTCCATTAACAATTTTTGCAAATATGATGCATTCACTTCACATACTCAAAGTGAGTGAATTTTTGCTTGTAAAGCAAAGTATTTTCTTAACATGCTTATCTAAATTATGCCCGACCAAGAAGAAACTGAATCATCTACTTAAGATGGCTGAAATGACTTGGATGTTAATTCCCTCTTGTATATTCTTTCTAATCTAACATTTACTTGTTCATATCTCCTGCCTCATATATTTATGAACAGGTAATCTATTGTAATATCAGCTCCTCGTACCAATCATAAAATATCCTTGTGTGAAATACTCTTAACTAAGTCTCTATCCTTGAAATAATTTTTAGTAAATAAAATGATATCCCCAATATTGGGAATATTTAAATATTGTCTTATTTAATGACATTTCTGTCATTTTGCTAGAGATCTACCTACTGATGAATCAAAGAGAATATTTGATTCAAATATTTTAATGGCTGTTTCTGTTTTGAGATCTGATATGATATCTCTAGATATGAGGATCAGCATTATGCTAAGGAATACATTTTCTATCAATATGTTACCTTCTAGAATCCTTTTCGATCATTCAAACACTTTTCTATGAAACAATCTGACCATGAATGAATAAATGAATGTTCAAGTAACAATTTGTACCAGTGATTTGCATGTAAGACTTTTCAATGAATTTGGTAGGATGTTGCTGTTGAAATTAGAAATTTGAAGGGTTCACAGGCATCATTGCATCTTGCTACACTAAGATCTGCACAAATGTTTTAATATTCTTTTAAGTTCAGTGCATCATTTCAGTTGTTTCAGTTTCATTATTGCATAATAAGTATATGTTTATTCTTCTTATATAAGTTGTCTTGAAAACGAATTCTCATTAGAAGAATACTCTGAATTTTATTAATGTCATTAAACTTATTAATACTGAAAAGAAGCCTGTTCACTAAATTGCAGCAAAATATTTATTTTATTTTTATAACTTCCAATAAATGGATTCAACATTATGGGATTTCTTTTCAAGTAGGAAATAACATTACCCCACTGATTGCTTGAAGAAAGAAAGCTATGTAAATTCAAAATATTTAAACTGGATTGGTTTTAAATTTAACTTATTTTGTAATTATTTTATAAGCCTTATCATTTTTACAATCTTGCCAAGAAAACTGTAGGGACTGTTCAGGCAGATGCCAGGAGTCAACACAGACTCAAACGTAGTAAAACAAAAGAAAACAAAACAAACAAAAACTATATAAATATTCAGATCTGCTCATATCATCATCATCATCATCATTGTCGTCATCATTGTGGTAATTGTCATTGTCTTCCTAATGTTATTCCTGCAGGTGCAGGGTCCACTTCTTGGATTGATGAATGCCATTTTCTATAATCAAACACAGCATCTAGGTCACATCTGCATTTTGACAGAAGTGGCTGTTGATCCATGGGTTGCGACAAAAAGCTGACTGATTGACTTGTCTCCTGGGTCTCATGTGAATTTGGTCTGTGTTCAACTCAGCACTGCCCTGTAGTGGCACCACTATGAGGAGAAGACCTCACCAAGAGATCTGCTCATTCCATGAAGAAAAATTACAGAATTAGTTGTTCTCCTATCTAGAAAAGAGTCATCTTCAAGAATACTTGATAGAGGCTGATAAAACTATAGTATTACTTGTTTGAACTCACAGCACAACCAGATCTGTGGTCTGTTGGAAATTTGGTTCTCATCGAAACAGATGCTGTTTTTCCTTTTGGTATGGAATATGTGTTGACTCATATTACCAACTCAACTAAATGCTGGAGAAATTCCGGCAACAAGGAACCTTGAAATCAGATGACTTTCCACCTGGCCCTGATTTACTTGATAAACTTTGGGTTATGTTTTTACCTCAACAAGCTTCATGCCACAGGCTGCTAGAAAGGAAGTGTCTTACATTGCGGAAATATCATTCTTCTCAAACCTTAGTAACAACTGAACAGATTCCAAAACATTAACAAGCATGAATTTGCTTTAGGCCTAGGATTAAGTGGAATATGCTTTCAGACAAAAATGATTGAACCTGTGAAAATAGCTGCCCTTGCTAATAACTATGTAACTTGCTAAGGAGAGAAATTGTGGCCTAAAATCCAATATAATGTAGCATAGCAAATAAAAGGGGATGCTAGGTTAATTAGAGTGTTGCATTAGGCTATTTTATTTCATTAAAAGTGCACGGCAAAAAAAACGGACTTGGCCAGGTTTGCCCTATTGTTGGGGTGGGGGGGAATTAAGGTGTCCCATATGTTAAAATAATTTAATGTATTATTTTATACACTTTTTATTTGTATCAGAGTCAATCTGGCATAGTGGTTAAAGCATCAGAGTGGAAACTGGGAGACCATGAGTTCTAATTCTATCTTAGGCACAAAGGAAGCAGTGGTAAACCACTTCAGAAAAACCCTGCCAAGAAAACTGCAGGAACTTTTAGAATAGAATAGAATAGAATAGAGTAGAATAGAATTCTTTCTTGGCCAAGTGTGATTGGACACACAAGGAATTTGTCTTGGTGCATATTTCAGTGAACATAAAAGAAAAGATCATCAAGAATCAAAAAATCATAAGATATTTCTCTAAGAACTGGACACAATTGAACAGAAAATCTCTCTCTCTCTCTCTCTCTCTCTCTCTCTCTCTCTCTCTCTCTCTCTCTCTCTCTCTCTCTCCCTCCCTCCCTCCCTCCCTCCCTCCCTCTCTCTCTCTCTCTCTCTCTGTGTGTGTGTCTTTGGAAGCCCCTTAAAAATAAGAGGAAAGAATTTACTACAAACCTTAAAGAATGCTGAATGTGATGTGATTTAAAGATAAATATTGTGAATGTAATCTAAGTTTGAGTTTGTGGAGTGGATCTTAAATATCCCTGCTTATTACTTGAGCAGCACATGACTGAAATTCTCTGATGTCCAATACAACTGTAACTGAAATAGTTTAAAAACACAATAAGCCACAAACTGATCAGAAATAGTAATACTTTTATTTGTGGAAATAATTATAACTATGCAATTTAAGCCCATGTCACACTGAACCAACGGATGCAAAGAGGATGTAAAACGGACAAAAAAGCTTGCCATCTGTTGGAAACGCGATGTACTCACTGCCTCCATTTGGCTTCCTCTCTATCCGTCCAGCATCCATTTATTGACGTTTCATCCGCTCCAAAAGTTTTGGGCTGCCCAAAACTTTTGTGCGGAAAATGTATCCAGTTCATCCGTTCTGCATCCGCTATGCATCCGCTAGGCATCTGTTACGCATCCATTACGAATCCGCCATATTCGCTAGGCATCCGTTCCGCATCCACGCAACTTGCATCCGCTCGGATGCAGGGAGGAAGCGGAACGGACGCAGAACGGATGCAGAATGGATGCAGCATGGAAACAAAGCGTTTAAAATGGAAAAAACGTTCGCAGAGGGGACCTATCTCGGATATTAAGGATGTCTGCAGGATGCCTAGAGGATGCAAAGGGACACCTACACTGCCTATAAAAAGGGGGAGCAACTCGCCTGCATCTCAGTTTCAGAACAGCAGCCAAGCTGTGCAGACCTCTGCAGCCTTCATCTGACTCTTCCTCTTCCACAGCATCCAGTCATGTCCACTGTGGATCGTGACAAAGTCCTTTCGGCAGCCACCATCCTTCTGCAACAGTGCGAAACCATCTACAGGCTCTGTGAACTCTACTACGGGAAGAAAAGGAGGCACCCAAAAAAAGTCTGGGTCCAAAGATGGTTCCCCAGAAGAGCAGAGGATGGACTGTACAACAAGCTGATGGTGGAGCTCAGGAGCGAAGACACTCGGGCATTCCAGAACTTCATGAGGATGCCTCCAGCCATGTTTGACGAAGTTGTGCAGCACCTGACACCCAGGTTGAGCAAGACAAACACCAACTTCCCGCCCAGCCTGGAACCTGGGCTCAAGGTGGCACTCACTCTGCACCACCTGGCCTCAGGGACCACCTACAGGAGCATGCAGTATGGCTGGAGGGTGCCACCCAGCACCATCAGCTTTGTTGTCAGAGAAGTGGTGCAGGCCATCATCGAAGAATACAAGGAGGAGCTCCTCCAGTGCCCCTCAACTGAAGAAAGATGGAAGAAAGTTGCAGAGCAGTGGTATCAGAGGTGGAACTTCCCACACACCGTTGGAGCCATAGATGGCAAGCACGTGGCCTGCAAAGCGCCAGCCAGCTCAGGGTCCTGTTATCACAACTACAAGGGCTTCTTCAGCATCATCCTCTTCGCCATGGTCGATGCTGACTACAAGTTCATGTACATCAATGCTTCAGGCAACGGCTCATCATCAGATGCCCAGGTATACAACGCCAGTCACCTCAAGGAGGGGCTGGAAGGCAACCTCATGGTGGGCTTCCCAGATCCAGACCTGCTGCCCAACAACACGAAAGATGTGCCCTACTTCATCGTGGGGGATGACGCCTTCTCCCTCACAACCTACCTCATGAAGCCCTATACCTCCAAATACCTCACCCGTGAAGAGAGGATCTTCAACTACAGGCTGTTCAGGGCAGGGCGAGTGGTGGAGAACGCCTTTGGCATCCTGGCCAACAGGTTCCAGGTATTTCTCACCAATGTGCAGCATAGCCCAGAGACCATGAGGAGGATTGTGGAAGCTTGCTGCATCCTGCACAATCTCATGCGCACCCGCTACCCAGTCTTGTAGAACAGGCTTCTGGACTGTGAACAAGGCAATGGGGACATGGAACCTGGTGAATGGAGGCAAGGGCAAAACCTGATCGACACTGGGGATGTGCAAGGCCCCAACAGAGCCTCACGTGAGGCGAAGAAGCAGCGCAACCTCCTGAAACACTGGTGCAACTCCCCAGCTGGAGCAGTGGAGTGGCAAGACAGGATGGTAGATGCTTTATGGATGCTTCCTTCATCCTGTCTCATCACACGGATGAGATTGGGCCATGTATGTTTGGTTGGCCTACAATGAACAGGGTGTTTAATAAAGAGTTGTGTTTCTGTTGACATGTGTGGATGATTGATTATATTGTTATTGATAATAAAGGGCCATAGGTGTGGCACCTGGGAGGGTGGACCATACAGTCCCACTATGCTTGCACTGGAGGTTTATCCCACTGCTATCCTAACCCATCCCACAGCTATTACCCATCCCCCAGGTATCCTAACCCATTCCAAAGCTATCCTTACCCATCCCACAAGCAAGCAAAGGCTTAAACCATTTCTAAAAGTTTCCAGCAAGACTTTATTAAAAAAAAGAAATGAAGCAAGTGTGTGAATCAAAAATAGACTTTATTAACAAGAAGCTATAAGACAAAAATGAGTCTCTGGCACTCCTCTTGGTCGCTCAGTCTCAGGGGTGAAGGGTCCAGGTGCTGTGGAGGTGGCCTCTGCTGGAATGCTTGTCATCAGCTCCTCCAGAAGCAGAAGCAGCAGAAGCCCCAGCCCCAGAAGACCGAGCCCGTGCTGCAGAAGCCCCAGCAGAACCAGAGTGAGGGCCAGGGGGTGGGATGGTAGCCCTTTCCCTCTTGCAAGGGCTGGCAGCAGATGGCTGAGGCTTGCTGTGCTTCCGCATGGTTGTGGGGTTGCTGGGTGGCAGGGAGGCTGGCAGGAACCAAGGCTGGCAGGGAGGCTGGCAGGGAGGCTGGCAGCAAGGTTGATAGCAAGGCTGGCAGCAAGGCTGGCAGGCAGACATGCAGGCAAGGCAGCCAATCTGTCCGGCAGCAGATCTTTCCTCTGAATGGCGACCTGCTTCCGAGCTGCTTCCGTTATATCCGTGGGGCTGATGCAATGCATCCTCCTCGCATGCGCAATTAACGCCAGGCATCCATTAGGCTTCTGCTGTGCATCCGCTGTGCATCCGCTTCATCCGTTCCGTGTCCGCTTTGCTGAGGCCCCCCGGAAGCCCTGCGGATGTGCCATCCACTCCCATCCACTCCCATCCCTTCCGCATCCGCTTTCCATCCGCCCTGCATCCTCCCCGCATCCGTGTTATCCATTCCGGTTATGCAAATTTTTGCCCCTTTTGAGAGCGGATAACAACGGATGGAACATTTTGCTCATCCGCTGTGTCCTTTTTGCTTCCGTTGGGCAGTGTGACATGGGCTTTAGTCTGGTTATATGGCCTGGGCGCCTCCTTGTGGTGACCACTGGATAGAATACACAGTCTCAGGTCTGGGTTTTTTGAATTACACCTGAACTAAGATTCCCACCCTCCTTCTGTTGGGCTAACCACCCTGTAGGGAGTTCTTTCTGTTCATTTCCAAGAAAACAAAGACTGAAATGTGTTGGACCTTCTGGAATTCAAGATTACAGCAGAGATGGAAAAAAGCATGAATGACTTGTCTCCTAGGTATGACACTACTTTCTAGTCAACTTATCTGCTTTAGTGGTGTACAATTTCCATCTAAGTGGAGTTTTAGTGTACATAAATTTTACCTCTATCCTGAGGAACTGGATGCTGAATGAGTTATGGCTCTTGTATCAAAAAGATAGAACTGATCGAAAGAAAATGAGGAACTACTAATGAGACACGCAAATTAACTCTGGCAAAAAGGGATGCTTAAAACAGCTTTTCCAATGGATGTGTTCCCTAGAATCTCTACAGAAACCATCAAGAAATGTATTTAATATTTCTAATGGGCTCCTTCAGTACAAACTTTGCAAATCTCAGAACTGCCTTCCAATGGACTCTGACTACCCATACCTGGCCCCACACATCGAACTGGAGGAAGACTGAATTACATCATGCTATTAAACATCTTCAACGGCCCAAATTGGGAACAAAAACTCTGTATCAGAAATATCATGACAAACAATTTCCCCATAAATGGGCAAACTGACCATTATATGACATCATGCCGTCTAATTAGACCTTGGTCTAATAGATTAATTTAAAAGGCAAATTATGCAACCATACAGCATCTGAATAAACTCCAATAAAATGTTGCCTGAAGTATATTATCCATTCTAATGCAGAAATCGAAAAATTCATTTTGGATTTCTGCGTGTCTTGGACTTGAAAACATCGTACACTGTTCAAATTGACACTGCTTGGGTGTGTCTGTTTTAGCATTCCAAAACGCTCAGACCTATTCTACTTTTTATGTTTTGTGTTACTTCTCAACAGTTAATAGTTTAAATTTATATTGCAAGATTTATGTCAAGCTATGTGTTATAAAATTCATGTACTAAAGGGTGAGAGATTGAGAAGGAGAGAGGAAAGGGGAGTGAGAGGGAAATTTTTTTTGGAAAGAAATGAATTGGTGGACTTTGGGATCTTCTACCTACCACTTCTTTTGTTTTGATCAGTTACTAACACAGGATACAGCCCTCAAACAGATAAATAATACAGAAATTCACAGGAGTTTTTAATGTGGGAATCTTGAAAATCTTCATTTCTTTTCCCAAAACAACTCTATTCCTCATTACAGTAGAAAGTAAGCTATATCCTACTAAAGTCATCTGGTTAAGGAATACCTTTCTCTATGTGACCTAGTGAGTCACATAGATGTTTGTTGGCAAAACATCACGGTTCAAAATGTTGCGTTTCTGAACTGAAAAGCATTGGAGAGAATATGCTTCAGATTACCTGAAATGCTTATAAATCTGTTTCTCAACTAACAAAGGTTGAACTAAAAAATTAGGCCACTAGATGGCATGAGGGTCTCATGATTTAATATTAAGAAAAAAAATTGCCTAACTTCAGCTGATTTTGTTCAATGTACTGGTGCTTTGAAAAGTGATAGCAAGTTGGATATTGCAAAATATCCCTGTCAACCAGTTCCCTGAGAGATACATTTGTGAAAAGACTAGACAACCATCTGCATGGGATACTTTAATTAGTATTCCCCCACTCAGAAAGGGATTTGAGTTGAAAGCTGCAACAAACACTTTCAACTCTATAATTCTGTGACATTCCTCTTTCATATAGCCAGCCAAATACTGCACATGACTGTGTTACAACATCAAACACAGTTCATAGTGAAGGTAGCTGAATTGTTTATATTTAATTTTTAAAGAAACTGGTGTTACAGTTTGTAAGCTGCCCAGACTCCACTGGAATAGATATATAAAATTAAACTATTACAGCGACTAATAATAACTTGTGTTATACATTTTCCCTGGATGTAAATATGGCTACATATTTTAAAACCCTTAGCCTTTCTCAATATGGGTGACATTTAACATTAACCCAGTCAAATATTTTATCGACTCTGCTGCTTCAAGGATGATTTCAGTGTATCCCTTTTGCCTGACACCCATGATGCCATAAGATAAGTGAGTCTGTTTAAACAGACCTTATATTATCCTGCATATTTTGTTTAAATGTCAGATTGAAATCTTTGGTGGCTGCAAGGTAATCATTCTTAGTTAATTGACTAGGGAGTCTTGTAAAAAGATTGAGAAACTATTGTTTATTCAATGTGTTTGGAATCTAGAGCTAAAACTAAAACAGGTTGTCCTTTAAGGCTAGGTCCCACTGGCTGCGGGATGCAAAACGTATGCATAAAGGACACAGCGGACGAACAAAATTTTGGGGGTGGCTCCATCTGTTGTCATCCGCTCCCAAAAGTGGCAAAAATTTGCATAAACAGAATGGAAAAGAGGGGAAAAGAACGGACGGGGGAACTACGTAGCGAGGATGTTAAATGGATGTTCATTGGAAGCCTAGAGGATGACAGCAGATGGAAGCAGATGACACATCTGAAGGGCTTCTGGGGGAGAATTGTGAAGCAGACGCATAGTGGAAGGGGCAGATGCATAATGGACGCCTATAGGAAGCAAAGCGGATGCATAGCGGATGTATATCGGATGCAAAGCATTCACTGCGCATGCGGGGAGCATGAATTGGATCAGCTCTGCGGATATAAAAGGATGCAGCTCACACGCAGTCAGCATTCAGAGAAAAGATGTGCTGCCACATACATCTTCAAAGAACACCATGGTTCGTCAGTCAGGGAAGAAGAGGAAGCCGGTGCCTACTCGTGCCAGCCCTGGCAAGAAGACCAGAACCAGCATCCCACCCCCTGGCACTGACTCTGAAGCTTCTGGTGCTGCTGGTGGTGCTGCTGTTGCTGCTGTTGCTGCTGCTGGTGCTGTTGCTACTGCTGTTGCTTCTGGTGTTGCTGGTGCTGGTGCTGCTGGTGCTGCTGCTACTGCTGCTACTGCTGCTACTGCTACTGCTACTGCTGCTGCTACTGCTGCTGTGGTGGACCAGCCCCAAGGTCCTCAAAGCCCTGCTGCTGAAGGCCCTGCTGCTCAAGGCCCTGAAGGCCCTGCTGAAGCCCCTGCCAGAGGGAGGAAGAGGCAAGGGAAGGAGAAGGGAGAGAGGAAACAGTACACTGTTTTGGAGGACCATGAGGAGGAGGTGCTGGAATGGCTGAGGAAGAATGAGTACCTGTGGAGAAAGGGCCACAGACTCTATCATGACACCAAGAAGAAACAGGCAGCTTGGAGAGACAGGGCAGAGAGCCTGGGCTACACTGCAGATGTACTCCTGGGATGGTGGAAGCGCATGCACACCTGGTATGGCAAACTACACCTCAAGAAATCTGGGCAGGCCGCTGTCAAGCTCACTGACCAGGAGCTGTACGTCATGGCCAAGTGCAGCTTCTTGGAGGGTGAAGTCCGCCATCGAGGAGCAGCCCCTCTGACACCCCTCTCCCTCAGACAGCCCACAGACAGCCAGTCCTCTTCCAGCCAGGAGCCAGCTACACTGTCCAGGCAGGTGTCTTCAGACAGCTGCACTCCCTATGCCAGAGGACTTGGGGGAACCCATGTCTCAAATGGAGGAAGAAGCAGCAGCCACCAGAGACCAACCCACCCCTACCCCCACCCCAAGCTCCACAGGATGCAGGCAGAGAGGCACACTGGAGGGCCAGAGCCACACTTTCCTGTTGGAGATCAGGGACATGATGACGACCAGCACAGAACCTCTCTCTCAGCTGGTCCACTTGGACAGAAGATCCTCCAGCTGCCACACTTTCATCACCTTTGTGAGCCACACCCTGAGGGATATGCCTGAGGCCCAGTACAAGGTGATGAAGGAGAAGATAACAGCACTTCTGCAAAACCCTCAAGGCCCAGCTGAAGCTGCTCCTACCCAGTCCAGGTCTGCTCCTCCACCCCAGGTGATGTCACAGCCCTTCCACGGCTTTCAACAGCCTCTCACCTACCAAGGCTACGACTATCAGGACTTCCCACAGCAGAAGCAGACCTTCCCAGTCCAGGTCCAGATTCATCACACGCCACAGATGCCACACCTCGCCCAGCTGCAGACCAGACAGCCCCACTACACTCCTCCTTCCTCCACCCCACAGCCAAGCCCCTCAACGGACAATCTGCCATCAGTCTTGTGCCTGACATTCCAGGTACTTGATGAAGGGCCTCTCAACCTCACAGGACTGAGTCAGCTCTCTGAGAAGTTCCTGAACACACCATTCCCTGTTGTACTCTCGGGGCCAAGCACCCCAATGGTGCCTCAGACCAGCACTCACGCCACAGCCACCTCCACAGTCCCTGCCCGTTTTATAGCTGAGACCAGCTACCAGCACCTCCTCCTCATGGTCCTCTGAAACAGTGTACTGTTTCCTCTCTCCCTTCTCCTTCCCTTGCCTCTTCCTCCCTCTGGCAGGGGCTTCAGCAGGGCCTTCAGGGCCTTGAGCAGCAGGGCCTTCAGCAGCAGGGCTTTGAGGACCTTGGGGCTGGTCCACCACAGCAGCAGTAGCAGCAGCACCAGCAGCACCAGCACCAGCAACACCAGCAGCACCAGCAGCACCAGCAGCAGCACCAGCAGCACCAGCAACAGCAGCAACAGCAGCACCACCAGCAGCACCACCAGCAACAGCAGCACCACCAGCAGCACCACCAGCAGCACCACCAGCACCACCAGCAGCACCAGCAGCTTCAGAGTCAGCGCCAGTGGGTAGGATGGTGGTTCTGTCCTTCTTGCCAGGGCTGGCAGGAGTAGGCACAGGCTTTTTCTTCTTCCCTGACTGATGAACCATGGTGTTCTTTGAAGATGTATGTGGCAGCACGTCTTTCCTCTGAATGCTGACTGCATGCAAGCTGCATTCTTTTATATCCATGGAGCTGATGCAATTCATCCTACCCGCATGCGCAGTGAACGCTTTGCATCCGATATACATCTGCTATGCATCCGCTTTGCTTCCTATAGGCGTCCGTGATGCATTAGCATCATCCACTACGCATCTGCCCCTTCTGTTATGCGTTCGCTTTGCAATTCTCCCCTGGAAGCCCTTCCGATGTGTCATCTGCTTCCATCCGCTTCCATCCACTAGGCTTCCTGTGAACATCCACTTAACATCCCCGCTACATACTACCCCCGTTGTTCCTTTCCATTTTTTTCGATTCTGTTTATGCAAATTTGGGCCACTTTTTGGAGAGGATAAGAATGGATGGTTCCACCCCCGAAATTTTGCTCGTATGCTGTGTCCTTTTTGCATCGTTTTGAATCCGTCGGCCAGTGGGACCTAGCCTTTATATCCTCTTTGCATCTGTTGGTGCAGTGGGACAGGGGCTTTATCTTCTCAAAGAACCCAATATTTCAAAAAAGCCATTTATGCCATCACATCCGGATGCAGTTATTTAAATTAAGGCAACTCAACAAATAATAGTCTTCCTCAAATGTTTTTAATGAAAGTTAGCATATACTTGCCCACATTCTAGAAAATTCATCCCACCCCTCACTTGATTTTAAAAATTCAACTGTTGGATTAATTTTAGGTATGCTAGAATGCCTCCAATCCCATGTTTTATTTAGTTGCTTTAGTTTTTACTGCAAAATTCCTTATGGGCTCATAGCAGTACCTCTTAGCATTTCAATTGCCATTCAGTTTTGGGTACATGCAGAATTTATGCATTTTCTGTATCATTTCAATTCAAACATTAATATATTTTTTGAATAAATAAGGTTGTCCCAAAGATGCTTTATTCAAGAGGTAATTGAACTTTTTGGAAGAAACCCTAACCCTAACCTAAATGAAGAGAAGAGTCACCAATGGGCACACTTTGAGTCTGATGTCCAAACTTGCACTTCTAAGCAGGTGCAGATGTCTGAGGCCTTGGAGAGTGAGGCCTTAGATGAAGGGCCTCTGTGTGATGCAGGGATGGGGAATGGACTATCAGAGAGTGGAATGCTGCCTTCGGAGATTGTGGAGGCTGGCAGCAGTGATACAGAGGACCCTGAGGAGCCTGTGTCCAGTGTGTGTGCACACAGGGCTGCTCAAAGGAAAGAGCAATTGCAGTAGCATGGGCAACTCAGGAGTAAGGCTGCAAGGTAAGGGCCTCTCCCTTAAGAGATAAAAGCCAGCCTGAGGGACCGGTATTCTTTGCAGGAAAAAAAGAAGTTCTTGCATTTCAAGCCTTGTGGATGTTTGGACTATTCTGGTTTGTGTTTGGAGACTTTTTGTTTTGAATAGTTCTTGGGCCTTAAGGGCCTGTCACATAGGCCGACGGATACAAAAAGTATGTAAAAAGGACACAGCAGATGAGAAAATTTTCCATCCGGTGTTATCCGCTCTCAAAAGTGCCCTGAATTTGCATAAACAGACCGGACAACAATGGAAAGGAACAGACGGGGGGAGGATGTAGCCAGGATGTAAAGCGGATGCTCCATGGAAGCCTAGCGGATGGAAGCAGATGGAAGTGGATGGCACATCTGCAGGGCTTCCGGGGAAGCACAGTGAAGCGGATGCGCAGTGGAAGGAGCGGATGCAGAGCGGATACAGCTGATGCATCACAGATGCCTAGTGGATGCCTAGCGGATGGCTAGCGGATGCAAAGCGTTCACTGTGCATGTGGGGAGGATGCATTGCATCAGCCCCGCGGATATAAAAGGATGCAGCTCGCAAGCAGGTCACCATTCAGAGGAAAGAACTGCTACCAGACACATCTCCAGCCAAAAACCATGGGGAAGAAGAGGAAGCTTGTGCCATCTGCTGCCAGCCCTGGCAAGAAGGACAGGGCCACAATCCCACCCCCTGGCCCTGACTCTGCTTCTGCTGGGGCTTCTGCTGCTCGGGCTGACTCTTCTGGTGCTGGGGCTTCTGCTGGCGCTGCTCCTGGTGCTGGTGCTTCTGCTGGTGCTTACTCTGCTGGTGCTGCTCCTGGTGCTGGTGCTTCTGCTGGTGCTTACTCTGCTGGTGCTGTTCCTGGTGCTGGTGCTTCTGCTGGTGCTTACTCTGCTGGCGCTGCTCCTGGTGCTGGTGCTTCTGCTGGTGCTTACTCTGCTGGTCCTGCTCCTGGTCCTCCTGGTGCTGCTGGTCCTGCTGGTGCTGCTGGGGCTTCTGGTGCTGCTGATGCTGTTGGTGCTGCTGGTGTTGCTGGTGCTGCTGGTGCTTACTCTGCTGATCCTGATCCTGCTGGTCCTGCTAGTGCTGCTGGTGCTTACTCTGCTGTTGCTGATCCTGGTGCTGCTGGTGCTGCTAGTGCTGCTGGTACTGCTGGTGCTGCTGGTGCTGCTCCTGGTCCTGCTGGTGCTGCTTTTGCTGCTACTGTTGTTGTTGTTGCTGCTGCTGCTGATGGTTTGGTGGAGCAGCCCCTAGAACCTCGAAGCCCCTCTGATGAGGGCCCAGATGGCCCTGCCAGACGGAGGAAGAGGCATACGCGAGAACGGGAGAGGAGGCAATACTCGATTGAAGAGGTACATGAGGATGAGGTGCTCAAATGGCTGAGGGAGAACGAGTACCTATGGCAGAAGGGACACAGGCTCCATAGAGACACCAAGACGAAGCAGGCTGCTTGGAGAGAGAAGGCGGAGAGCCTGGGCTACACTTCGGAGGTCCTCCTCGGGTGGTGGAAGAACAGGCATACCTGGTACGGGAAGTTGCACCTCAAGAAATCTGGCCAGGCCGCGGTCAAGCTCACCAACCGGGAGACCTACGTGATGGCCAAGTGCAGCTTCTTGGAGGGTGAGATCCGCCACCAAGGAGCAGCCCCTCTGTCAACCCTCTCTCTCAGGCAGCCGACAGAGAGCCAGTCCTCTTCTGGCCAAGAGTCAGCTCCTGTGTCCAGGCAGGTATCTGTGGAGCGGCCCACGATGGAGATGCCCCCGTCAGCTGTATTCCCCATGGTGGAGCGTGTGGAGGACCCCCTGACGCAGTGGAAGCAAGGAGAGGGCACTTCCACCACAGTCCAACCCACCCCCACCCCCAGGTCAACCTCCACAGAAAGCAGGCAGAGAGCCACACTGTCCTGCTGGAGATCAGGGACACCATCAAAAGCAGCGTCGATCTCTTCTCTCAGTTGGTACACACCAACGTCCCATCCTCCAACCGCAAGCCCTTCCTCACCTACGTCAACCAGACCCTCATGAACATGTCCGAATCACAGTACCAGGGGATCAAGGACAGGATCACCGGTCTTCTTCACAACCCTCCAGACCCAGCTGAACCTGCTCCCACCCAGTCCAGGTCTGCTCCTTCACCCCAGGTGGTGTCGCTGCCCTTCCAAGGCTTTCCACAGGCCCTCACCTACCAAGGATGTGGCTACCAGGAGCTCCACAGGCAAGCCCTTCCCAGTCCAGGCACAGGTACATCGGACGCCACTGATGCCACCAATGCCACTGACGCCACAGATGCCACCCACACCACAGATGCCACCCATGCCTCACCTCACTCACCTGCAGACCAGACAGCCCCACTACACTCCTCCTTCCTCCACCCCACAGCCAAGCCCGGCCTCAGAACATCTATCATCGGTCTTGGGACTGACACCCTATGTCAAGGAGGAAGGGGCTCTCAACATCGCAGGACTGAGTCAGCTCTCTGAGAGCTTCCTCCACACACCATCCCCTGTTGTCCTCTCGGAGCCAGGCACCCCAATGGCGCCTCAGACCAGGATTCCAGCAGCAGCCACCTCCACAGCACCTGGACCCTTCACCCCTGAGACTATGGGCATGCCTCAGAGTGACTGAGAAGAGTGCCAAAGACTGGGTTGCTACTTGTTGACTTTATCTTTGCTTGGGACACTTTTCTTGGGTCATTTTGCTTTTACAGTTTGTTATTAATAAAGTTTATCTTTGCCTCACACACTTGATTCAGTTCTTTTAGTCAATAAAGTCTTGGTGGAAACTTTTAGAAATGGTTTAAGCCTTTGCATGCTTGTGGGATGGGTAAGGATAGCAGTGGGATGGGCAGGGATACCTGTGGGATGGGCAGGGATACCTGTGGGATGGGTAATAGCTGTGGGATGGGTAAGGATAGCAGTGGGATGGGCAGGCATACCTGTTGGCTGGGTAATAGCTGTGGGATAGATAAACCTCCAGTGCAAGCATAGTGGGACTGTATGGTCCACCCTCCCAGGTGCCACACCTATGGCCCTTTATTATCAATAACAATGTAATCATTGATCCACACATTTCAATATAAACACAACTCTTTATTAAATGCCCTGTTCATTGTCGGGCCACTCAACATACATGGCACAATCTGATCAGTGTGATGAGACAGGCTGAAGGAAGCATCCATTAAGCATCTACCATCCTGTCTTGCCACTCCACTGCTCCAGCTGGGGAGTTGCGCCAGTGTTTCAGTAGGTTGCGCTGCTTCTTCCCTTGACGTGAAGCTCTGTTGGGGCCTTGCACATCCACAGTATCTATCAGGTTCCGCCCTTGCCTCCATTCACCAGGCTCCATGTCCCCATTGCCTTGTTGGTGGTCCACGAGCCTGCTCTGCAACACTGGGTAGCAGGTGCGCATGAGATTGTGCAGGATGCAGCAAGCTTCCATGATGTTCCTCACTATCGCTGGGTGATGCTGCATGGTGGTGAGAAGTACCTGGAACCTGTTGGCCAGGATGCCAAAGGCATTCTCCACCACCCGCCTTGCACTGGACAGCCTGTAGTTGAAGATCCTCTCTTCACGGGTGAGGAGTCTGAAAGTGTAGGGCTTCATGAGGTAGGTTCTGAGGGAGAAGGCATCATCCCCCATGATAAAGTAGTGTGTCGTTGGGCAGGGGTGCGGTATCTGCTATCCCGCATTAGATGGGTGTCTCATGATAGGGAGTGAAATTGGTCTTTCAATTGCATAGAGTTGCTCTTGTTGTTGGTCTAAGAGCACAATCATTTTTGCCACAACATCCCCCTCATTTATAGTAACTTCTGTATTAGCTAGTACAGACAGACAGACATCAGACAATACAGTGGGGTCATGCAGAAAAGGAGAGGCAAGAATACCTTGTTCAGCTAAATCCCTTACAGGAAAGACTAGCACTGGAATATCGGGGGGCATATGAAAAGGCTGAACAGGACTTACAAAGAGAAAGTCAGCAACACCAGGAAGATAAGTAACAGTTTCATTAGCAACAAGATCGTAAGCGAAAGAAGAAAAGTTGCAAGTTTCAGCAGCCTTTGTTGTGGGGCTGGCTGCCTGCCCCGTTTCTAGTTTCCCTGATTCAAAAAAGGTTTTTGAATGATTGCAGGGTTATTCTGCTGTTCATTCTTTTGGACTCTGCACTGATTAACCCAGTGATAGCCCTTTTGGCATCGAGGGCATGGCGTCTTTGGGCGAGCTACCTGGTTTCTTGACATATTTGCTCCCCCGCCCGGGGCTCTGCATTGGCTCTTAAAGTGACCTGGCTTGCCACAATTAAAACAATTGCCCATTTTGCGAGTGTTTTGTTGGGAATGGGAAGAAGAGAGCTCATGTTCTGCTGCATGCCTTCAGTAATGGCTGTAGCCAGAGTAGACATGGAATGGGATTTGGTTCCTATGATTCGGCAGGCTGTAAGATAATCTGCCAAGGTAACATTTTTCTTATTAATTAATGGTTGCAAAACTTTCTGACAATCAGCGTTTGCGTTTTCATAAGCAAGTTTCAATTGTAATTCATTACAAGCCTCCTCATTATCAATTTGTCTCTCTAAGGCTTCTGTGAGACGGTTTATAAAGGAGGAAAAAGGCTCAGAAGGTCCTTGAATAACTTTAGAGAAAGATTTGGGCACGCATCCCGCATTATCAACCTTTCGAGCAGCGGCCAAAGCACAATCCTGTAATATAGGGAAAGCAGCTGCGTCTGTGGCAATCTGCTGGGCAATGGTAAACATGGTGTCAGTACCGTTAAGCATATCTAAAGTGACATTTGCCGGCAAGCCTCTAGTGGCTGCGGCTGCGGTACGTTTATGAAATTCTGACTCCCAGACCAAAAATTGTGAAGGCGTGAGGATCATGTTAAATAATGTACGCCAATCAGCATTTATCAAGTCAGCTCCTGGTTGGGCTATAGATCCTAAAAGACCCTGTACATAGCGAGATTGAATACCATTTTCCTTGCAAGCTGCTTTTAAATCCTTAATTATTTTGTACGGCATTGGGATATACTGAGGAGCTGGAGGATTGCCGGTTTGTATGATAGGATAAAGGGAGGCAGCTGCAAGGGTGTCCTCATCCATTTCTCCTTCATAAAAGGCTTGTTGAATGGCTTTTACAACACCCCCCCCCACCTCGGGAGGGTAGTGGAGGACACGAGGGCTCTACATTTAAGGAAGTGGATTGGATGGAGGGAGGCTCCCGTAATGACTTATGATCATTGGGAGCGGAGGGTTGAAGGACAGAAAAGTTATCATAACTTGGTGGAGGAGATTCAAATACACTCACTGCTTCTATTTTATGATGGACTTTTAAAGCCTCCATAATTTTCCTCCAAGTGACCAAAATGCCAATAGGTGCACGAGGAGGACTATGGAGATAGTCACCAATTTTTTTCCAAATGGAGATTTTTAAGGACCCTTTCTCTGGATAATTGGGACAATGTTGCCACACATAAGTCAATAATGTAGCAATAGGTTTCATTTTTACAGGCGAGCCCTTTAAATTAGCAGAATATTTAGAAGAAGAAGCGACTAACTCCCTCAATTCCTTCAGATGCTCTGTCTGTTGTTGAGAAAAGTTTCCACCCATACTTACGAAAGTCGAGACCGTGTTTCAGATCCGATGATGTGCAATTCGCTTCAGGCCTGGCAATGCACAGCTCCCATCGAGCGGGTAAGATATGAGCGCGTCGCAACGTATCCCCCTTAGGGAATCACGTCGGGGTCACCAGAATGCGGTATCTGCTATCCCGCATTAGATGGGCGTCTCATGATAGGGAGTGAAAGGAGAAAGAAACGACAGGAGACGAAGTTCCTCGGGATGAGTGCGCCCAGAATGTCTGGGTACATGCTCTTTTATTATGCTCCTTCAAAAGGGGGTGATTGTTTATTCAGAGCCTAGGTCAAGCCCAGGTCAGACAGGATATACAGGATTTACAATGGCTCAGATAAGGCAAGATACCAGGTTAGACAGGATGGCAAGATTTATAATTTGATCAGGATATTCCTTCTTCACAAAGCTGCATGCCAGACAATGTAATCACAATGTGAATAAGCTATTTCTGCAGATGTTTAACTCCTTGTCTCTGTACGTGCCCTGCAAAAGGTCACTGAGGAGACAGAAGCTCAATGATTACACGTGAATGATACAATGTTGCAAATGCCTGAACGATACATAGTTGCAATGATACACTGTTGCAAACACATGAATGATACATAGTTACAACACAGGGGGTCTGGACCTGGGAAGCCCATGATGAGGTTGCATTCCAGCACTTCCTTGAGGTCACTGGCGTTGTATACCTGGGCATCTGAAGATGACCCGTTGCCTGAAGCATCGATATACATGACCTTGTAGTCAGCATCGACCAGGGCGAAGAGGATGATGCTGAAGAAGCCCTTGTAGTTGTGATAAATGGACCCTGACTTGACTGGAGCTTTGCAGGCCATGTGCTTCCCATTTATCGCTCAAACAGTGTGGGGGAAGTTCTACTTCTGATACCACTGTTCTGCAACTTTCTTCCAGCCTTCTTCATTGGAGATACGTCCCCTATATGAACGTTTTTTTCCATTTTAATGCTTTCTATGTGAGCTGCATCTGCTTTCATCCTTTCTACGTCCATGCTACTTACGCTGTGTGTCCATTCCATGTCCGTTTCACTTTCTCCCTGTGTCCATTTTCCACTGGAGTGGATGCAAGTTGTGCAGATGCACAGCAGATGCCTAGCGGATATAGCAGATGCGTAACGGATGACAACAGGCGTATAACGGATGTTCCCCGTATGTGTAGCGGATGTAGAACATACGCGTTGGATACATTTTCCCCTCAAAAAGTTTTGTGCAGCTCAAAACTTTTTGAGCAGATGAAATGTGAGTAGACGGTTGCTGGACTGATAGAGAGTATGAAAAACGGACGCAGTGAGTACAGAACGGATGCATCACATTAACCAATGGATGGCAAGTGTTTCTCTCCATTTTACATCCTCTTTCCATCCGTTGGTGCTTTGTGACAGGGGCTTTAATCTAGTGTTCTTGGCAGCCTTGCACAACCTTGGCAAGGCTCGTTCTTATCAGAGACAATTATTTTTCATAGCCTTTTAACTGTGAATGAACGGAATTTCCAGAGAAGCATTTAAAGATTTTGCTTTTACCTTTTTTGGATGTTTGTTTCCTTGGAAGAAGGTTTGGGTCAGAACTGCACCTGAAGGCAGGACAAGAAGCCATGAGTGGAAGCTAATCAAGGAGAGAGCCAACTGAGAACTAATGAGAAATTTCCTGATAGTTTAATCAGAGAAATGACTTGCCATTAGACATTGTATGTGCTCCAACACTGGAGGATTTTAAGAAGAGATTGGACAACCATATGTCTGAAATGGTATAGGGCTTTCTTCTTGAGCAATGGTTTCAACCAGAAGAATAATTCTGCCATTCTTTTACTCTGTTGTTTTGCAATGATCTACCGAATTGTCATGACCTCCAACCTTCGTTAGCTTTTAGTAGTAAAGTTCAGTTATTCAGATGTAAAGCAGAAAAAGTGTTTTGGATCTGATGATCATATTCAGTTCATTTCACCTGTTGATCCCTCTTAAAGAAGCTTTTTCTAGACTTTCATAATAGCTTCATTGTCTCATGGAGTTTGAGATAAGGAAGTCCAATAACCTTTCTCCACTTCTTGAAGACAATGTTTGCCTCATCAATTCTCTAAGACTTCCCAACATGAATGCATCAGCATTTGGCCAGTCAATCAACAAGTTCTTTTAGCATCCTAAGGTGCAACTCCTCTGGCCTGGAAGATGCAAATTAATTCAAAATAAACAGATATAGCTTAGCAACATTTCTGTCAGTCCCAAGCTTAAACCTTCTTTTCTTATCCTTCATTTTACAGTTCTCCACAAAACACCTCTCTTCTTGTTGAGAGAAATTGAGCCAAACAGGAGCAGCTTTGCCTTTTCTTCCTTCTATTAGCTATTTGTCATTTTCCTGGATCAGCTGGTTCTTTTCTGCTTTCATTTTGAACACATTTAAAGATGCCTTTTGTTGTTGTTCTCAGCAACCATCATCAATATCAGCTTTAGCTATTCTGACATTATCTCCACAGTTATGGACTAGTTACAGTGTTTTCTCTTAGTGTCTTCACTTTTTCCACTTCCCGTATGTGTCTTCAAATCTTCACTGAAATCGTCACTACCTTTCTGTGTTTCTGTTGCTTCCAGTTTTCAGACTCAGGCATTCCCATATGAAGCACAGCTGGAGCTCTCTACCAACCTCTGAAGGAGAAAATTGCTAGCAACACAAAATGGGAACTTATAATTTTAACAAGGATTGGGTACCACTAAATGCTGTCACAGTGTAAGATCTACTTTTTTAAAAAAGTGTCTTGTTTGATGGATCAGTTGTATTAGCTACAACTGAAATATTTTTGTTTTGTCATGTATTTTTTTCTAAATAGATGCTGTCTACAAGCTTACAGGACCCAGCCATTTTGATTTCCTGTGAATGTATACCTAATCTGCAATGAAATTCCTTTTTAAACAAATTCCATTCGTTAGTACCGATTCTAGAATAGGAGTCATTAAATTGTATTTGCTTTCTTGTATTAATGGTCAGGGCTGGGATTGTTTATTTTTCAGGCTATTATGGTAGAAACAGTGAAGGGCTTGGATATTATGAACCAATGTTCTGATTCATTATTAAGTCATTTTATAGACATTAAATCAATCTAATGTTTTCATAACATGACTAATTTTGCGATTATTTTTTGTGATATTTTTACTCTTTGCATCTCTTTGTTGGTTTAAATGACAATAAAATGTTCCAAGCAGAAAAGTAGGGTGCTGAATCTGCAAGAATTGCAATGCAGGCAAAAGGATCTGGTTGTGTTAATGTTAGCTGAGAGAAAGTGATATCAGAAAACACAATAAGCTGTTATTAGATTCAAATGTGAGAGTAAATGTAAAGGAAAAGTTTAAGAAAATAATCCAAAGACATATTTCTTTATGACAAAAATATGATATGAAAATATGTAAATATAAAAATATGGTGTATTTTATATTTAAATACACACACACATCAATTAAAACACCAAAACTAGTATGAGGTAGTTCATATCAACCAACAATATGTAAATTGGTAAATTACCTAAAAGTAATAAGATAAACTGTTATTATAATTTAAAGTTGATTTTTAATAATATATCAGCAATATTTTCTAACTACTTTATTATTTACTAGTTGATTGGATACCTGTGCTTTGCTACGGAACTATGTGATGGGGCTTGATAAATTGATAGTTAAAGCTTGAACATTAATGAGAAGTTATGATAGGCCTCTCCTTCTCTCGCTCAGGCTTGCCCCACAGAGGCCTCTCCTATGTTATCTCCTCTCCCTTTCAGGTGGGGAGGGGCAGTAGAATGTCTAAACTCCCAGCCCACAGGCCAGATGAGTCACACACTGGCCACACCCATGCCCAAGTGGCAGTTGGAACAGAGTTCTTTTCAGGTGGGGAGGAGAAGTAGAACGTCTAACTCCTTAGCATCACAGCATGTTAATAATAATATAAGAAATACTAATGATCTGATAGTCATTTCAAAAAATCCTTTCTTAGTGAGCACCTAGAAGCCAAGAGGAATATACGTGCCAAATTTCAAATTTTTAGGCTTTATGGTTCTGGAGATTTCGTGATGATGCATTAGTGGTATTTCATACACACACACACACACACACACACACAATTTTTTAAATTTATTTTTAGACCCAACTTTATTACTTTATCAGTAACTCAAGGTGGAGAACATATATAGTTCTCCTTCCTCTCCTTATTTTCCCCACAACAAAAACCCTGTGAGGTGAGTTGGGCTGAGAGAGCTGATAGAAATTTAAAGTTTGAATGTTAGCCATGTGATTGAAGATATATTTGTATGGTATATTAAGAAAAAAATGAATTTCAATGTATTGATTCCAACTATCCAGTGTAAATTATAACTTTGGGGAAAGATATGTTTTCTATATTCTATGGGTGTGTGTCTTTTGTTCCTTGTGTAGATCAAGGTGTAGATTTTGCAGTATCTGCTTTCCTAGCCAGTAGCCTTGATAGGATGTTTTCTGTCTCTGAATAGAGGCTCTTATGACTGGACTGTAAATGAATACAAATTGTGTCTTTAATAGTGAAGAGAGAGATGGGGAGGGAGGGGAAAGAGTAAGGAAGGAAGGAAAGAAGGAGATTCTCTTTAAAAATGGAAGTAATACAGTATACAACATCCTTAATCTCTGTCATTAATTAAATAAAAGAAAGTGAATTGTCTTACTCTTTCCCCTTCTTCCCTGAAGGGAGTCTTATTATATTTGAAGCCACTTTGGGAACAAAACTTGGTTGACTTGGAATGAATCGTAGCTATTCTCTGTGCTATTAAAGATAAAAAGCAAGCAACCGCTCTATCCTTCTTATTTCTTTTCAACATGTTGTATGTCAGTTTTCTTCTGGAACGAGTGGGCTGCAGCTGAGAGTACCAGATTACATTCAATTCAAATGTACTGGTTTAGTCTTTGAATGCACTATATAGCTGGATACAGGTTCCGCTTGATGTTGGGGGAAAAAAAAGAACTGACTTGTTTTCTCTCTCTTTTTTATGGTAACTGGGAAAAAAATAAAATCAAACAGAGAATATTTTTCTACCTCATGATCACATTTCACTTGCCTTTTGTTATGCTGTTTGGTGGGAGATGAAGAAACTTGTGGCCTGTTTCTAAATTACAGAGAAAGAATGCTTTGAAAGTTACAGCACTGGGTAAAAGAAAAAAAAGTAGGAAAAAAGAATTAGAGACTTTCAGCTGATGTGAAACAGGGCATGTCATTAATTGAACAGGAGCCTTAGGTAAGGAAGAAGATACACACTTTCATTAAAAGATCTGTGTTCCAGCAGGAACTGAACTTTTCAGGTTGAAACTGAAGATGCTCAGTATATTTTTGCAGTTATAGCTGGGGTCAACGTGTGTTACCAATGGCATAACTCCAGGCAGTCTGAAAATTGCCTAAAAATATACCTGGTTTAATTAGATCTATCCTTTCTATGACTGGATTCCTCTGAGGAGAATAGCAAGGCCTGGAGGATCTTACAATGATCAAATGACATACGCATTTGCAATTTTAATAAGAAGCTGTGTTTGAGAAGCTGGTGCTCCAGAAATATTGAAATAGGGATATTTCTGGTATCTCTGCTGTTCACTTTAATCAAAGCCTGGTATCAAGTATCCAATGAGCCACAGGACTCTAAGAAGTAATTCTTCTCTCTTCTTTTGCAAATTTAATTAAAAGAAAATAAAACCTTTAACTATGAACAAATAAAATAGCTTTACTACTTGCATTAGAGAAATG
Organism: Laticauda colubrina; assembly: GCA_015471245.1. Taxonomy (NCBI): domain Eukaryota; kingdom Metazoa; phylum Chordata; class Lepidosauria; order Squamata; family Elapidae; genus Laticauda; species Laticauda colubrina. The sequence continues at coordinate 24,922,861 of BLBF01000020.1, read as the reverse complement.
CAAGAGGGACAGATGAGCAGTATCACACAGGTACAAAGATAAATTTAACAGCACTGAGCTCTTGAATGCATTGGGATGAATCCTCATTTTCTGGTAAAGATTGTGAGCAGAACCGAAGTCATGTTGGATTAAATAAGGAAGTGTGTCTCAAACTCAGTAGCTCTGCTAAATAAGAAAGTGTTCCAGTCTGTGCACAAGAGAAAAAAAGATAGAAGAAGATAAGGCTAGAACAATGGGGAATTGTAATAAAGTGCTGCGATGTCAGAAACATGTAACTGTAACTGCTTTTGCTAGATAGGGAGCTAATATGAACCTTCAAAATATATGTGTCAATTTGAAAACAGAAAGATTGTGAGCCAAGCCCTCATACGAGGGGGCGGACAGTTAGGGTATAAAAATGCTGCCTGTGTTCCTTCAATGCCTGAGGGAACCCATCTCTGCAGACACGTGAATAAAACCTTGTTTTCCTTGGATCAACGAATCTTTTGGTGGTTTCTTTATCTTTTCCACCTCACAATTTGGCACTCAACGTGGGCCTTGATGGAATTTTGACTGGAGAAAAGGGACTGGGTAAGTCTGGCGCCACTGCCTCCCATTGTAGAGGGGCCCCTCCCTTGTCTCAGTTGGATCCTGGAGTAATTGCACTCAGCAGATGATCCTTGGAAACAAGTGAGAGAGAAGCCGGCATGACGCTCTGGGACTGTCGTTGATCACCTGAAGTGGGGACACCCACACTCCTTTCGTCTCCGGGAGACCAGGGGTGTATCAGGTGAGTTTGTTGCCTGTCGGGATAGAAGAAGGGATATACTGTCCTTAAACTCTGGGAATCCAGCGACTGCTGGAGGACAGTGTAAATCCCTGAGTTGGGAATCTCTGGGAGATTGTTGGTGGGTAGCGTGGAGAATGGGAAAGGGACAAAGCAAGTGTGAGACATTCCAAGAGGGAACAGGTATTGAGATAGAAAAGATCCCGAGAGAGCTGATTCCGACTGACTCCCCATTGGGTCAACTACTACAACAATGGTCGTTGCCCCATCTGAGGACTTACACTCGGAGTCTAGAGAAAAAGAAAATGATCTGCCTATGCCAATATAGTTGGCCGAAGTATCCCCTAGTAGACCCTGAGTTTCCTTACCACTGGGATCCGGAAGGGAATACCAGCACGTACTGGATAACTCAGTTGAAAGAGTATATAGAATGGATGAAGGAGCAAATACCCTATGTGGAGGTATGGTATAATGCTCACTTTGAAGGTCCAGTTCCACCAGAAACAGAAGTAGGACAGTTTGTCAGCAAGGTGGAGGAAAGCGAAACTGAGGACTGGATGGGGAGTCCACTGGCATCGGCTCCGGTAGTCCTGGCGGCACCACCACCCCTGCCGGCTCCAGTTGCCCAGGCTCCACCTCCACCTGCATATCCAGGACTCAGAAGGGAACTGGCTCAATTAAACAAGGACCTAGAGAATTTGCCTCTAGGAGGAAGGTCAGCCAATCCCGTGTTGGCCTTCCCAGTCAGAGAAGTCCCAAATGGCATGAATGCGCAGGGGAATCCAGTCACCGTTTTCGTGGCTGTCCCCATAAATCTGCTGAGTTACAGGATCTGAAAAAGACCCTTCCAAAACTCCATGAGAATGCTCATGAAGTGGCAGAATAGTTGGAATTGTTTCTGGGGCCCAATGAATACACATACCAAGAACTGATGTATATTCTTGGACACCTTTTCACCCCCGAAGAGAGGAACCTCATTAGGAGGGCAGCAATGGCTGCCTGGGATAGGAGACATGCAGGGCAACAGGGAGCAGTGGCTGCAGACACAAAGTTCCCCATAGCCGATCCAAATTGGAACATCAATAATAACACTCATAGGGAGCACATGAGAGATATGAAACATATGATCACTGAAGGAATTAAATTGGCCATCCCTCAAGGGAAAAACTTGACCAAAGCATTTGAAATAACACAAGGAAAGGATGAGTCCCCGGGGGATTTCTGTGCTCGGCTCCGTGAAGGGTTAACCAAGTACTCTGGAGTGGAGCCAGAAACCCCTGCCTTCGAGACTCTCCTGAAGATGCAATTCATCACCAAAGCATGGCCAGATATCCAGAAAAAGATCCAGAAGACAGAGGGATGGACTGATTTGGGCATGACAGATTTGATGAGAGCAACCCAACAAGTTTTTGTGAACCGAGACTCAGTTAAAACCAAACAGAAGTCTCAGATGATGGTAGCTGCTATGCAAACGGCAGCCAAGAATGAAGTTAGGAAAAACAGGGAGACCCAGATGTCAGATCAAAGGCCAAGGTGGAGAGATGAAAAATCTCCCAGCAGGGAGTGGAGACCCCTGGTTAGGCGAGGAGGTCCAGGGGGCAATTGAGGTGGTCGATTCCAATGGCCGTCCCAGAGTAGAATTTGCTTCAGATGCAGGAAAGAGGGACATTTTGCGTGCGAATGTCCCAAAACCCCAGAGGAATGAAGCTATGCTCTATATGATTAGGGAGGTTCTGGCTCCCCAAGAGGGACCCGCAGGGAGCCATTGGTAAATGTGTTAGTGGGTCCTGGCCACCAGGAACGGCTGTTCCTGATTGACACCGACGCAAGCCGGACATCTGTATGCAATCCGGTAGAGGGAGCATGCAGGTCAAAGCAGACTTTAAAGGTAGTTGGGGTGAGTGGGAAATCCCAAGAGGTCAAGATTTTGGAAGAGGTGAGATTGGAATTGAATGATGTCGTTACTGAAACCGAAATATTGTATATTCTGGATTCAGGGGTGAACTTGCCAGGAAGAGACTTGTTGGATGTTTTTGGAATAGAATTGTGGGATAGAAGGAAGGAAGTTTGCATGTGTATGTTAACAACGGAAGATGAGGAGAAAATATCAGATGTGTGGGCAGGAGGTGAAGGGGTTAGTAGGAAAAAAAAAGAGATGAAATATTTGGGACATTACATTCAGCAGGGGGTTAGGTCCTTGGACCCTGAAAGGATGAAGGGGATCATGAGCTTGGCTCCTCCCAGGAACAAGACAGAGGTGTGGAAAGCATTGGGATTATTGGGGTATTGTAGAATCTGGGTAGACCAATTCACAGTGTTGGCACAGTTTTTGCATAGAAAGTTGCCTGGAAAAGGAGAGCACATAGAATGGGAGGAGGGAGATAGTGAAAGGTGGGAAGAGCTGAAGAAGGCTTTGTCAACCGCTCCGGTTTTAGCCTTGCCACACCTGAAATTACCGTTTCATTTGTATGTGGCGGTGGCTCAGGGAACAGCAGTTGGAGTCCTTGCCCAAAAGAGGGGGGGCAGTACCAGCCGGTAGCCTTTCTAAGCAAAGGTTTGGAGCTGGTTGTGAAAGGATGGCCAGTTTGTGTTCAGGCTGTGGCAGCAACAGCGATGTTGGTGGTAGAGAGCAAAAAGTTAACCTTTGGGGGAGCTTTGGTGGTGCATTTGCCTCATCAGGTCAACTCAGTGTTGAGCCAGCTGGCTACCACTTGGATGACTGAAGGGAGGATATTGAAGTATGAAACCATTTTGAAAACCAGTCCTGATGTAATAGGAACAGACAAGAATCTAAATCCAGCAGAATTCTTGGAGGGGAGAAGGCAGGTGTGGGAACCGGAAGACCATGATTGTCTATTGCAAATGGATCTCATGATGAAGGTTAGAGAGGACTTGGAAGAGACTCCAGAAGGGAGAGGGGTGGTTTATAGATGGATCTAGCAGGGTGGAAAATGGAAAGCGAAAATCTGGGTTTGCAATAGTAACCGGGGAAGGTAGGGTAATAGAGAAAGGGTCACTCCCAACTTCTTGGTCAGCCCAGAAATGTGAATTGCTTGCCCTGACCAGAGCCTTGGAATTGGCTGAGGGGATGGAAGTAATGATTTGGACTGATTCCAAGTATGCATGGGGGGTGGTGCACACCTTTGGGAAAATCTGGAAAGAAAGAGGGTATATCAAGGCGGATGGGAAGCAAATAGAGCAAGTGCAGTTAGTAGAACAAGCCTTAGAGGCATTGCAATTCCCCAGCCGAGTATCAATTGTCCATGTGAGCACACATCAGAAGGGGAACACTCCGGAGGTTGTGGGAAACCGATGGGCGGACAAATGGGTGAAGGAAGCTGCAGGAGAGATAGAGTTGGTAATGGTATCTATACCAATACTGGAAAAGGAGGACGAGAGGGAGGAATGGGAGCCAGAGAAAAAGGAAAAGTTGGAGTTGGAGAAAGAGGGATGTGTCAAAACCCCAGAGGGATGGAAGACGTCGGAGGGAGTCAAGGTGGTGTCACCCATTGTCATGAGGGGAATATTGGAGAAAGTTCATGAAGGAGGACATTGGGGAACAGAGGCCTTGGTCATGTCCATTAAATCTCACTATTGGAGTCTGAGGATGTGGTCAGTAGCTCAGAGCATCTGCTGGAAATGTTTGATTTGTTTGAAAGTAAATAAGAAAGCGGCATGCAAGAAAGAGATGGGAGGGTGACCCCTAGTGGGTTGGCCTTTTCAGAGAGCACAAATTGATTTCACTGAATTGCCAGAAAAGGGGGGTTGGAAAGAATCTTCCCTTAGCTCTGCTCAGGATCAGAACTTGTCCAAGGAAAGACACAGGGGTTTCTCCCTTTGAAATGCTGATGGGGAGACCCTATTTGGCCAAATTAGGCAATCCCATACTAGAGTTCAGGGACTTGTTCCTTCAGAAATATTTGCTGGCACTGTCTCGGTCTTTGCTTTCTCTTCACAAACAGGGACTGTTGGTGCAACGACCACTTTTGGCTGGTAGCCAACACCCACACGAGGCTGGAGACTGGGTCCTGATAAAGACTTGGAGAAGTGAAAACTGCAACCTAGCTGGGAAGGTCCATACCAGGTGCTACTGATGACTGAATCTGCAGTCAAGAAAGCATCGGAACCTGAGAAACCTTGGAAGGCAATCCCAGTGGACGGTCAGCCGCTAAAGGTAACTTTGAAGAAATAGCCAGCAGAAACCACCATGGAGATGTCGGCTGAACTCTGGAGAGGACTATTTGTTGCAACTATATTTACATTAATACATCAAAGAAGTTCACAATATGTTGGACCTGTGGGTGACTTGGGAACAGACTTGTGGGATGACAATGTGTTCATAAAGGATCTCAAGAAGGTCTCACATTCCTTGAACATCACTAATTGCTGATTATGCATGCACATGTCAGGAAGAACAGGTGAACTGGAGTGGCACATGTACAATCGGATATGTGATATAAACTTGATGGCCTTCCTCAAGGCCAGATACATAATAAAAGAGACTCAGAATCTGGCCTTACCCAGAAACTCTGGACCCAAATTTCCTGTGGTATAATAACACCATTGGGAGTAGCCATGAACTACCGAGATATACATATTCTAAATAACTTCACAGTAACAATGTTCAATGATACAATAAAGAATATTAAAATGATCAACACTGAGCTTTCTGAAGTAAGACAGGTTGCTCTACAAAATAGGTATGCTTTAAACATTGTATTAGCTACAAAAGGGTGTGTGTGCTCTGATTCATTCACATTGCTGTGTATACATCCATGATTTCCAACCCAAAATTACAAAGACAGTAAAAGTAATGGAAAAACGTATTCGCTCTAATCCATTATCACAAAGAGGTGACTCCTCATTGCCAGACCTGTGGGGAGCACTATGCTCTTGGCTTCCCAGTTCCATTTGGTTTAGATCTACCATAATGGAAATTATATTGATTATTATATGCTGTGTATTGTTGTGTTGTTGTGTTCAGTGTCTCCCTGGTGCAATAACATGTGGGAAGATAGGGAAATCATTGGGTTCAAGATTTGAGAAGAAGCAGGAAGCAGAACCTCTAATGATGTATCAGAGAGAAATCACTCTGAAAGAAGCAGAGGATCTGCTATTTGAGTTTGAGACAAGAGTGGAAAAAGAAAAAAAGGGGGATTGTGAGCAGAACCGAAGTCATGTTGGATGACTCATTGAATTAAAGAAGGAAGTGTGTCTCAAACTCAGTAGCTTTGCTAAATAAGAAAGTGTTCCAGTTTGTGCACAAGAGAAAAAAACAAGATAAGGCTAGAACAATGGGGAATTGTAATAAAGTGCTGCAATGTCAGAAACCGTGTAACTGCTTTTGCTAGATAGGGAGCTAGTATGAACCTTTGAAATATATGTGTCAATTTTAAAACAGAAAGAATGTGAGCCAAGCCCTTGTATGAGGGGATGGACAGTTAGGGTATAAAAATGCTGCCTGAATTTTGCTCTGTGTTCCTTCAATGCCTGAGGGAACCCGTCTCTGCAGACACGTGAATAAAACCTTGTTTTTCCTTGGATCAATGAATCTTTTGATGGTTTTTTTTTAAATCTTTTTCACCTCACAAGATGATTTATTGAAAACCTAGCAGTCTGTATTTACTGTCCATTTTAAATGTACAGTACATATCTAACAATAATCATAGGGCATGAGGTGGCCTAGCAGTTAAGATTCAGCTTGAGACCCAAATACAGCATGATAGAGTGATGGAGTGTTCTTACCCCAGTTCCTGCCAACCTAGTAGTTCTCAGCACCTCAGTATTTAGTCATGCCGGCCACATAACTATAGAAGCATCTTCAGATAATGCTGGCTCCCTCAGCTAGGAAAGAGAGATCAACACCATTCCCTAGAGTCAGACACTACGGGACAGTGAAAACCTTTACTTTTACCACACAAGTTCTCTTCTTTCTTTGCAAGTGCATTAGGAAAAGTCTCATGAAGCCATTTTTCAACTCTATTCCACCTTATATCTTTCTTCTGAGCTGGATGTCCACTCTGATCCAATCTGCTTCTCTCCCTGGCTCTTCAAACCTGGTTCCTTTCTTGCTGATTCACTGGGCAACTTCCTCACATGTGAAATTGCTGGGATTTCTCTCCTGTTTTTTGGGGGGTGGGGTGGGCAAAGCTCTATAAACCTAGTCTCCCCAATTTCTCTTTCTTCCTTATGGCTTCAGGAAGTGGGATCTCTAGTTCAGAGGTGGTATTCAGCAGGTTCTTACCAGTTCTGGAGAACTGGTAGCAGAAATTTTGAGTAGTTCAGAGAATCAGCAAATACCACCTCTGATCAGAGATTTTACAGCATCCTTCCCCTGCCACGCCTACCAAGCCATGCCCATAGAACCGGTAGTAAAAAAAATCTGAATCCCACCACTGCATCTGGTTGGTCAAATGAGTAAAGCTTCCTTGCTTTCTGCCTTTTACCTCTTGGCTTAGCATAAGTAGCCTTTATTTCTTTAAAACTTCATCTCTTATTTCCTTATTTCCCAGTCCACCTCTCTCTAGGCTAACCCTTTTCTTCTTTTTCCTAGTCTTGTTCTAGCCTAAACTTTCTCTTTTTCTTCTCTTTCTCCCTGTTATGGCTCTCTCTCACCCCAGCACTACAATTTTTAATACATTTTCTAACTCTCCCAAGTGTTGTTTCTGGCTCCCTGCTCCTTGAAAACACATATATTATTTCCACAAGTCCCTACTTCTAATTTCTTTCACTGGCCTCAAGCCATTTAGCTGCAGTCATTTTATCTCCCTCTTAATCGCCTCATAATTACTTTTTCTCTCAAGGTTCTTATTCCTCTGATTCCAACTTATTTCAGTTTCCTGACTTATTTTGGCCAACTTCTACCAGCTTGCACAAAACTTTTACTCCAGTAATTAATTCTCAAACTTATGGCAAGCAACTGGGTTGCATATATCATCATGTTCTCAGTACAATTATTACACAAAATTGGAGGAAGAATATTTCTGCAGCCTTTCCTTCTTGATCTGCATTCGCAGTTCATTAAAACCCTCTCTGAGGTTGCAGTCCCACATCTGCTTATAGACAAAATCTTCAAGTCAAACTCACCTCCTAGTGACTTCCTGGGAACATGGAGAAGTAGTTTAGTTGAAAAAAAAATTCCTAACATTCCTAGATTATAGACTGGTATTGTTTGAAGGTTACCCATCAATACACTGTTGAGGCTTGACCTGTTTAGCTTCTGAACAAGGTAAGTTGGATGCTATAGATTTTGTATCTATATGCTTATATGTGGTTAAATGCAATGGAACTATTTCATAAATAGGTATGAAATAAGTTCATTGTCTATATAATCACAACTGGTCATTGGAAGATAATCTAGATTAATCCAGCTTTAAATGTGGCAGCACTGATATTAAGGTCTGGTACTCTTTGACCCAATCAGCCCCTAAACAGCCATTTTGTAAGGCTTAGTCTCCATTCTCCATTCCTCATTCTCTAAGGCTAAGTCTCCATAAAGCCCATGTCCCACTGCACTAACGGATGCAAAGAGGATGTAAAATGGACAAAAAAGCTTGCCATCCGTTGGAAAATGCGATGCATCTGATATGTACTCACTGCGTACGTGTTTCATACACTCTATCCGTCAAACATCCATCTACTGCTATTTCATCCGCTCAAAAAGTTTGAGCTGCACAAAACTTTTTGAGCGGATGAACTTTCCGCCTTGTATGATGTATGATGTACATCGCCATGGTCGATGCTGACTACAAGTTCATGTACATCGATGCTTCAGGCATCGGGTCAGCTTCAGATAGCCAGGTATACAATGCCAGTGACCTCAAGGATGGGCTGGAACGCAACCTCATCATGGGTTTTCCAGATCCAGACCCCCTACCCAATGACACACAAGATGTGCCCGACTTCATCATGGATGATGACGCCTTCTCCCTCAGAACCTACCTCATGAAGCCCTACACTTCAAGATACCTCACCCATGAAGAGAGGATCTTCAAGTACAGGCTGTCCAGGGCAAGACGGGTGGTGGAGAATGCCTTTGGCATCCTGGCCAACAGGTTCCAGGTACTTCTCACCACCATGCAGCATCACCCAGGGACTGTGAGGAGCATCGTGGAAGCTTGCTGCATCCTGCACAATCTCATGCGCATCTGCTACCCAGTGCTGCAGAACAGGCTTGTGGTCCATCAACAAGGGAATGGGGACATGGAGCCTTGTGAATGGAGGCAAGGACAACACCTGATGGACACTGTGGATGTGCAAGGCTCCAACAGAGCTTCACATGAAGGGAAGAAGCAGCACAACCTCCTGAAACACTGGTGCAACTCCCCAGCTGTAGCAGTGGAGTGGCAACACAGGATGGTAGATGCTTAATGGATGATTCCTTCAGCCTGTCTCATAACACTGATGAGATTGTGCCATGTATGTTGAGTGGCCCTACAATGAATAGGGCATTAATAAAGAGCTTTGTTTATTTTGAAATGTGTTGATCAATGAATAAATTGTTATTGATAAAAAGGGCCAAATGTGTGGCAGCTAGGAGGGTGGACCATACAGTCCCACTGTGCTTGCATTGGAGGTTTATCTTTCCCACAACTATCCTTACCCATCCCACAACTATCCTTACCTATCCCACAGCTATCCTTACTCAACCCACAACTATCCTTACCCATCCCACAAGCATGCAAAGGCTTAAACCTTTTTTCAAAGTTTTCACCAACACTTTATTCAGTAAATAAAATGAACCAAGTGTGTGAAGCAAAGGTAACCTTTATTAATAACTGTTTTAAGTAAACTGTATGACTTTATTAAAAAAGCAAAATGAACCAAGTAAAGTGTCTTTAAGCAAAGATAAAGTGAACAGGTAACAACTCAGTCTCTGGCACTCTTCTCAGTCACTCTGAGGCATGTCCATGGTCTCAGCTGTCGAGCGGCCAGGGACTGTGGAGGTGGCTGTGGCTGGAGTGCTGGTCTGAGGCACCATTGGGGTGCTTGGCCCCGAGAGTACAACAGGTGATGGTGTGTTCAGGAAGCTCTCAGAGAAATGACTCAGTCCCGTGAGGTTGACATACAGCTCCCGGTCAGTGAGCATGACAGCGGCCTGCCCAGATTTCTTCAGGTGCAGCTTGCCATACCAGGTGTTCATGTGCTTCCATTATCCCAGGAGTACATCTGAAGTGTAGCCCAGTCTCTCTGTCTTGTCTCTCCATGCTGCCTGCTTTCTCTTGGTGTCGCGATAGAGTCTGTGGCCCTTTCTCCACAAATACTCATTCTCTCTCAGCCATTCTAGCACCTCTTCCTCATGGTCCTTGGAAATGGAGTACTGTTTCCTCTCTCCCTTCTCCTTGCCTTGCCTCTTCCTCCCTCTGGCAGGGGCTTCAGGGCCTTCAGCAGCAGGGCTTTGAGGGCCTTGGGGCTGGTCCACCACAGTAGCAGCAGTCGCAGTAGCAGTAGCACCAGCAGCAGCACCAGCAGCAGCACCAGCAGGAGAAGCACTAGCAGCACCAGAAGCACCAGCAGCAGCAGCAGCAGCAGGAGAAGCACCAGTAGCACCACCAGCAGCAGGAGAAGTAGCAGCAGCACCAGCAGGAGAAGTACCAGCAGCAGCAACACCAGCAGCACCAGCAGGAGCAGCACCACCAGCAGAAGCACCAGCAGCTTCAGAGTCAGCCCCAGGGGGTGGGATGGTGGTTCTGTCCTTCTTGCCAGGGCTGGCAGGAGTAGGCACAGGCTTTCTCTTCTTCCCTGACTGATGAACCATGGTGTTCTTTCAAGATGTCTCTGGCAGCAGATCTTTCCTCTGAATGGTGACTGCTTGTGAGCTGCATCCTTTTATATCCGCGGAACTGACACAATTCATCCTCCCCGCATGTGCAGCGAATGCTTTGCATCCACTATGCATCCGCTATGCATCCTATAGGCGTCCGTGATGCATCCGCGTCATCCGCTATGCATCTGCTCCTTCCGCTACACGTCTGCTTCGCTATTCTCCCCCGGAAGCCCTGCGGATGTATCATCCACTTCTATCTGCTAGGCTTCCTACAAACATCCGCTTACCATCCTCGCTATGTACTACCCCCATCCGTTCCTTTCCGTTCCTTTCCGTTCTGTTTATGCAAATTTTTGCCACTTTTGAGAGCGGATAACAACGGATGGAGCCACCCCCAAAATTTTGCTCGTCCACTGTGTCCTTTTTGCATACATTTTGCATCTGTCGGTCAGTGTGACCTCGCCTTAAGTCGTTCTCCCCCATAAAAAAACTGATGGAAACATTACTAACAATTTGCATTGTTGAGGCGTTTGCTTTCATCTGGTGTAGGCTTGGTATGATATATGGTTTCTTCATAGAACTCTTCAATACATTATGGACTTCTGCTATGATGTATGTATGTAGTACTTGAAATGTTAACTTACTTCAAAACTTAAAGTTTTGACAATCTGTTTTAATAATTGAACTGGTTCTCACTAATAAATAATGGTTGTATTACTTTATTTTGACTTGCATGTTTTCTGGGGATAAGAAAGAATAAGAAAGGCCATGCAAATTTCTTTAATATGATGTGCATTTATTGATACCTTCATCTAATGATTAGCACATTTGATATTTTTAATTTATTTTCAATTAGCATAAAATATTCATATTACATGGGGCTTCCACATCCCTCAAATTGTTTCGTTCATCTATGGGTCAAAGTATTTGTCTGAAAGAGGTTATCTGGGAAAGGTCTTTCCTATCTTCAGTCAGATCTCGCCGACAAGATCTTTTGGGTCTTCTTTCATCATCTTGAGTCTTCTTGGATTAAATCAAGTCCTTTGAAGTTTCTGCCACAAAAACACAATCAATATTAATAAATAATAGAATTCAAAGCAAATACATTGGAAGAAAATTTCGTAGGTCTTTTGATTATATAATAAAGTATCATTTTCCATTTGAATTAGGAATGAACATCAAAATAATGTTTGAACTGGTGTGGTATTAAAAAAAGCTAGGCATTTCATTTTTATGATTTTATCCATAAATACAATTTTCAAACAATCACATTATTATTTTAAGGCTGTTTTTTTTTTTTAAAAACAGATACAAATGGTGTCTGTCCACAAATACCAAATCCCATGAAGTAAAACAATTCGTCCAAATATTTCAAGCTCCTAATTGCTAAATTAAGGAGCAGAGCATTTCAGGGAAATAGCTGATTTTTCTGATTTGAACTAGAATGTGACAAAAAAAAAATCCTGGTCAGAAAAGGGATAAATCTTGGTTTGAAGAAAATAAAATCACAGGGCTGTTAGGGACCTTGGATGTCTTCTAATCAAACCCCCAGGCCCCAGGCTCATCTTTCTTGGAAACTTCTAGCAATGGTGCACCCACAACTCTAGGAGGTAAGCTGTTTCATTGATTAATTGTTCTCACTGTCATGAAGTTTCTCCTTAGTTCCAGGTTGAATCTCTCTTTAACGAGCTTTCACCTATTGCTTCTTGTCCCATCCCCAGGACTTTAGAAAATAACTTCACCCCTACCTTTCTGTGGTAGCCTCTCAAGTACTAGAAGACAACTAATATGGCACCCCTAATTTTTTTCTTCACTAAGCCCAGGATGTGCAGAGTGATCTGCTTAAGAAAATAATGTGTTTATGAATAGATGCTGGCATGGTATTTCATTCCTCTCTTCCTCTTCCTGTGACCAAAAATTGTGAAAACTGGTATGGAGGCATATGGTCAGAGGTTATTCAATCATAGTATGCATTTTGTAGATGGGATACAACTGCTAGAATTAATTAGGAACTTCTGAAGGATGCACTATTTCTAACTATAGATGTCTACCATCACAATTTATTTAATTTATTTTCATGTTTGGGGGAAGAAACTATTGAATGACAAAGATTATGTGCCAATTCTTTCTTGAGTTCTCTAACTAGATTTTTGTATGTATTCTTATGAAACCAGGAGGCAGAAATAGAACAATTTCTTTCAATTCAGTATTATGTGGACATTTTAAAATCGAAAGCACACTTATTTTAACTAATGCATGCTGCTTCAAACATTTATAATTAAATTTCTATCTCTAAAATGTTCATACTTCACAAACCTGAAATACATAACTGAATCCTGCTGAAGTTCGGGAATTAAAAATCAGTATTGCTCACTGCCAGCTTGATATGGGATCGGGTATTCATGTTTCATTTCTCCATTGTAGTCTCCACAAAGTCCACAGGTTTTGCCTTGTGTTTTTGCAGAAGTTTTTATCTACATGAAACAAATGAGATGCTACCATAGAAGCTCAACTGATTTTTTTTCCAATACCATTTTTTAAAAAGTAAAAACAATGAATTCTTGCACAAAAACAGCAGTCTGACTTACTCTCAGTACTTCACCATCATATGCCACGCTTTCCAAGCCATATTCGGGAGCCTTGATAATAATGTTATTGGTTGTTCTCAAAATTTCAATGTTTTCTATGAAGAAAATGCATAGCTCTAAAAGGCTGGCTATTTCCTGCAAGAGTTTTCAAACATGCATACAAACCCCCAGAGATAGCTATTGCATAATTCTATAAGATCCTTGCTTCAGGATGTGATTCTTCCCATGCAATCATATTTTCTATCAGATCTTTCAAATTCTGGGATGCCAATTTGCCCCAAGTACAAATATACACATACAATTTGTGAGCGGGATATTCAGCCAACCCAAAGGCGTTGCCCCATCATTGATAAAATGTTCCCTTCTTTTCAAATCCATTGTGCTACATTCTTATGGTACGTAGAAATTACGAAGTAATTCAAGTTTATTTTTAAAAATAATTATTGAAAAAAATAAAGTAACTGAGCCAGACAACATGAAGTATTTGAACTGATTTCTGTTACAGATATAAAATGTGGTATCAAACGCAGTACCTCTGTTGTCTTCATATCCTTCTCTATTTGTTGGTATTGGTAATTTATTATGTAACACAGTCAGCTTCCCTAAGGAATCTTGGATTGTGATTTCTCTGCCATTGGGAAAAAAAAACCCAGAAAAATGCATTTTACTAGAAAGTTAAACAAAGGGAAAAAGCAAAATAAGTAACAAAAAAGAGTCAGCCTTTCTCTGAAGAAATGCTTTTGCTATACACCCTATGGCTTAAATAGATGAAATTTGGTTCAAAGTACTAAAGTTGCAGTGGACTTGTAGATCTGGTAACATGGAAACAGATGCAATTTTTTCTTTTTATGACCTTGTAATCCCTTTTATCGGATGGGGTTGGGTGACTGAATGGAGCTGAGTGTTTACTGGCTGGATGCCCTTCCTGATGCCTATGTGGAGTTTGCAGCAGATCTTTTTTCCTACCATCCTGAAAGAGAAACATCTGTTGCTGCCTAGAATTGATAAGACGCCATGTTGTTATATAATTCAGATTGGTCTGAAAATATTTCCCACTGATGATCTAGCTAGAGGAACAAAAGGCTGTTTCATTGTCACCAACAACCAACACTGGGGGGGGGGGGGGGCTGGTGCTTTCTGAGATTTTGTTCTGACCCAAACCCTTGTCCAATAAAACAAACATGAACCAAAGGGAACAGAAACGTTTTAATGATTCTTACGAATCCCCAGTTAAAAGGCTGCTGCAAACTAAGGAATTTTGACAAGCATGAGCTTTGCCAGAACTGTGCAAGGTTGCCAAAAATAACAGATAAAGTTACCTAGAAATATTTTACAACACAAGAGTTTTCAAATACCAACTAAGATACTGCAATGTCCACAAGGCTGGAGTTTCAAAATGTCTTTGCTTCCTACAAAGAATGTTCGCTTCACAGCTGCCTTTTATCTTCTTGAAGGAGGGGCCAATACCTTGCAGCCTTACTCCCAAGTTGCCTATGCTGCTGCAGCTACTCTTTCCTGTGAAGAAGCCTGCATGCACGTGCACTTGGCACAGACTCCTTGGGAACCTTCTCATCGCTTCTGCCAGCCCCCACAGTCTCTGAAGGCAACAGTCCACTCCCCACTCAGTCCACTCTGAGATCTCAGACCAGCGGAAGAGGGCTGTCTTCCTAACGCATTGTGGACCAACCGTATTCAAGATGGCCAAAGCATTGGCGAAGCCCAGAGACATGAAACAAATGACCTGGTCTGAGCTTCACCGAATGTTAAAGGCCCACTATGCACCGGTAGTGTCAAATCTCATCAAATGGCACGAATTCTACAAAAGGGATCAGAAGGAAGGCGAGACCATAGGTGACTTCATGGCGGCTCTCCGACAACTGGGGGGAGCTTGCGAGTTCCTGAACTTGGATGAAGCCATGTGAGATCGAGCTGTCCTAGGTCTGAGAGACTCTAACTTACAAAGTAAATGACTAAATAAACCCAATATCACTGTGGCTGAAGCAATCGCAGAAGCCACAGCAGCAGAAGCCACAAAAAAGTCAGCAGCCACTATGAAGCAAATGAATTCAAATAATGACGTGATGACCCTATCCAGAGAAAAGAAGCAAGTTCCCACCATAACTCATCACGAAGACTTTGACGGTTCATCAGAAATGGAAGATGATGATGATGAGGTCCACCACCTGTACGCCAACAATAAAAGGCACAAAAAAAGAAATTGGTGGAAATACGCTGGCTGTGGGGGAAACCACCCTTGAGCCAATTGCAGATTCCTTGATGCCATCTGCCGAGCTTGCAAGAAGAGGGGACACATCGAAAAAGTCTGTAGGAATCAAAAAAATAACAGTACAAACAGACGCAGTAACTCCCCACTACAAGCTGAATCAAAGCAAGCCGAGAAAAAATGGGAACGCAACAAACAAACCAGCAACCGAGAAAAGACCCATCAAACTGTCACTATTGGAAGCGCTCAGACGGAAAGCGGGAGAAAGGTCAAAATCATTGTAAAAATTGAAGGAAGCCCCTGTGAGATGGAAGTCGACTCAGGATCCTTCCTGTCAATGGTGTCTTGGAACACAATCAGACGGCTGGTTCCAAACATCAAATTAAAAGAAATCCAGAAACAAAAGTTAATTTTAAAAGACTACCAAGGAAACCGAATCCCTGTGGTAGATCTAGGACATTTCCGAGTCACATACAAGCAGCACGCTGAAGTCCTGCCTCTAACAATAGTCAACTGGGACCGCCCCAGCCTCCTGGGCATCGAATGGTTCACACCATTGGGCATCGGAATGACCGGGGTGAGCCAAGTAGCCGCAACTGACTGGTAAGAGAGCCTGATACACGACTTCCAGGACGTCTTCGGCGGCACCTTAGGCAGGTACCGGGGGACCCCTATTTCCTTTAGTTTAGACCCTCGGGTAGCACCTAGAAGATTAAAAGCCAGATGAGTCCCCTTTGCTTTAAAGGCCAAAATAGATGAACAGTTAAATAAATTAATTGAGCAAGGGGTCATAGAACCAATTGACCATGCTAGATGGGAGACACCAATAGTAACACCTGTTAAACCTGATGGGTCGGTATGCATCTGCGGAGACTCCAAGGCTACCCTGAACCATGCGTTGCAGCAAAGCACATACCCTGTGCCAATTGTGCAACATTTACTGTACTCACTTGGGGGAGGAAATTTTTTTGCCAAGCTTGATTTAGCCCAAGCATATCAACAGCTTCCAGTAAACCCAATAATGACCAAGGCACAGACAATAGTAACTCACAGAGGGGCATTCAAATGTAACAGACTTCAATTTGGAGTAAGCATTGCCCCAGGCGTTTTCCAAAGCCTTATGGAATGCCTATTAAATGGAATTAAAGGGGTCGTTCCATATTTTGATGATGTCCTAATTTCTGCTAAAAACACGACCCAATTAGAGACAAGACTGAAAGAGGTGTGAACAAAATTTAGAGAAACCGGCCTGAAAGTCAAAAAAGAAAAATGCTGTTTAATGACTGATCGCGTCGAATTTTTGGGTTATTTAATTGATGGAGAGGGTATACACCCTACAGAAAAAAAAGTCAAGGCTATTAGAGACGCACCACAGCCAAAAAACAAAACAGAATTGCAAGCATTTTTGGGTCTAATAAACTTCTATAACTTATTCCTCCCCCACAAAGCAATGATAGGAGAACAGTTACATCACTTACTGGATAAGAAAACTAGTTGGACTTGGGGGCATAGAGAGCAAAAACATCACTTACATCACTTACTGGATAAGAAAACTAGTTGGACTTGGGGGCATAGAGAGCAAAAAGCATTCCAAGGCATAAAAAATCTGTTAACCTCAGACACCATTCTTATTCAGTTTAGTAACACGCTTCCATTGATGCCTCACCATTTGGAGTCGGTGCCATCCTGAGCCACCAACTGCCTGACGGAAGAGAGGCACCCATCACCTTTTAATTGAAAACACTTTCTAAAGCAGAACGCAACTATAGTCAACTAGACAGAGAAGCCCTGGCAATTGTCGCCGGAGTTAAATGTTTTCACAAGTACCTCTTTGGGAGAACATTTTCCATTGTGACTGATCATAAACCGTTACTAGGAATCTTGGCGGGAAACAAACCCACACCGAACATTTTATCTCCCCGAATGACTGGATGGTCAGAATTCCTAGCTGCGTACTCCTACACATTGATACATCGACTGGAAAACAGATCTCCCATGCAGACGCATTAAGTCGAACACCGCTGCCAATGACAGAGGAAGACCCGGCGCTAACAATTACCACCCTGCAAATAGAAGCCTGCCCCAAACTGCCAATATCTGCAAATGATGTCGCCAGAGCTACCGCTAAAGACCCAGTGACTGCCCGCATTTTAAATTGGGTAGGTAAAGGCTGGCTGGAAAACCAACAAACTGAAAACTTTAAACCTTTCCGGACCAGACTGTCAGCCTTCAAGATCTTCCACTATTGCTTTGCATCTTTCGGCTGTCATAAGAAATGGGGCGGGGAAAGGGGAGGAAGGGATAGGTCTGGGAAGTGAGCTGGAGGTGTTACATTCTTCTGTTGTGTAAATGGGGGGGGAAGCATACAATAGAGTTAGGTTTCTATTTCTCGCTTAGCTTTCTTTTCTCTGCGCAACTGCAACCCGTTATCAAAATATGCCAAGGTCAACGGACAGAGGCCTCATCATCACCTGAAGATGCCCACATGATCATATTCACAACTTCTAATTGGAAGTGTCATCTGAACTATTGGGGGTGGGAACATTTCCATCACTTTGTATATGTGAATTGCGCGCCTAATTTCTCAGATTCAGAATTCTTTGGTTGCCACCACTTCACTTTCAGTAAAAGATATCTTTTCTCCAAACTAAAGAGTCTAAGTATTTCTTTCCTGGATTTTGAATGGAGCTCCGCCTGACATTATTCTGAATCTCCCCACCAGCCCACCTAGAGAGAATACCCAATTTTCTTCTGAGGGGGCCTGGACATTATGTCATCTTCAAATAGTGATCAAGAGGATCCGGGAGCCATTGGAGGGCAAGATTCTGTGGTGGTGCAGGAAGTCCAATCGCTAGCAGAGCTCAGTCTGGAAGAGGATCCAGCTGTGAAGCCCAGATGGTTGGTGGGGGTTGGTTGGAAAGATCCGGAGAAGGACCCCCCCCCCGGGGTCACAACTACCCGCCGGCGTGGAAAAGAGGAGCCTTGGCAAGAGAAGGAAAAGAGGGAAATCTTACTGGATCAAGCCAGGAGACTCCTGAATGAAGCCTTTGAACAACCCCAAGCTGCACAAAGGTATGAAGGGGGAGGGGAAGTAGCCCCAGCCAGAAGAAGCAGAGCAGCTCCCTCTCCCATAAATCAACCAGATCCAGCAGCAGCCCCGGGGCTTTCAGTGGGAGGTGTGATTCCTAGAAGGCGTAGAGCTCCTAGGCTGCCTCCATTAGAAGTAAAATACGGGGGGGGGGGGGAATCCCAAAACCTTGAGATTTTTCCTAGCTCAAGTTTGGAGCCATATAGAAGAATACGGGGAGGATTTTCCCTCAGAAGCAGCCAAAGTGAGGTGTGTTACCAGGACTCTGGAGGGAATAGTGGCAGAGTAGATAGTGACCTTGCATAATGATAATGCTCCTCAGTTGCTGAACTACAACCTGTTCATGGCTGCACTGAGGGCTAGGTTTGAGGACCCACTGGCAGAGCGCAAGGCCCGAATTAGGATGAAAACCATAAAACAGGTCTGTGGCTGATTACATCCAAGAATTTAGACAGTTAACTGGCCATTTCCGAGGCTAGCCCCAAGAAGCCCTGATAGAACTGTTTAAAGATGGTTTAAATGAAGATGTGTACCAGAGATGCATTGCTAGAAGAAACACCAATGACTTGCAGATGTGGTACTTGCTGACAGAAGAAGTGGAGATTGATTTAACCCGAAGCAAATGGCGGGGAGATTATGGGTGGAGCAAGTTTTCCCCCCCACGTCCTCAAGAGGCTCCTAAATCTCAGAGGGGAGGAATGGCGGCAAGACCCAACCCCTCAGCCTGCTTTCGATGCGGGAAGGAAGGTCACCGGGCTGTGAACTGCAGAGTCAAGCTGGAGCCAAAGGGGGCGCCAAAGGAAGGAAAGAAACCTGTAAAATCCCCAGCAAAGCCTCGCGAAACAGCACTAAAGTCGAAAGAGATGGCAAAGGTCGCCCCTCCTGCAGGAGAGGAATCAGAAACCCCAGTGACCCCTGAGGAGGAGGATTTCGACTCAGAAGACGACTTCCTGGTAAGTCCAAGCGTGGGCCCTATGACCATTCCGGTGAAGTTGAGGGTACCCAATTCAGGGGTCGAAGGGGAAATGCTAGCCCTGTTAGATTCTGGGTGCACAAGGTGTATAATCAACACGGAAGTAGTGAAGAAAATGGGCCTAAAGCTAAAACCTTTGAATATGCCCATTTCCTTTTGCCAACTAGATGGATCAGTGGCTGGAGGTTGCCCCGCACGTTTTGTCATGGAACCTATAGAAATGGTCATGGGAGAGCATGATGAGACCCTGCGTTTTATTGTGGTTCCTGAGATGGAGCAACCATTAATACTGGGACTGCCCTGGCTCCGGAAATGGAACCCCCAGGTTAACTGGAGGAAGGGGTTGTTGCGCATACGCACAAAGCAGCGACCGAGAGGAGGGCCCAGATCCCAGCCGAAGCCTGAGGACCTAATTGAAATAGCTTCCACAGGTACTGAGCCCGTGAAAGGGGAGGAGAAAATTTCCAACGAGTATTGGGATTTAAAAGAAGTGTTCAGTGAGAAGGCCTCGGATGAGCTTCTGCCTCACCGGCCAACAGACTGTGCTATTGAGATCTTGCCTGGGGTGAAGCTCCCGAAACCAAAGTTGTACTCAATGACCCCATGGGAATTGAAAGAGCTAAGATTGTTTATAGATAAAAATCTGGAACGTGGTTTCATTCAACCTGCTAGACCCCGGATAGCAGCCCCAGTGTTGTTCCGGGAAAAGAAAGATGGTTCCAAGCGCTTGGTGGTGGATTACAGAAATTTGAACGCTATTTCTGTGGAAAACGTGTACCCCCTTCCTTTGATGAAGGACATGTTGGCCCATTTAGCGAAGGGAAAGATTTTCATGAAGTTGGATTTGAGAGAAGCATACTACCGAATTTGAATTAAGGAAGGGGATGAGTGGAAGACCGCTTTTAACTGCCCGATGGGTTGCTTCCAATTCAACGTTCTTCCTTTTGGTTTACAAGGGGCCCCAGCTGTATTCATGCAAATGATCAACCAAGTGTTACATGAACATTTATAAAGGGGGGTTCTGGTTTATCTTGGTGATATCCTTATCTACACGGAAACTCTGGATGAACATGTGAAACTAGTGCGATCGGTTCTACAGAAACTGTGTGCTGCTAAGTTGTATGCTAAATTGTCAAAGTGTGAATTCCACCAAGACAAAATTGACTATTTGGGATATCACTTCATCTGAAGGCATAGAGATGGATCCAGAGAAGGTGCGTGCCGTTCTGGAATGGGCTCCACCACGCACCAGAAAACAACTTCAAAGCTTTTTGGGATTTGCAAATTTTTACCGGCAATTCATCCCGACATTTGCTAAGATAGCAATGCCCATCACAGATCTCTTAAAAACAAAAGGGGAGGTGAAGCCAAGGCCAGGAAAGCTGCTGGAGTTGTCCATGGAGTGTCAAGCAGCTTTTGAAAAGCTAAAACAACTGTTTGCTGCAGAACCAGTGCTGAAGCACCCAGATATGGACACTCCTTTCGTGATACAAGCCGATGCAAGTGATGTGGCTATTGGAGCGGTGTTACTTCAAATCAATGAGAAAGGGACCTTACAGCCTTGTGCGTATACCTCCCGTAAGCTGTCTGAAACAGAGAGAAGATGGGCCGTCTGGGAGGAAGAAGCTTTTGCAGTTCGTTGGGCCTTACTGATCTGGAGACATTTCCTGGAAAGAGCAAAACACCCATTTGAGGTATGGACTGATCATAAGAATTTGGAAGCCTTAAAAACGCCCTGGAAACTGTCCCCTAAACAAGTTTGCTGGGCCCAATACTTCAAGCGATTCAATTTCTCATTGAAGTACATTCCAGGAGGGAAGAACTTCATGGCGGATGCTCTCTCTAGACTACCCCAATATAATAGTATGCGCCAGGAGGTGATAAGCCCAATTGTCTCAGCCAAGCATCTAGCCGCCCCAGTGATCACCAGAGCCCAAAAGAAGAACCAAGAAGTGGTTTTATCGAATGACCTAACCGAACAATTAAAAGAAGCTTTAAAACTGGATGAATGGTTCCTGGCTCATTCAAGTGACTATACAGTTAGAGATGGTTTGGCTTGGGTGGGGGCCAAGTTGTATGTGCCAAAGGTGCTGAGGGGCCAAATACTACAACAGGCTCATGATTCTAAAGCAGCTGGCCACTTCGGATTTGTGAAGACCTTACATCTGGTTAAGTGGCAATTCTGGTGGCCTACTTTAAAGAAGGACATTGAAGCTTATGTAGCTAGCTGTCCAATTTGTGTTTTTGCAAAGAGACCTCCTGGTAAGCCAGTAGGATTGTTACAAAATGTAGCTAGACCAACGGCTCCCTGGAAGGAAAACTCTATGGACTTTATAATAGAATTACCCGAAAGTGGTGGAAACACGGTCATCTGGGTAGTGACTGATTTGTTTTCCAAACAAGTACATTGCATACCTTGTTCCAAGATTCCCTCTGCTAAGACGCTGGCTAAACTGTTTATTTCACATATCTATAGGTTACATGGTGTTCCGGAACGCATAATCTCTGACAGAGGGGTCCAGTTTACCTCAAATTTTTGGAAAGAGTTCCTGAAGTTAATAGGCTCCGCCCAGGGGTTAAGCTCCGCCCACCACCCCCAAACTAATGGGGCCTGTGAGAGGACTAACACAATGTTAGAACAATATCTTAGATGTTACATAAATTATCAACAAGATAACTGGTCCGAATTATTACCATTTACTGAAGTGGCATATAACAACTCCGTACACAGTAGTACAGGATTTACTCCATTTAAAGTGGCTTCGGGACAAGATTTCATTTCCATACCTGAACTTCCTCGTGAAAAACCTAACATCCATTCATTAGATGAATGGATAACTCAACTCCAACTTCACTGGCCAGTGACACACAGATCATTAGATGAGGCCCATCAAGCTCATAAGAAATTTGCAGACAAGAAAAGATCCCCACAGAAAGAATATAAAGTGGGCGACAAGGTTTTCCTGTCCACCAGATAGCTGCAGACCACTCAAAAGTCAAAGAAGCTTGGTCCTAAGTATGTTGGTCCTTTCACGATTGAACGGATTATAAATCCTGTAACAGTCCAGCTGAACTTACCCAAAACTCTTTGACGAATTCATCCGATTTTCCATGTTTGTTTGCTAAAACCTGAACGTACTTCTGATTTAAGACCCGTCCAGGCTGACCCTCCCATACCAATACTGATTCAAGGTGAAGAACATTTTGAAGTTAAAGAAATTCTGGACTCTCGCAAATGGAGGGGTCGACTCCAGTATCTTGTAGCCTGGAAACATTTCCCTTCTTCGCAAGCCGAATGGGTTAACGAAACCGACGTTAAAGCCCCTAAGTTGATCAAAGCATTTCGTTCCAAGTATCCTGATAAGCCTTAGGAGTGTATTGTTTTGTAATTGTTTAATGATTAATAATTGTCTTTGTATTTCCTCCTCTCTCTCCTCTAGGACTGATGGTTTTCCTTTTTCTAGGAGGGCCGAATGTCAGCCTTCAAGATCTTCTACTATTGCTTTGCATCTTTCGGCTGTCATAAGAAATGGGGGGGGGGGAGGGGAGGAAGGGATAGGTCTGGGAAGTGAGCTGGAGGTGTTACATTCTTCTGTTGTGTAAATGGGGGGGGGAAGCATACAATAGAGTTAGGTTTCTATTTCTCGCTTAGCTTTCTTTTCTCTGCGCAACTGCAACCTGTTATCAAAATATGCCAAGGTCAACGGACAGAGGCCTCATCATCACCTGAAGATGCCCACATGATCATATTCACAACTTCTAATTGGAAGTGTCATCTGAACTATTGGGGGTGGGAACATTTCCATCACTTTGTATATGTGAACTGTGTGCCTAATTTCTCAGATTCAGAATTCTTTGGTTGCTACCACTTCACTTTCAGTAAAAGATATCTTTTCTCTAAACTAAAAAGTCTAAGTATTTCTTTCCTGGATTTTGAATGGAGCTCCGCCTGACACAGACAGACTGAGCTGTCAATACAAAAGGGGTGTTTATTGTGGGGTGATAGGTTGGTAATTCCTTCCAGATTACAAACTAGAGTGTTGGGTATGTTTCATGAACCGCCACCCAGGCATTGTGAAAATGAAAAGCCTGGCTAGGAGCTATGTCTGGTGGCCTGGCTTCGACAGAGATATTGAATACTGGGTTGCTACATGCAATAAATGTCAGAAAACCAGGCCATCACCACCACAAGCACCTATTAGGGACTGGGAGACCCCACGGGGCCCCTGGTCTCTAATCCATATTGACTTTGCAGGTCCTACTAAGGGTCATACATTTTTTATTGTTGTAGATGCATACTCAAATTGGTTGGAAGTCGCAGTAATGTCATCTACAACAACCGATGCCGTTATCAAACAACTCAACAAACTATTCACAACCCATGGGTTGCCAGATGTCCTAGTGTCCAACAATGGGCCACAACTAACCGCTATACAATTTGAACAGTACCTAGCCTCTTTAGGTATACGCCATGCACTAAATGGGCCAGCTCACCCCGCGGCAAATGGTAGGGCTGAGAGAATGGTCAGGTTTACCAAGGAGGGTTTGGCTTCCAGCCACAATCACACAAATAACAGGCCCCCGGTCCTACCGTTTAACCGTAGATAATGGCAGGGAATGAAAGCGGCACATAGACCAGCTTCGTTCCCAAAACGTCGAGCGAAATACGACCGTGCAACCTCAAACAATAAAAATTGACAAAAACAAAACCAAAGGGGGGGGCGGAATACAAGAAAATAATACTGAAGGGAATAAAGAATTGTTAAAAATAAACCCAGAACATCTAACCAATCAAAAAGAGCAAAAAGAACACTTACGGTTAAATGAAACTGGCAGAAATAATCCACATGAAGAGGAACCCATCCTGGAAGGGGTCAGCAAAGCCAGCTCAACCTGCCCGGGAAAGCCAGGAGGGAGTGGCAAAATCACCGGCCTGAGCAACTCAAGCGGTAGCAACCTTCCTGACTCACCCTACCAGACGGTTCCATGGAGAAGAGCCGGAGAGACAGCGATCCCATCCGAACCACTCAAAGTCTCCAGCAAAAATGAACCGCGCAAGTCAAATAGAGTCAGAAGAAGCTCCACCTACCTGCGCGACTATGTCACCCACGTAGGACTAAACTCAAGGGGAAGGGGTATTCTGTATGGAGTGGTATACTCCAAACAATGCAATCTGATTGGCTAGAAAGACCAGTATTGGATTGGTTCATTAGGAACCAATCCAAAAGAGCCACTGAAAGGCGACAAAGTCAAATAGCTGCCATTGGCTAAAGCAGGTGGGCAAGCCTGTATAAAAAGGCTGCTGCGGCTTCAGCCAAACTGTTCTGTTACTATTGCTAGTGTTAATAAAGACTTTGTTTGTTGGAACCTGGTCTACCTCGTGTTTTTCCGGACGGAACACTCACGCTCGTAAGCCAGCACCGAGAAGGCAATGTGCGCCCCCCATGCCCCTTATGCATATGCACACAATCACCCCCCCAACTCCCCTTACTTACACTGTGCTTCACAGCTGATATTCAGCTGGTTTGAGGCCTTTTTCGGCCTCCCAAAGGCTTGAGGAAGACTTTTGCAGGCTTTATAGACTGAAAACTAGCTTTCATCACTTCCGGGATTTTCGGAAAAAGAGGAAGTGATGAAACGGGGCTAGTTTTTGGCCCACAAAGCCTGTAGAAGCCTGAAGAAGTCTTCCTCATGCCTTTGGGAGGCCTAAAAAGGTCTCAAACCTGCCAAAAGTCAGCTGTGAGGGGCGCACATGCACAGTGAGGTAAGTTTGCTTGCAGCTCGCGTGCTGGCATGAATGGCTCTGCGTGCCACCTGTGGCATGCGTTCCATAGGTTCTCCATCATGGTTCTAGGATATATATTTAGAGAAGGTAACTAGTTATTGATAACAACACTTTTGTGCTGCGTTTACTTTTTGAGAAATAGTTCTATTATTACCTTATAAACTTATGAAGTAAGCCAGTATGAGATCCAATGATATGTATGGATCACATGCTTTCCAGCTTTAATTAGAAACCAAACTAGCATCACTACCAGATGATAGGAAATACATTTTACTCTTCACCACCACTCCCTCAAAGACCCAGAGATTCCTCATGACAGGTTTAAGGCTTGCTAAGATTTCTATGAATGAGCTGAGTTTTGAATGATCATGTTGAAATTCATTCTTGTAAATCCCTGTAGTTGAGAAGTTCAAACTTAACAGAATTCTAAGGTCTTCACTGTTCATAAAACCTGGCCGTCTTTGCATGATTTTACAAAATAGAAAAAATAAAAAGCCAAATTATAAGAAACCTCTTATCAAGAATGACAGAATAATTTCTAAGAAAAAAATAAGCCATTTAAAAAAAATATTGAAAAAGAAGCTATTGGAAAGAAACTTGAAATAACTCTCCATTTGTTTAAACTTACGCTAAATTAATGGATATGTGAATTTCTTTTGGGAAACCAGGTTTGGGATTGTGGATCCATATTTGGAATTGTGACTTATAACTGCCAGATGTGGTGCAGTCCTTAACTACCAGAAGGTCGCATTCTCTGTTGGCAATACTTGTGTTGAATGTCTTGTTGTCAAAGGTTGTAATCCTTTCATCCCATACTTCACACACAGCTGATAAGAAAATAAATAGTAAGGTCAGAGTTAAACTTCAGTCCTACCTATTAGAAAGTGAAAAACCTAAACAAACCCTCAACATTTGCCAAATAATAATTACATTAAGCATGGCAACATCTATAAGGTTATCCTGCTACATGACAAGTAAGATAACAATTTCAAACCATGATGCAAATGATGTTAGCTAATATATTTATCTAGGAATAAGGCTTACTTAAGAATTCCTAATTGATTTGAATGGGACTAGATGTTAAGAAGCAAAACACAAAACAATGCATTGGATCATTACTGATTATATTATTATAATAACTATTATATTATTAAATCATATTTAATCATTTTTATGATTAAAGTGGATACATTGAAATCAACCAGACTTAAATAATATAATAATTACCTTAAGTCTCACTAAAACTGAATGAATTGAAATAGCAATAAGCCTAGATTCGGCTCTACTGCATGCTAACCCAAAAATTGCCACAAAAAGATAAACATGACTAATACTAGTCAGTCTATTAGGTACTGGCTTGGTATAAAAGCAGCATTAATTTACCTTCAACTTCTTTGGACAGCCATAAAGCTACATTCAATTTGCTTAATTTTGGATTCTGATAATACGGAGTTGGAATTCCAGTGGGAAAAAATTCAGGATAGAAATCTTCCTTGTAAAAGGTTACCTGGAAAGAAAATAATGAAGACACAAAGATCAATACTGCTACAAATGCATTTTGATTTAACATTTTACTAAGAGAAATGTTTATCACCTGAAACCATTATTTTATTTATTGAACCATAAACAATGGATTGAAACAAAAGAAAAGAAAGGGAAACAAATTTTCTTCCATTCACCCAGCTCGATTTGGTCACAATAATTTTGTATGGATTATAAAGGGCTTAAGAATGCATGCATAAAACAGTCCCTAATATGCAGATTTAAAAAGCAAATTATGGAGAATTGATCTGTGACCAGCATGAATGCGTAAGCATTACCAAGCACCTGTTTCCCAATTATTTGACTGCAGAGACACTGCAGTGGTTGTAAGTGGAAAGGACTGTTCATCACATTCTTTTTCAGGTCCATCATGGATTCAGTTGCTAAATGAATAGTCATTAGTCAAGGACTATGTTGTCTGTATATGTCCACAATGCACATGTAACACAGTATTATTCTTAGTTCTTCTTGTACTTTTTTTTTGCTACAACACCTGAGAGAAAATTTGGTCTTTCCATTGAGATGTCTCCATTGAAAGAGTGTGTGTTTCTTATCAGGCTTTCCCTCTTGCTGACTTGGGTTATGTACCAAAAAAACTCAACCTCATCTATCTCGTTGTTGCACTAGGCAGGAAGCAAAGGAGGTAGGGTTTCATATGTGTAAGCTGAGTGACTGTAAGCAATGACCCACTTTATAACACATTTTTCATAGTGTAAATATTCTCAGTGGTAATAAGGATGCCTATTTTTTTTAGAAAGTCTACCTCAAACTGTGAAGACTCAGATATTTATTTCTCTGATCCAGTTTTCTCACTTCATAAAAATATTTCCACGTCAAGTAATAGTATTAGGATTTCCAAGAATAATTAAAAAATGTTTTATGGATAAACCTGCTCAGATAGGTGACCAACAGCAGGGAAAACCTTCACAGGTTAAAATGAATGGGGAAATGGTCTATATTTAGGTCTTTTAGTCTAGAAAAGCATACACACAAAATAATTAAGGACAGGAACTGATACCATCTACATCTTGAACTTTAAATGATCTCAGTATCATGTCCTTTGAAATATCAGCCTCTGGCTGATATCTATTTTACTATACCATTCCATTAATTATCCAAATCCCAAAGTGGAACTGTATCAGTAATTTGAGAAAATGGAAAATGATCACCTACATCAGGAAGTTTAATGATGGCAACATGAGCTTCTGGAGATTTTTCAATAATTCTGACTATAATCTCATGTGCAGGATTCCTCTGATAAGTTGAGGAAAAGCCTAAATGATATGCAATTCCAAGAAGTAAATACATAAACCTAGAGAAAAAGCAAGTTACAGAAGTGAATTATTTCAGAGAAAGGCAACAATCTTCTCACCCTCGGAACTTCCCTCCCCCCAATAATTCAGCAATGTTCTCTCCCTCCCAAAATTAAGGGTGGGGTTAGGAAGCCTTAATTCCCTTTCCATCACCCCAAATGGGCTGAAATTGCTGCTTAGGTGTATCTGTGTTTATGTGTGTGTTTCTGTGTGCATGTGTGTGTATTATGGGGATAAAGGATAGAGACTGTGCAGGCATTATTTTCTCCACCTCTAACCATGAAATCCTTCCCACATTTCAACCACATTTCTTCCCATAAAGGCACTTGTCAGCTTACAAGAGTTGATTGTTTGAAGTTTCAAAAGCACTGGAAAAAGTGACTTAGAATCATTTTTCACAGTTATGATTGTTGTAGCATCTCCATGGTCACCTGATCAAAATTCAGACATTTAGAACTGACTCATATTTATGATGGTTGCTATGTCCCAAGGTCATATGATCACCTTTTTGCAACCTTCTGACAAGCAAAATCAATGGGGAAGCCAGGTTCACAAAACAACGATGTAACTAACTTAGCAGCTGTGGAAAGACAGGTTGTAAAATGGGGCAAAATTCACTGAACAGTAGAAATGGTGGGCTCTGTTGTGGTTGTAAGGCGAGGACATCCTGTATTTCCTGCTAGGAAATTTGGCTCACATTGATTGAAAGAAACACTTTAAAAACCTCCAATTGGATGAATGAGAAGTTACAGAGATCTTACTTGAAAGAATGTCTGGATCGGAGGGAAGGAAGCCTGGTCCATTTCATTTTCAGTTGGATAGCTTTATAAATTGCAACTTTGCCTGTGGACATCTTGAGTTCTACTTTGTAATCCTTGCATTCATCTCCCCAGCCCAAAGAATACTAGAAGAGGAAGTAAGCACACAAATGTGATAGGAATTAAAAGAAAAATGGCATGTAGGGATTATTATGGGATTGCATCCCTTCATTAATGGACTTGGTGTCATGATTTTGGGTCACCTAAGGCTGTTATCCATGCCAAACTGTTCCAAAGGATCTGGACAAATATTTTCTGCTCCATCATAATTCAAGCCCTCTGAGCGCTACCAAAATGGATAAGGGTATGGTGAATGATTAAATCAAAAGAATATTTGCCGTTTTTGCACTTTGATTCTAAAATTTCCTCCTCCAAAAGATTTGATTACCATTCCCCCCCGCTCCCCCCCTTTTTGTTACTCTAGAACCGTGATGGTGAACCTATGACATACATGCCAGAGTTGGCACGCAGAGCCTTCTCTGTGGGCACATGCACCATTACCAGTTGCTCTTCTGGTTTCTGGCTAGCTGGTTTCCATGGGCATCAGAGCACCAAAAATGGACAGAAGAATGGCCTGAAACTGGCCCCAAAAATGGCCTGAAAACAACCTGAAAAATGACCTGAAAATGGCCCCAAAAGCCTGAAAAAGGTCCCCCAAATGCCCAAAAAACAGGCATGAATGCACTAGTCAGCTGGTCTTCAGGTTTCTGGTACTCTGACATGCACACATGCACATGCATGCATGCGTGTTCTGATTTGGGCATTTGGTTCCAAAAAGGTTTAGCATCACTGCTCTAGAATATTAATCAGGGACTGGAGTCCTTTCAAGAGCCCTTGAGAATCCTATTTGAAAATACCATTGATTTAAAAATGACTTTGATTTAATATAAAAATATACATTAACTTTAGGCTACAAAGGTAGCCCAAAGTTTTGGAATACATTGGTTTCTGTAATGGAACCTAATCATTTAGGTTAAAAAAAGGCAAAAGAGAAATAGTAAAATAATCACTAGAAAGACTTATGATTAATAATGGAGATTCTCAGTGTTCCAGGTCATGGCTGTCCCAAAGAGACAACTGGACTTTTTCAAGAGGCAACTGGACTTTCTGGGTTTTTCTTTGAAGATGTTAATTTCTCACTTGAGAAGTGAAATGTCTTCAAAGAAAAACCAGAAAGTCCAGTTGCTTCTTGAAAAAGCACCTTTGGAATTAATAATGGAACAATTCAAATTCTTCAGTATTCTAATAGGCACCCATTTACCAATGAACATTGAAAATTGGAGCTCATTCTTCTAGATGTACAGTTTGACTGACCAGCTAAGATATTATGCAAAACTCTGAAATTCCCAGGCTGCTATAAAGGCCTGAGGTTGAGGAAGACATAGATCACAAAGGTGAGAAGGGTTTCTATAAAATATGTTGTTGTATAAGGCAATGAAATTTAGTTACAAAGCAACTTTCACATTGGAAATAAAAAAAAAAATACCTGGAATTTGGAAGGTAGCACAAGGCTATCAAAGCATGCTCTCCATTTAGTTTGGTTGAGTTCACCTGCAACTGCTTTGAAATGGGTTTTGTAGTGGTCACACTTTTCATACAAGGAAAACCTGTAGCCCTGTTCTTTGCTGTCACTCCTAACTGCTTCAAGCACAACAGTGAGATATGGCAGGAGAACAGGAGTTTTTGCCTAAGGAGACAAACAAAAAGATGTGATTTTAATCCATGTTTTGATTAGGTAAGTTTCCAAAATTATTTCTTTGGTGAATTGTCTAAACAGCAGAAGAGGAAGAGGGATTTTGAGCCTTCTTTAGTTTTTTATTAAAAAGGGCTTCTACAACAGTTCATGTGATATTCCAATCAGAAGATAATACTGGAGTAGGAGCTTGGATAAATGGTTACTAATATTAGCAAAAGAAGGGACCTTGGGTCTTCATCCACCTATATAATTTCAGTCATTGGTGTCTTAATTCAATTGTGTTTTTTAAAGAATTCTGCACATTTACAGTTTCCCCTGGCTAATTTTCGATTGATATCTTTACACTGTAACCTAACACAGAAAGTTTTGGAATACATTGGCTTCTGTAATGGAACCAAATCATCTAGTCAAAACATTTTTGAAAGAAAACAGAAAGCAAAAGTGAAATATTTTAAACTGAGCTAAAAATTAAATAGCTATTATTTGTATATACATAAGCAAAACTTTCAAGCTATATTTGTTCCTACAATTGGATGGATCTGGACATGCCTGGTTATGTAGGTATGTATATATGTACATATGTGCATGTGTGTGTGTTTGTGTATGCTTCTCTGTATTATATATTATTTTTCAGGGATGATTTTACATACACACACCTGTGACCCATTGCTGAGGGGAGGGGGGACCAAATAATCTATAGATTGTGAGGGAGGAATTTAACAACAGCCAGCCCAATCTCACCAGCAGGTATCTGAGTCACTCCCTCATTTGTCCCTCACTGGCCACTGCCATTAAGAGCTTTAAAATTTCAGCCTTGGTTCCAAAGCAGTCAATGGCTAATCGTTAATCAGGCCTTGCTGCCTGCTGATTGGGTGAAGGGGCCAGAGGAGAAGGGAAAGAGGATGGAGATGTGTCCCTCCCATCTTTTCTTGCACTATGCAATCTGCATGTTTTTGGGACATATACCTGGAAGTTGGGGTGGTGCTGAAGAGGCCACAATTCCCCCAAATTTCATTTTCATGACATGCATCCCAGCATGGTGTAAGTTAGCTTATTTGAGTTATCTTGGTTCTATAATTGTTGCATTATACTTTCCACTTTTGTCTAACTGAAGATTACAAAACAAACAGGGATTAGAGTTTTAGTAGTTTATAAGTGACTATCTATTCTCTTTCTCTCTGTGTGTGACTGTCTCTTTCTCTCTCTCCTATCTCTCAATCATCTATCTATCATCTATTTGTTTATCATCTATCTCTCAATCTATCATTTCTTTGTCTATCATCTTTCTTTGAGTCATCTATCTATCCCAGGCTAGAGAATGTGAGTTCTAGCCCTATTTTAGGCACAAAAGATGACTGGGTGACTTTATTTTCTCTTAGACCACAAAATTAGGTGTGGATGACAATCCAGTTGGCAAATTCCTGTGGTAGCCAATAGATGAACATTCAGTCTATCTGAAAAGTGGACCCCGCACCTAGAAAAAGTGTTGAAGTGTTAAAGTACTTTCCTAAACCGAAGTCAGTTTTGTGCAGCCCTCTACCAGAAGAAAGCCTGAAGCAAGATGTAGGTTGGCTATTTGAGCCAATATTTTAAAAAACATTGGATGAACAAGAGGCTGAAATACTGATTCAATTCAGTTCAATCTATTTCATTAAAAAAAAAAAAATCAGAAACTTGTAAAAAGGAACCAACAATCATAATTGTTGCTATGTTGCCTTTCCTTCCAAAGTAATAGCCAGTTTATTAGGGAGTTTCATGCCAGAGAGAACATCTTAACTTTGGTCAGCCAGTCTTAATTAATCTCTCTAAAGCCCCTGTCCCACTGCACCAACGGATGCAAAGAGGATGTAAAACGTTAAAAAATGTTGGAAAATGCTATGCATCCGTTGTGTACTCATTGCATACGTGTTTCATACGCTCTATCCTTTGAGCATCCGTCCACTGAGATTTCATCTGCTCAAGAAGTTTTGAGCTGCACAAAACTTTGTGAACGGATGAACTTTCCGCCGTGTACGATGTAAATCTGTGACATACGAGCAACAAACGTTCTATGTCCGTTTATCATCCGTTAAACGTCCACTGTATCCCCTCTGCATCCTCTGGGCATCCCCTCAACTCACATCCGCTGCAGCTGAAAACGGAAAGAGGGAGGAAACAAAAGGTACACAGAACGTCTACACAGCGTTAATAGCACGGAAATAGAAAGGATGAGCAGTGAACGGTTTACATCCTATATACATCCTCTAGGCTTCCTATGAACATCTGTTTAACATCCCCACTACATACTACCCACGTCCGTTCTTTTCCTTTCTTTTCCGTTCTGTTTATGCAATTTTTTGCCACTTTTTGGAGCGGATGACAATGGATGGAGCACCCCTGAAATTTTGCTCATCTGCTGGGTCCTTTTTGCATATGTTTTGCATCCGTCAGCCAGTGGGACCTAGCCTTAACCTAATAAGTTATCAGCATAATGGCCTAATAATCCTTATTCAACTGGTACTTTATTCCTTATCCTTTTTCTGAAAATACATATACCATTTGATAATCAGATTCCTAACAATGATTCTTTTTAGAAGCATACCAACTTACTTACTTTCCTATTAATTCTTTAAAAACATACCTCTTCCCTCCAGCTGGATTCATTTCTGCTCCTTTCATCAGAATAAGACAATGGACTGCTTGACTGCACCATGTAATACAACATTTAAACAAAATTAGAGGTATTGAGTGGCGGAGGACAAAGGTATAAGAATGAAAGAGAGTGATGAAGGTCTATCAAACACAAGAGTAAATATTTTTCTGTTTCAATGTCCTAAGCAGTAATTGTTGAAAACCGTTTTCAGTTATGTTAGAAGGTTATAATATCTATACAAACAGCAGCAGTCTACAGTTGTATGTTTTGTGGGAGGGGATAGCAACAAAAAGTTAAAGCAGTCATATCTACATGCAATAGCAGATATTGTAACCATTAGTTTGTCTTTTCCAAAGTACCATCTAAAATAGTATAGACTTAATCTTAGGGATTGAATTTCCAGATTCCAGTCTTGTACTTTTTGGAAGGTTCCTCAAGAAGCTAAAAGAAAGAATTTTACTTTCAAAAGCTTGGGATATTTTAAGATACAATTCTGAAAGTCCTATGAAGCTATACTAGAGTGATTTTATTTACATCAGAGGAGCATGCATGGTGGCATGGTGCACAGTGGTTAGAATGCAGTATTGCAGGTCTAACTCACTGCTCACTACAGGAATTCAATTTTGAGTGACTGAAGACTGACTCAGCCTTCCATCCTTCCCAGGTTGATAAAATGAGGATCCAGATTGTTGGAGGCAATATGGTGACTCTGTAAAACTGCTTAGAGAAGGCTGTAAATACTCTGAAGCAGTATATAAGTGACATTGCTATTACTATACATAGTTTGAAGTATTACTATTCTGTGAACTGATTGTATCAGCCGGGATACTTGGTACTGCTTGTCTCACACAAATCAGGTGAGAAACCTACAGAGACCCTAAAGTAGAAGACTTGGTGTAATATATGAAGTAGGATAAAACAGTTGTATTTTTGGAGTAGAGATTAAAATCTATAAACAAATGCAAATATTCACCACAGACCAACTTACACAAGGAAGCCTGATGGGTGTATTCATTGGCTGAAACTACAACGAGATGGTGCCTGACCTCTCAATCACCATTTCAGTTAGATTTGGTGGTGGGTGTTTGTTTGTTTTTTATGGATTGGATTGAAGGGAAGTCATAACTCATTCCAGCATTTAGAAACAGGTCTCTCTTTGCTTCCAAGCAGCACTTCTCTGAAAGCTCCTCTGCAGCCACTTCAGAGTTCTGCCCAGCCTTGCAGTTTGATTGACTGGCTTATTTATTTATTTAGACAACTTATATGCTTGCTTAAATATTATAGCAGTTATATGAAATACCTTGCTGGTAAGTCATAAAAAATAGTCTCTGCTGGTTAATTTATGAGTGCGAACTGGGAAATATTGTCTTCATTTTCTAGCTGACAGATCAGCTTGAGTTAAATCATTTTCATATCAACTTTCGCATTCCACAATTATGTCTTATTTGGATTTCTTTTCTCCAAAGAAGGGTGGAAGTATCAAGCATTGGAATCTATCCACGTTAATATAAAGAAAGGTCAGTTGAAAATCATAATAATATTGAAACTCACTTGTTCGAACTGGCTTTCCCTGAAGTGAAGCTTTGCCAGGTCTTGGCCTTGCAGTTCCTGCAAAATGTCAAAGATGAAAAAGCAAAGCAAAGGTTGCCCAAATGCACATGGCTGCATGCATGCATTCATGTTGGAAGCACTGAAGTCCTTCTGGGTTGAAAGGATTAGTGGGTGACATCACTATTGCTCAGGGACACCAGTTGGGGGCTCCTTTCATGCACCCATTGAAGTGGTTTATCTACATGTCATTACTTGCTTTCAAACTGCTAGGTCATAGGAACTGGAGAGAATGACAGCAGCTCCCCCTGTCTCACAGCAGCTCATGGGTCTTGAACACAGGCTTGTTGATTATCAACCCAGAATCCTAACCATGTGAGCCACTGTGCCCTTATATGTACATAACTAACAAAAGAGATAAGCCACATCCCAGTCAACAGAGATTTGAGCTAATGCTCCCTGCAGGAAAAGATTTCTCCTAAGTTAGTGTTAGGGATAACATTGTTTACCCTAACTGGTTTAGGTGAAATAATAACTATGAATCATAGTTAGTGTATGTTAGAGTGTGTTAAGTCTGGGTTCCCCAACCAGGATTAGGTAGAGTGTCTGCAGCTTTAACTGTGAAATAGCAATTAAAGGAGTGGTTAAGAAAACAATATAAAAGTAGCAAGACTACGGCTTGCTCTCTCTCTCTGGCTTTGATGATCCCTGATTACTGCTTGGAATCAAGACTGCATTGCTCAAACGGGAGAGACAACAAAGGACTGATTTGTAAGTGAACTGACATAGGATATTCTACATGGACTTTGCTAACTGAATATCCCTGAATGGACTGACTACATGGTAAATGACTATTGGACTGTTATTTGACTATGCCATAAACTTATACTGGAATAAAATATATTCTTGATAGCACAAGCGTATCTGTTATTTTTACTGTATGTTAATAAACATACAAGCTTAGCTCACTCATTTATCTGTGTGCCTATCTGACTAACGCTGCACATTCTGTTTAGCTTGTCTACCTAACCCTGGTTGGGGAACCCAGGCTTAACAGTTAGAATTGATGGGTACCTTCTTATCATTCTCGGCAGCTAGCCTCTTGGTGTGCTTCTTTTTATCCTCATTTTTTTCATCACTTAGATAATCCTTGCCCTCTTTTTGTCTTCCATAAATATGTGTATCATTTTGGATGCTGTCACTGCTATCGCTGCTGCTGCTGCTGCTGCTGCTGCTGCTGCTGGTATCATCAAGTTCTTGCTTTTCATCCAGAGCATGATGCTGTTGGAACTGACGTCTCCTGTGATCCTGTTTCAGTTGTTCTTGATGATTATCTTTCTGCTGGCTGGTAGGAACTTGTTTTAGAGCTATAATTCTCTTCATACCACTCTCATTGCTTGATGAACTTCCAGTGCTCTCATCAGTGTCACCTGAATAGATCTAGCACAGGATATACCCAGAGAGAAGAATATCTGTCATCTCATGTAATCTGACATCTTAGGCAAATTGATATGTGGAATTAATATTGCAAGAGCAATACCATAAATGTTAAAAAAGCACATATTTTTCTGCACAGTTGGAATGCATATTAAAGAAGTGAGGGTGCACATTCAGGTCCCATAGTTAACTTTCCTAAAGAGCAAGATTCTTCTGAAGACACTGATGTGTTGAGTAGAAGATAACATAATTGCATTTGGCTTAATGGTAAATGGTCATGCAAAGATCTCCAATCATAGATTTCTGACTTGAGCAGTTAATACTCAAGTTAATACTTATCTGCCAGTGAGACTGTGGCAGATTGCCTCATATATGTACATTCACTTCTTCCAGATTTGAACTTGTCTGTGCAAATGGAACTCTTGCAGAAAGTTGCGCTCATGGAAACTTATAGGTCACATTCCATGAACTGTAAGCATTGCTCTTTCATTTAATGGCGCTCAACCATATTCATAGTCCTAACTATGCTGTTCACATTAGTTTGCAACTTGTCTACACTATAATTTATTGGACTAAGTGCATAGTTCACAATGGGAGTGAATTTTGGAGCTGGCAATATGAAATTTGGGAGTATATTAATTTAGGGCTTAATTATTATTGTTAATCATTAATCATTTGAACCTAATAGCCTCTCTCTTCCTAGGGGATAAAATCTATCTTTGTGGAATAAGGCCATGATTTTTCTGCATCCTCACATATATGTGTTTAAACAAATGTGTCTCAGGACCATATAAATTTTGTTTATTACTCTGCAGAGCAAAGCATTTGATGGATTTCTTTCTGAAGAAATTAGAGGAAAGAATACAGTTAACCAATGCAGTTACTTGTGTAGTAAAGCCCTAACAATCCATACAGTATTATCAAGTCAGAATAACTTGACATCTATAAAGGAAAAACATATCATCCCAACAGTATATAACTAATTATTTATGTAGTTTTCTACATTACTTCAAGATATTGGTACAACACATAATGTTTAAAACAACACCAGCAGAACATCAAATGTTTGTGTATAATGTATGATGTATGATGTTGGGAGGAGAACTTGGATGATTGCTATTTACCCTCCCCCAAAAAGTAAATACCATTGTCAATTTATTAATCGCGAGATCCTTTTCTTCATTGTTAAACAAATGCACCATCTGATCGGTAACACGAGCATCTCCTCGCATGGTGAATCGTAGCTTCTCAATTGGAACTTTTGGATCAGCTGAAATTATTTGAATTATTATTAGTGGAACTAGTAATAAACCATTGAATGTATGTATGTATGTATGTATGTATGTATGTATGTACGTATATATGTATGTATGGATCCATATATATGGATCTTTGGTTACTCGGGTTTTCTGGCGCGTATTTTCTACATGGGAGAAAACCTGAATAACCAAAGATCCACATACAAATACCTGCAAAAACCTCAGAAAACACACATATATATATGTTATACCACGTCATTGTAGTGCTTTATTATCTATTATCTATTATCCCACGTCATTGCTTAGACTCCCAACCAATCAGGATGTAAAAAAAAACATCCTGGCACAGTAGTAGGCTAGCCTCAAATTTAAAACCAACGGCTCTGATAGCCTGAACCACATATGAACTCAATACAGAAGCCTGATGATGGCAGATAGGATTCTGCTGAAACGTTGCTACAACTTTAACAGCACTACAATGATGTGGGATAATACCCGAAGGAAGCTGAACAGCACACATGTAAGTACCCGCGATAACTTAAAAAAACAAATATATATATATATATATATATATATATATATATATATATATATATAAAATACACAGTGTTGCCAGCCAATCAAAATCACAAAACAGACAGAAGAAATCAGAAACACCAATCAAACAAACTCCAAGTCCAATAAACACAGACCAAGACTCCCAACCAATCAGGATGTAGAAAAAAACATCCTGGCACAGCAATAGGCTAGCTCAAATTTAAAACCAACGCCTGTGATAGCCTGACCCACATACAAACTCCATACAGAAGCCTGATGATGGCAGATGAGATTCTGCTGAAACGTTGCTACAACTTTAAAAGCAGTACAATGACGTGGGATAATACCTGAAGGAATCTGAACTGCATACATACATACATACGTACGTACGTACGTACGTACATACATACATACATACATACATACATACATATATATATATATATATATTTGTTTGTTTTCTTAAGTTTTCACGGGTGCTTACATGTATGCTGTTCAGCTTTCTTCAGGTATTATCCCATGTCATTGTAGTTGTGCTTTTAAAGTTGGAGCAACGTTTCGGCAGAATATCATCTGCCATCATCAGGCTTCTGTGTTGAATTCATCCGTGAGTCAGGCTATCACAGCCGTTTCAGTTTTAAATTTGAGACTAGCCTATTGTTGAACCAGAATGGTTTTTTCTTCATCTTGATTGGTTGGGAGTCTTGGTCTGTGGTTATTGGTCTTGGAGTTTGCTGTATTCTGCTTGATTGGTGTTTCTAGTTTCTTCTGTCTGTTTTGTGGCTTTGATTGGCTGGCAACACTGTGTTCCTGTATTGGAGGCTTTCCGTGCAGCTTGGCTTCAAGTAAAAGGATGGCTATCATCTATTAGGAAGCTAGGTTTCATCTGGGTGCCTGGTTGGGGTGTGTTTGAGCTGGAGGTCTCAGGGTGAGTCTGTTTGTGCCCAGGTGTTTGCCTGGCTTGTGGTGTGGAGATCTTTCTGTTTGAGAGTGAGAGGCTTCTAAATGATTGACAGTCTGATGGAATCATCTCTTCTATTCATGCTTTTAGGTCTTTTTTCAATCTCTATGGCTTCTCTGATAATTCTGAGGCTGGGGTTTTCTATAGTGGCTATGGTTTTGGTGCTTTTGAAGTTGATGCTTTAGCCTGTGGCTTTCATGTGTTGGACTAGTGAGGAAGTGTGTTCCAGCTTTTTTACTGAATTTTTGTGTTCATCCAGGAGGGTACTTATTCTTCTATTGGTCTGTCCAATGTACGTGGCTGGGCATGAAGCATAGGGGACTTCGTATATGTCTTGGATAAAGATAAAATTGACCTGGAAACCAAGACATATATGAAGTCCCCTGTGCTTCATGCTCGTTTCAGTTTCATAAAAGTTGTTTCAGTTTTGTAAAAGTCTGACTCACAGACGAACACAACACAGAAGCCTGATGATGGCAGATGAGATTCTGCCGAAACGTTGCTACAACTTTAAAAAATATGTGTAAGTATAGTTGTCTGTCTGTCTGTCTGTCTGTCTGTCTGTCTGTCTATCTATCTGTCTGTCTGTCTGTCTGTCTGTCTGTCTGTCTATCTATCTACATACACATGTTTGTTTTCTTAAGTTTTCATGGGTATTTATTTGTATGGTAATCAGCTTTGTTCGGATATTTTCCACGTCATTATAGTTGTGCTTTACAACTTTAAAATCTCTCTCTCTCTCTCTCTCTCTCTCTCTCTCTCTCTCTCTCTCTCTC
>BLBF01000020.1:24863828-24883142 GCA_015471245.1 Laticauda colubrina | reverse complement strand
CTCTCTCTCTCTCTCTCTCTCTCTCTCTCTCTCTCTCTCTCTCTCTCCCTCCCTCCCTCCCTCCCTCTCTCTCTCTCTCTCTCTCTCTCTCACACACACACACACACACACACACACACACGATACACACACACATACTATACTGTAATGACATAGTAACACATAGAACTATTTGAAGTTTGATATTAATATGAATTTAGCAATAGCATATAGCAGCACTACCTGACTTTAGCTATTCTTAAAGTAGTCAGAGAATTGGGGCTGCTTAATACTTGACTATGAAACCACCAAGATTCCAGGACTTTAGGCAAGAGTGTAGAGTCAAAACTGCATATTGAAGGATGTATTGGCTAACCACTACCATATTGTTGTCAAGAATATTGGATATTCCATTATCAGAGTCAAACTTGATTGGAAGGCACCTTTATCTTTGTCTAAAGATCCTACTAAGAACTAATGTAGTTCTAAGATATTATCAGTTTACTAGACCAATTACTACTGTTCTCTCCTAATTTTATCAGTTTGTGAAAAATAACAATACATATAATACATTATGCTGCATTATTAAATGTTTAAAAGAGTTCTGGGTTAAGGATCAGCAATATAGAACAGTAGACAATTTAAATTAGCAAGTGCTAAAAGAATTATTGATAAGTTAACCAGTAGAATTTCACCATCTTTTTGAAATATATTACTGAATCTATGTCATTACTGTATCATTTACTGAACCTAATTACTATGACTGTCATGTATTCTACACTACCCTATGTGTCACAGTGAGATTTTCATAGATAAGAACACAACACTTAAAAGCTCCATATATATTGCTTTTTTTCCTGTAGCTTTTAAGTTTTTGGCGTGAGCTACAAATCTAAACAAAAAATATATATAAATATGACTTACATTCCTTGAGGGAGAATTTGAGAACATGTTCTCCAATGATGTTGTGTATAGATTTTTGTGCAACACGTGCAGTATTCATATTTGCCCAGTGAAAGCAAGCCTTACAACCAAATGTACAGGTTTCAAAACACTTTGTTTGGTGAACTGATTCCATATACTTTTTCAATGGTGCGTCGAGATTTTCAGCTGATTTTTTTTCTGATGGAAGTATGTCCTGATTGGATAATGAACATATTCAGACACATTTTCTCCCAGTTTATTTATTTCCCTGAAGGTGGCCATGTTACTTTTAAAAAGCAAAACCAGCATAATTATCACATGACATGATATTACAATTGGTTAATCTTTAAGGTACTGTTAGATACTTTCATATTTCACTGCTTTTGGTAAAGATGAATAATTCAACCATGCCACAATATTTTAACTTGATCAAATATTTTCTGGATGTTCATATAGAAGAAATGCAGTTATTGCATCAACAATATAAACAATACCTAATTTTCTGTTCTTGTAGCTGGTAATGGTAATGGTCAATCCACTGCAATCACGACTGATTATTATCATTAATTTCTTTACACAATTAACTCTGAATCAAATTTTGTAGGCTTCAATCACAATTAACCTTAACTGGATCAGAATGTATTTAATTTATTTGTCATTAGGTACTAGATACCTGAATTCTTGAAATCAGAGAATAAAAAAACTGGGTGTTCTTAGAAGTCTCTAGGTTAATATTATATTACGTATAATACAGGTTTAGTCCTTAACTTACAACAGGTTATTTAGTGACCATTCAAAGTTGCAACAGCACTGAAAAAACTGACTTGTCCATTTTTCAACTTACAATCTTTGTAGCATCCCCATGATCATGTGTTCAGAATTCAGATGTTCATCTGAACTGGTTCATATTTATGACCATTGCTGTGTCCCAAGATCACATGATTACCTTTTGCAACATTTTAACAGGCAAAATCAATGGGGAAGCCAGACTCACTTAACAATCGTGGCAAGAAAGGTGGTCGAAACTCACTTAACAAATGTTTCACTTAACAACTGAAATTTTGGGGTTAATTGTGGTTATAGGCAGTAGTGGGATTCAGCCAGTTTGCACCAGTTCACAAGAACTGGGTGTTAACTTTCTGACCAGTTTGGTGAAGTTGTTTTTGGAAGAAATCATTAGGACAGAGAACTGCTTTTTAAATTATTTGAATCCCATCACTGGTTGTAGGTTGAGGACTACCTGTATAATACAATGCCTGCTTTAATTATTGCTAGTGTCTTAGTGGGAGAGGGGTACAGGACACAATAAAAATAAATTATTTCATGCCATTTCTATTGCGTATAAGATCAGCAAACAAATAAACAACATCAGGAAATCTAGTGTGGGTTACCTTTCTTTCATCCCCTTTTATTGATGACTTTTCAAAGGACTCAATTGTTCTAGACTGATTTGCAGAGAAGAAAACAGGAGCAGCAGGTGCCTCTTCTGTATTGCTTGTGATAGCAGATGTCTTCAATCTGCAAGAGAAACATAAGGAATGTTGCTTTCGAAACACAAGCATATGTAAATAAATAGAGATACAGCTTATAAGACCGAACTGATGACTCTTATAAGACCCTTCCTTCCATTTTGCTTCCCCAACTTTTAACATGACCAGATGAAGATGATGTTGCTTGAAGTTGTTTTTAAAGTTAGGAATAGAAATGGTTTTGCGTAACAAGCTTCTAAGAGATTCAATCATAGCACTGGGATTTGCTTTTGTAATTATAAATCAGAGACTGTACAATCCAAGCAGAAAGAAAAAGTATGATGAGATGAAATTATTTTTGCTTGGTTAAAAAAAGTAGGCATTAACTCATCACAAAATTCCCCACAATAATTCTCTGAGAATTTCCATCATTGCGAATTAG
The DNA here is from genome assembly GCA_015471245.1 of Laticauda colubrina. Classification (NCBI taxonomy): domain Eukaryota; kingdom Metazoa; phylum Chordata; class Lepidosauria; order Squamata; family Elapidae; genus Laticauda; species Laticauda colubrina. The sequence continues at coordinate 24,880,328 of BLBF01000020.1, read as the reverse complement.
CTAATCTGGTTGCTTGGTCTACAGGATTCCATACTGTAGATCAAGTTCTTTATTCTACTATAGTAAATGACTCATTGTTAATTATTTAAATAGTCTTAAATAATTATTTCTGATGTTGCTTGTATTATATTACAACTCTCAGAACTTTTAGCTCAAATTGCTCAATTCTGCAGCCATTAATGTATGTGGTTTATACCCTTCATATGCAGATATAGTTGGTTTCAAAAATATAGGGCAAAAACTCATATTCTTTTCGATCCCTCCTGGCCCCAAAATAACTCTATAGATTTGAATGTATACTGTTAAAGATTTGCGAGATTGATTTCAGCCCCACAAAGAAGAAATAAACTCTGTAAGAAGTTTCTATCTACTTTTATTAATATTATCTATAATAAGAGAATCTTGTAAACCTGACTGTGATTTCCTTCTCATCCAAGTATCCCCTCCATATGTATGTGAATTAGGAAGATATTTATTTGCCTGATTCATGTACATATGGGGGTAGGTGGGATACTACTTGCCTGAGTCAATAGTTCATTCCTTCATCTTGTTTTGAATTTAAGCTATGTTTTTCCTCCCTCACTGCTTTGGTAATGAATGTGGCCTATCTCTGTTATCTTCCTTAGTTAGTACATACATGGACATATTCTCTCTCTCTCCCTCCCCCCCCTCCACTTATGGTGTATCTTGAAAGCTGCTGATGCCATTGCCTTGGGCTTGTTTTAGGAACAGAGACTGATGTTACCTGTCTGGCTGTGAATTGAGACAATCCTTGTTCTCATGCTGAATGTGAAGCATTTCACATTCAGGGAAGAAAACTCAAAACACCTCATCCTTTCTACCTGGAAAGTGGATTTCCATTATTTTCATCTCTTTTTTTTCCCTGTGTCATGCTGATGAATTAATAAGGAGTGCCACCATTGCAATAAATAAATAACAGATAATAAATAGGCTTTATTATTCCTGCCCCCAAATTCTCTCTTATTCATAATGGATATGATAACCACACCCTGCAGTAAGCTTGAATGTTTAGGAACTTTAGAAAAAAAAACCCTTAAGTAAGATATACATGAGAACAAGTTGAAGGGATCAAAGAAGTTACAAATCAACTTGCATTGTATGATGGCTCATCCAGGCAAAATAAATTAAAAGGAAGTGGCTTTCACATTGTTCACATTCATTAATTTAAACCATCTTCAAATCACAGGCTGTATATCTCCAGGTACAAATAATTGGCATTCTCACCTTCCTACTCCTACTGCTTTTTTTCCTTAGTCCTTTCTAATATTTTTAAGCCAATAGCCTAGCTTTATCACTTAAAAAAACTTAATGATCAATTCTTCCTCACTGAGAATGGGAAGCCAGCAAATCGAGTTGCATCACAGGGGACGCTAGTTGTTCTTTGCCAAATCACATCGCACAGTAAGAAGGAGATGCCTGAGAGCCAAGTATTATTGTTTCTTTGTGCTTTAGCAGAAAGAAAAAAGTTACAAAGAAGGCCTAAAGGTAGAGTATGAAAGTGGATCTGTGATCTGTGATCCCGAAGGAGATATAAAAAGGGAACAATTATACAATTCCTGATGACAAGAGGTGCTTCTTTAAAAAAAAAATAGCAGCATTTTGGATAGATACAATGCTGTGATTTGCTTATTTTGTGTTTATTCAAATGACCTGGTGGACTTCCAAACATTCAAAAATCAGTTCAAACTAGCATGGATGTTATGGCTGCACTGGATTACTTTTGCTTGATGTGCAAATGACAGTCTGTACCTCAAAGAAGAGGCAAGATGAATAAATCCAAAAGAATAGTCCCTGAATTTTGATAAGCCTTTATGCACTCCATATTTTTGACTATGACTTGAAACCTAATTCTGGCACAAAATGCAATGGCTGTAGAAATCTGACACTCCAACGTTATGGACTTTACAGTCCCTGTGGGGGTTATCAGAAAGCTTTCAGGGCCAATTCCTTGTGTTGGTTGTTAGTTTTAAACCTTTTTCTTTATATATGAGCTGTGGTGTCACAGTGGTTAAAGTGCAATATTGCAGGCTAACTTTGCTGTTGCCAGGAGTTCGATCCTGACCAATTCAAGCTTGACTCAGCCTTCCATCCTTCCAAGGATGGTAAAACTGAGGACCCAGATTATTGGGAGCAATATGTTGACTCTGTTTACTGCTTAGCGTGTGCTGTAAAGCACTATGAAGCAATATATAAGTCTAAGTGCTATTGCTATAGTGCTCAGATATATAAAGGACTACTTAATCCAAATAAAAACAGTCTGCTTTGTGAGAATGCCTAGAAAGAGTTTGCTCAAAATTGTACTCTGGCCTGAAGTGAGAAAAGAAATTATGCCGCCAGAAATTTAGTTGGCTTCCTCTTTAGTGGCATTCAAGATGACGTTTTGCCTTAGAAAGAATTTTGGTGCTAGTTGTATTTAGGAGTCATTATGCATTATTGTAGCTGTATTTTAATTGGTATTCAAACTGGAAACAAAGTATGTTAGTTGCTTAAATCACATTTCTTGCGATACCTGACATTATGCTTCAAATGCCTAAGAGATGATTGGTTGTAAGACTCTTTCATGTATTACATGAATAAGAATATATATAAATATTAAGTTTCTAATGGCTGGGATCCAGCTGAAATCTCCCATTTCTCCCAATGACATCAAAGACATGATTTAGTCAAAACTAACTGAAAGGATAACTGATTTGGTTTGGTTTCCATTCGGTGAATATTCACTATGAGTGAATAAGAGATACTTTTCTAAAATTAAAAGAAATTTAAACTCCATGACCAAGTCTTGGAGGTAGTCAGAGGCAGAGATGAGGGGGAGTTAGGTGAGTAAGGAGAGATGGAAGAAGCCCCTAACCTTATTGAGTGCTCAAGCTAGGAGGGCCAAAACGGATATGACTGGAGTATACAGTCATAAAATAACATGAAATTCTCAGTTAATGACTGTAATGCAGAGTGCCAATATTGCTGTTGTAAGTCATTCTGGTCATGTGACATTTTATTTTATGATTGCAACAATGTACAATGGCAATCTTGGTCCCAACTATGGTTATAAATCAAGGACTACTAGTATCTTATTATACCATCACACCATATATTATCCTACAATACTATTTAGTCTCATTTGCTTCTTACAGAAATGAAGGAAGGTATGTGTGTTTCAGAAGTAGCCTTTCATGATGATCCATTTAGGAAGAATGGATTGGATTGAAAACAACTAGTCTTTGTTCTCTAGTCCTTCTTTCTGCTACAATATATGAATAGATTTTCTGAAGAAGCAGGAAACATTCCAGAGCATCATGAGTCTGATAACATGTAGGGAAAGAAAAAGAATATAGTGGAACTTGTCTCTCAGTCTTTCCTCTCATGGGAATTGCTGGCTTTCATGGAAGCAAGGAATGTTTCTATTTTATGGAATGGAATTTTTGATGAAGTATAATATGTCTCCCAAATCCATGTACTGCTTTAAAAAAAAATCACTGAAAATGAAAAGGTCAGTGTATTTTGAAGCCAGATCAAATATTGCACAATAAAGAAACTTTATGAACACAAAGTTCCTACTAAAGAAAAATTTCATTCCTCATATGTTTGAATTTCAAACAATGCAAATATATGCGGATAGATAGAATGATCGATCGATCGATCTATCTTTGGTTTTTCGGGTTTTCTCCCATGTAAAATTGGAAGTAGGTGACGTTTCAATGAAGTCTCATTCATCATCTTCAGCTGTGTCTTCGGCTTTGTGCTTCTCGGAGTATGTGAGCTTGCAGCTGCTTCTTCCTTTTAACTGCTAGTGGGGGTGTGACTTGATTGGGTGGGGGCTTGGTTGTGTTCTGATTGGGTGGGGGTGTGTTCTCATTGGTTGGGGGTTTGGTTGTGTTCTGATTGGCTGAGGGTGTGTTCTGTTCAGGTGGGGGCTTGGTTGTGCTCAGGTTAGTCTTAGTTGCTGTGGGATTTGAGCTGGTGAGCTGTGATCCTGTTGTTTGGCTTTGCGTTCATGGCCATGCCACATCTTCATGGTGGGCATCAGTTCGCTTCATGTATAGGTTGGAGGGGTTTGAAGTGGGTAGTGATGCAGCTGCGGTACGGCTTCTGGTCTGTGGTCGTGTCTCATCTTCTGTGTGGGTTTGAGTCTGCTTTCCATGTGGAAGTGTGGTGGTAGCATCTTGTGTGGCCCTTGTGGGTGTGGGTCTGGTGTCATTCTTCATGTTAGGTACTTGTTTGTTAATGAGGGTGGGTTTCCAAATGGCTGATAGGCGGGAGGTATCATCTCGTTTATTCATGCTGTGTGTGCATTTTTCTATTTCTTTGGCTTCTCTGATTATTCTGTTGAAGTGTTTAGTTTTGGTGATAGTTCTGGTATTTTTAAAGTCAATCTCATGTCCTGTGGCTTTGAGGTGTTGGACCAGGGAAGAGGTCTCAATCTTTTTTGATTGAGTTCTTGTGTTCTTCAATGCGTGCACTTATTGTTCTGTTAGTTTGTCCAATGTATGTGGTGCGTCAGGCGGTGCAAGGGATTTTGTATACTCCTTGGTTTTCTAACTCGATTTTGTCTTTAGGGTTTCTTAGGATGGTGGATATTTGTCTGTTTGTACAGAATGCTGTTTTAATGTTGTGTTTTTGGAGGATCTTGCTAATTTTGTCTGTCGTGCCTTTTATATATTGGAGGAGGGCTTTGCCGTTCTCTTGTTCTCTGTCTTGGCTTTTGGTTGGGATTTCTTTTTGGATTAGGTGGGTAATCTTCTTTCTTTGGAATCCATTGGCTGTTAGTACATTAGTGAGAGTGTGTAGTTTGGTTTTTAGGTGTTGTTCGTTGGCTAAGCATTTTGTTCTGGAGATGAGTGTCTCGGCTACGGAATTGATCTGTGCTGGGTGGTGGTGTGAGAGTGCGTGTAGATAGTGGTTTGTATGTGTTTTCTTCTGGTAGATGGTATGTCCTAGGGAGTCATTGGAGTTTTTGTATACTAAGACATCTAGGAAGGGAAGTTGATTGTTAGCTTCTGTTTCCATACACCTTCTGTGAATTGTATTTTGGGGTGTAGGCTGTTGAGGTGTGTGAGAAAGTTGTTCAGTTTTTCTTTCCCATGTGGCCAGATTCTGAAGGTGTCATCTACACATCTGAGCCAGAGTTTGGGTTTGTGATCATACTCCAAGACCCCACATACAAACCCCTAAACACAGACCCCACAGACCTAGAAAAAACCACCAGATCCAAAATAAAAGACTCCCCCCATCAGCAAAGAAATCCAGCAAAGAAGCATACCCAGAGAGAAATCATCCAGATGCCCTAAGCTTTATGGTCTCCCCAAGATACACAAAGAAGGAACCCCACTTAGACCAATAGTCAGCTCCATAGGCTCATCTTTACAAAACCTAGCCAAATTTCTCATTGTACTTGTTTGGCGAGAACTAAATAAAACTAAAATAAAAGCACTGCTTAAGGTGTATTTTTGAACAGCCTAAAAACTGCATTTATTTTGGATAAATCTACCTTATTGAAACTGATTTAATCTTACACTGTAGCTACATCTAAATCTTCACATAAAAACTAGAAAAGGCAACAGAAAGTTTATTCATTTTTTTATGTAAAATAACAAGAACCTACCTTAGAGAAATTATGTCTGTTTCTTCCTTGCATGGTGGAAGTTCAAATTTGAAGGTGTTTTCTTTCATATTCATTGCAGCATCCATATTTATGGGGACGTTTGCTGTCACTGTGGCCTTGCTTTCTAGAATGGCATGCATTTCAGATGTAATAATTCCTATGTTGAAAATCATGTCCTTCTTCATCCTGCAACAGAAAAGAAAACAAAAGATTTTTCCAACACATTGTAACGGTGAGGAATAAATGATACCAGGAATTTTTGCACGATGTTCTTTTTAATGATGACTTTAGGTAACACTGATTGTACTTACCAAAGCCTCAGTCTAGTTCTCAGTTTCATATCACTGTTAATTATGTCAGGCCATGTGATTTGAGATGCTAGTTCTGGGGTTACTGTTAACTGAACTGTTTAAATGAAAGAAAATAAATCAATGCATACATTCATTTTTTTTAATATAAAAAAGACTAAGAGGTCATAGAAATGAATGGATTTCCTTTCATATCCCTGCTCATAATCTAGCAAAACCAACTGGCTGCATCAAGTGATTGAGATCTGATTTTTTCTTTGGTTTTCTGCAGGTTTTTTCATTTCTTTATTTCTTATCTTTCTTCTATCTTTTCTCTGCAATGTTATAGCTCAAAATCTTTAACAAAAATGGTAAAGTATGCATATGTACATGTCTGTATGTGCATTTAATAATGAATAAAACATATTGCCTTACCATCTCCAGCAATTTTTGTGTGAGCAATATGGACCAAACCTATTTGCCAAGGTAACCCAGTACATGTTGGCACAACACGCTGGATTTCTGCAGACATGAAATATTTCTCCCACTGAATAGTTGGAAGATTTTTAAGGACATCTATAACATATTTTACCCAAGGAAGAGGGACATTTTTCTGATATGCCTGCAAAAGTAGATTTGATTCATGTAAGACAAATCTGATAACCAGATACAAGTGTTATGAGAATAATTGCTTCCCAAAAGAAAAGCTTGCCAATAAGTAGTACATCATAAGTCAATAATATTTAGATATAATTAAAATAGGAATGTTAGATAATGTTTAAAATAGGAATGTTCAAGACCTTAAAAAGTAGATAATAATTTAATAGTAAATGTGAAAACAGTATGTAAAACAGGTACCTGTAACATTTGTTGAATACTATCCCCCTTTATATACGCAGTTCCAATTTCCTGTCCAAGTATTTTGACATATACTTCTAGATCAGACAATTTATCTGTTGTGATTTTCTGGTCAGAAGGCTGTATGATAAGAAGTAGAAATTAGAATGTTTATTATTCACTTGACTCTGCATCCTGATTTTGCATTTGTGTATTCAGAGCATCATACAATTGTCTTTAAAAAAATGAAATCCAGTTGAAATTAAATAAAGATAAGTATTACAATAACCATAGATATTTATGAAAGGACCTCTATGGAAAAGCAAACTGGGAAAAAAAAACCCTGCAAACATCAGTGCTGGCTTTCTTGCCTCCTATTTGAGCCCTCTCAGTGTCATCACTACAGAATTGCTTATAAAAGCTGCAACCTTGAAAGAGGTGGGATAGAAGACATGGACAACAAATAGAAGACACATGTGTATTTTGGTAGGTCTGCCGTGGTAGAATAACAAGAAATAGAAAATAGCAAATAAACTGAGTTTTTTTGACAGAGGTAAAAATATCCATAAATGTATGTATGTATGTATGTATGTATGTATGTATGTACATACGTATTTATGTATGAACACTGCTAAGCGAAGTCCAACATTGGGAAGGTGCCAGTACTTTACCTGCTATTCATTAATAAGGGAAAAAAAAAAAAAAGTAGAAGTTGGGGGGGAGGGAATGTAAAGCCAGATCAGGGTCTGCAAAAGTTAAAACACTTTTGTATACAGTAATAGAAGAGTAGAGTTGAGATGAATAGTAGATTAAAGAACTAGTTTGGTCTAGTGGTTAAGAAACCAGGCTAGAAAGCAGGAGACCATGAGTTCTAGTCCCACCTTAGCCAGGAAAGCCGACTTGGTGCTAGTCTCTTTCATGAAGCCCAACTTGCCTCTTAAAGTTGTTATTGTGGGGACAATAGTAAGAGGAAGGTGTGTGGAACATGTCCGCTGCCTTGCATTATTTGTAAAAATAATAAGGGTGGGATATAACTAAATAAAGTATAGCAATAGTAGTGATGTTATACTTGCAGCAGGGATAGTATAATATAGCATGGAAGTGTAAGTAATAGAACAGAATGCAGTATGATAGAAGTAATATATAGTATAGAAAACATTGTATTGCATAAGTAGAATAAAAATTAAGTATAGTATAATGCAGAAGATATAGAAACTGTTTATTCATATATGTTTGTATCTTTCAGTTTTGTACCTTGGATATTTTTCAAAACAAAGCAATTCCCCAATCCTTATAAGGAGATATAAGAATCCAATTGTCTACAGTCTAGTCTTTTGATGAAATTTTGAGTTTGGGTCAATTGAACAGGGTATATACTTTAAAAAGAACCCACGACACTCCCTAACTAAAGAACTGAGAATAGAGCTGGAGAAGGCTCTTACAAGATTTTTTTTAAAAAAAGAAGTGACAAAAACTGTTTTTGGAAATACTGACTAGTATTGAAAATTCAATTGATGGAAAAACAGTAGATTCCCCTACACGTTTTAGATAGATTAACATGGTATTATCCTCAGGGGAAATAAAAAGCCATTGGGCAACATTCATAGCATGACTAACTGCTGCTCATTTACCTCTTTCTGACGTTGCTGTGAATCATGACCTTTGCTAACTTGGTGCAGAATCTCTTTGATTTCCTTTATTCTTTGCATTTGAACTCCCACCTATATTGGAAAGAAAAATACAACTGGGACAATAAAACTACAAAAAAATTGAACAGTATATAGTTTTAAATAAAATATTAATATTAAAAATATAAAATATTGTTCATTTGCACTTCTGAAAGTGTCTGGTTTGGCACAGCAACCAAACAAGACAGACACAGACTCCAATGGACAGTTAAGGCTGCAGAAAAAATAATTTCAACCAGCCTGCCTTCTACTGAGGACCTGTGTAATGCATAAGCCAGAAAGAGGGCTGTGAAAATATCTACAAACCCTCACATCCTGGACATAAATTGTTTCAACTTCTTCTCTCAAGATGAGTACACCAAAACAACCAGACCCAAAAACAATTCTATCCCCCCATGCTATCACTCTATTAAACAACTAATTCCCACAACACTGTCTGTGCCCTGAGATGTCAAACCATCTAGTAGGGCTCTATTACTTCTTATTATTCTCACATGTCCTATTACCTATTTCCTTAGATTCTTATGACTGTAACTTTGTTGCATCTCACGATTTATGCTGATTGATTTTATTTTGTATCCTATGATTTATGATGATTGCTTTGGTATTCTATGACTGTCACTGAGTGTTGTATCTATGATTTATGATTATTGTATTTTATGACTATGATTATCACTTGTTTGTATGGAGACAAATTCCTTGTGTGTGTCCAATCACACTTGGCCAATAAAGATTTGAATCAATTCGATTCCACTCCACTTCACTCCATTCTATAAACTGATCCATTACCTGCAGTATTTTTAAAGACTCTCCAATGTTTCTGCATTTATGAAAATCCCACAAAGTGAGCCATTTTTAATTAAGAATGACTTAACAGAAAATATAATAAAGAAAGGCTGTCATGCATAGGTTTTGAAGTCCATACATCTCCCTGCCTACTTTTTAAAACATCAAATAATGCACAGATGAAATTCATGCTAAAGGGATTTTTTTTTAAAAAAAGAATAAATATATGAAAGATTCATAAGTAATATACAGGTCACTTAATATTGACATCAGATGAGCACAATAATCAGTATCAGTTGAAAAATAAGGTACAGCTAAATAAAAATAACTGTATTTTCAGTATGAATTTCAGTATCATAAATGAACATTAAGAAGTATAGCTTACACTTTTATGCTTGTTGTCAGTATTCCCAATACATTAGAAAGAAGTGTGGATAGGAAAAAAAAAAAAGCAAGAATTTTAATTTATAATTCTGTTCAACAGATAATTATTGTTCTATATTTAAATACCTCCAAAGGATAAAATATGCTGCCCATGAAGATTGCCTTGAAATGGGCCATTATAAATGTTGGTTGCGTATTCTCTTCTTCATGAAGAAACATTGAATTCATTCCCAGACGAGCCTTATAAATTTCTGACAAGATAGATAATCCAGTAAGTCCAATTATGCGAAAACAGAAAACAAATACATAACTTTGGCTTTTAATTGCTCAGTGCAACTTATAAAATCGCCACAAAGTCTACAGTATGTATAAAACAGTCTGTTATAGCAATGTTGAACAAGTGGAACTTCCACACATATTCCAAATTACTCTGCCCTGGTTAGCCACCATTGGCAATAGTATTGTTCAAAAAGGTTAGGGACAAATCAGAACAAATTCAGAATAGGACTACAAGATGATGAAAGGCTTAGGCCAAACATTATGAGAAATAGTTAGAGGATCTGAGTATGGTTAGAAAAAGCAGAGGAGATATTATACCAGTCGTCAAATAACAGAATTGAAAGTGACCTTGGAGGACTTCTAGTCCAACCCCCTGCTCAAGCAGGAAACCCATACCATTTCAAACAAATGTCCAATCTTTTTATAAAACCCTCCAGTGTTGGATCACCCACAACTTCTGGATGCCAGTCATTCCACTGATTAAGTGTTCTAACTGGAAGGAATTTTTTCCTTAGTTCTTGGTTGCTTCTCTCCTTGATTAATTTCCACTCATTGATTCTAATTCTGCCTTCAGTGAACAGGTTGACTCCCTTTTCTTTGTGGCAGCCACTTAGATATTGGAATATTGCTATCATATCACCACAAAGTCCTTTCCCCCCCATTAAACTGCAACGTAACTCCTACAACTGTTCTTTGTATGTTTTTTCCTCCAGTCTCCTAATCATCTTTATTGCTCTTCACTGCACATATTTGAAGCATTGTCACATGGAAGAGGAAATGAAGTTATTTTTTCTTTTTCCAGTGGCGAGAAAACAAAGGATTATTAAAACCACAAGGAAATGGGATTAGGTTAGATGTCAGGAATAATTTCTTAACATTCTGTAAATCAGTAAAATAGGCTGCCTAGAGGGCTTCAAACAGAGGCTGGATGGTAATCTGTCAAGTGTGCTTTAGTTGATGTTGTACTGAATGGAGCATTGGACTAGATTAGCTATAAGTTCTCCTCTGACTGTATGATTGTATGATTTGGGTTTGGCATTCTCCACTAATGGAGTGGGATATATTCAAATATATTGTTATTCTGGATTAAAGATGTTAAAGGGCATGATAATGGGACATTTTCTCTATTTCTAGAATGGTATAGGTTTCCTGATGTCTACATTCCAATTGGAATTATTAATTTTTAATTCCAATTGGGATTATTAATTTTTGCAAGACTTGGAAGAGTTGTTACCAACTGACATTATGGTATAATATTCTCTGAATCCATACATTTATATGTACTAGTGGGGAAAAAAATCTGCCCATTATTCTTATATATTCTTATATACATATATATGCTATTGATCATATTTATATTGCCTACTAAGCATAATTTTGTGAACATTAATAGAAGGGATGAGAAAACCATGATAGATTTACCATTTTTGCTAATCCTTTTAAAACCATAATACAAATGTTCTGATAAAGATAAATGGCATTGCTGAGCCAAATGATTCTTAAGAATTTAAGTTTCTAGTAATAAAGACTGTGCAGTCAAAGACTTAATGATTTAATAATTATTAATGTTAATAATTTAATCACTATTATCAAGAAAAAGCTCATGATTATGAAATGGGTTTATGTGTGTGTCTGTTAGTCACAAAAAATCCAGTATTCCCAATTGCTTGGTCTTCATTTTTCTGTTTCCTTTCACAGTCTTGGATCAGATAACATTAGGAAGGTCTCACTTTTTAAAGAAGAAAGATAACAGTAATATCTACATAAACCTTTCCTATATTAAAAAAAAAAATCTTTTGGAGGGTTGTATGAAAAAAAAAACCATTAGGAACTGCAGGTAGAAAGAGGGGACCAATCACATTTTTTCTCTTGTAGCAGCTCCGCTGGATTCCATAAAAGAAAAGAATCCTTCTATCAACATAACAGCCGATCTGGATCCAAACCATACTTTGTTAAAGGAATGATAATAGAACTGATAAAGTTACATCTAAAACACAATGTTATTTCATGAATATGAGCATTCTTTAGAGGGCACAAAGTTCATCTGGCAAGTAAGTGCTTTTAGCATTCTTGACAATATAGCTGGGAGACAGCAGGTCTGAATAATATATATAACTTTGGTCTCAGCTTTATATGCGCTATTACTCATGAAATGAATGAAATGTAATGTCACTCCAGAAAATCTGTAATGTTGCTTGAAATGGTGCTAATTGAACTACTTGAATTGTATTAAATAATTCCACTTCTTGAAAAAACAAAAGACAGAGAGAAGGTTTTGTTAAGCTGCATAGGCAAAGTTTTCAGGTATGCTTTGAACTCTTTCTTTTTCTGGGTGTAGGTAAAGTTATGTGATTTTCCCAGAAACTTAGTGCTATGAAAATTCTTTATATGCAGCCTAATACAGCCTTCTTTTCTATGGTTGGATTGTGTCCAAATTGTGAAGTGCACTAGCCTGAGACTGGTACCATTCCTGGTGTCAAAATATTGTTAGGACCTTGGGTGTAGCTTGAGAAGCTAAACTGTTAACTAGGGGATTAGATTTGGTTCTAGACAAAAAGACTATTTACCTTTGATGCTCACTCTACTGCTGTAGCAATAACTCATTCCTCATCTCAAAGCTTTCAAAACTCAAGCAATTCCTACCATGCCTTGGTGGCCCTGATCTCCACCAACCACTTGGAGATTTGCAAAACTCCTTTTTGCTGCTATTTCAAGTATTATTATTATTTTTTCTGGAGACAAAAAGCAGATGCAGCAAGAAAAGAGATTGACCATTTATGTTCCACTCTTCCATTGAGTGGAAAAAGTGCTGGGTAGTGATCCTGGAGGACTAAACAATGGACATGGTCATGAAATGAGATAATACTGCAGAAAATGACAGTGATAGACCTGAGTGGTTATTGTGTGGAAGGGCTTGGTTGATTAACCAAGCTTTATCAATAAAGAAGAATATTTGTAGATCAGGTTAAGCTGAGCTTGGTTGTTTTCTTGAAGATGTTTCATAACCCTTACTAGACGAGCTAGCATTGGACTAGCACTGATGATATTACCTAGTTACGGGTAATGAATTGTCTGCAAGAAAAGAAGCAAGCACCATGAGCACCCAGGAACCCTAGTAGCTTTATGTCCAAGAAAATAATATAGAACTAGAACTCCTTGATATTACCCTATGGTGAAAAGAAACAGTTTTAGTAAATGTTGTCAGGACTGCTGCAGTACAGTGTGCTAAATGTAGACTGTACTAAAAGGTACTCAGGGGTGAGAGGCTGCCAGTTGCAAGTTAAAAACAAACTCTCTCTCATTCAGCTCTAGGAAGCAGGCAATGGCAGGGACCAGTCCAAGCAGCCCCCAGGAATCAAGATTAATTTCAAGGCAACAAAACCAAAACCTTCTAGAGAGGTACTTTAAGTCATCATTTGGTTATAAGTGCTATATAATCGTAAAAGATGATATGTTGCTTACCATCAAAGTACACAAAGAAGGAATATCTGCTGCCCAAATAACCAGCCCATCTTTGACTTTTTTCAGATAGTACTTTGAGAGCCATCCTGTAAAAAGAAGCCCTGAAAGAAAAAGGATGGAGCCACCACAGTTCACATTGAAGTCTACTCTTTGTAACTTGTGGTTACAAAGACATTTTTTTATGAGACTTACATCACTAAGTATTCAGGAGATCTGCTGTCGGCTATTGCACTGAGGTACATGAAGACAAAGTTTTCAACCTGCATACTAGGCTCATGTAACATTGCATTAGCTAAGGTCATCAAGACAGGGAAAGTTGGCTTTAATTCCAGAAGGACAAAAGCAGCACATGTGCGTACTAGAGGAGCAATTTTGTAATTCTTGATTATTGGAAGTAAAATTCCTTGTACCTGTGCAAAATAGATAGGAAATATTAGAGTTGTACAAAAATCATCTGATACATTCATGGCCCTTGTAAATAAATAGATTCATCTTATGTTAATCTGGGATTGGGAGCCTGTTCTTGATTGTTCCTGATTAAAAGCTTCAACTGGAAAAGACATATTTGACTTCTTATTTAGAATGGGGAAAAAGAGACATAGTGTTGCTGTACTGGAAAGAGAGACAACTAAGGGCACTAATACCTTTCTTTTCATTACCATCAGGTTGAGATATCTGATGCCACATCAGATGTCTGATGTCATATGCTGAGATGGATGAGTGTAGAAATCAAACAAATAAAGAAGTAAACAATGAAATATTTTTTCCAGGAAAGTTGTCCACTTTGGAATGTGTGTGTTAAATTTCATAGAAATCAGTGTTGAGAATGTATGTTATAACCTATATTTTCTTTTTTTCCCTTTTCTCACCAGAAAGAGATGAAATTTACAGGGATATATAGTTATTACAAGAGGACAAAATACGTCCCAGGAAAATGTTGCAAGATTTCCATGTTGCAGCACTTTTGACCATAGCGTGGATCATTTTTACAGCAACAATGTAGCTTTTTTTATTTTATTCGATCTCCATTGCTATCTGTCAAATGTGCAATTTTTATACTTAATAAGAAAAATAAACAAATGATTTGTGAAGGGGTTTAGCAAACACGAGAGAATTCAGCAGCAATTAATGCCATGAAGTAAAAATGGACTTCAAGCCACATAAAATAATGGCATTTTAATAGTGGCATGGTAACGGGGAGGCAGGAGAGGAAAGGATAGGAAATGAAACCAATGGGTGAAGAAAGGATTGGACAATAGGATTGTTAGTCCCTAAATTCAATATTTACTCTTGTTGTCTTTGCTGAAGATTTATATGATCAAATACTTCTTGGCGACCAACTTTTGCCTCTCTAAGGCATAAACAGAAATAGAATAAAAATCACCTGGTGTGACTCATCCTACTAGATTGAGCTTTTTAACTCCTTATAGAAGTGAGGATTTTGAATGAGAGATGAATTAGGAAATATTTTCCTGTTGCAAATGAGTTTGCAAAAAATTCCATGTCTGTCTTAAAACAAGTATGTAGTTGGGGCACAGTCCTCCTGGCAAGAAACATAGGTGTTTTGCATAAGAAACTTTCTGTGTTCAAAAACCGTACCCAAGTAATATTTAGGTACTATTCTCTCTCATTTACTGAGGAGAGAACCTTCTGGATATTTCTGCCCTTTGGGGAAAATGGTAGAATAATTCAAAGTGATTGTGTTGCCTTTCTCTATCACTATTTTTTTATGTGAAAGCAGGAATAACAGCTTAGAACTTGTACAAGAAATCCCAAAGGTGACTCCATCAGTGAATTTGTCCTTTTTTCCCCCATTCACTTTTTTTCAGGAAAATTCCCTAGTAATGTGAAAAGATTTTTAAATGTTTTGTTTCTCTCCACTGGAAAATATTTTGGCCTAATACAATAAACTACAATCAACTTATGTTCAACCACTTGTTCCATGTTATTGTTAATGTAATAATCAAGCAATAATAATCAAAACAAGCCAATTAACCATCCTCCCCACTTCCAAAAAACAAAAACAAAACCGCACACTTCTTACCCGTATAGGATCTTTTAAGCCAGGATTTCTTAGTGCCATGATAGCATTCTGTTGAATTCTAATATCGGAGGGAACAGCAGATTGCAGATACTTCATAATGGGTTTCAAGACCACTATGTGTCTCACATTTCCAAAGGTTTTCAAAGCCAAGATACTTGCATCTATGTCAGATGATCTTACAGCTTCAGTTGCAAAATCAATCAGAGGCTGTGAAAAATATTGTGTTATATTAAATCTGTTGCAGTGTTATGAATAGTTAGCAGTTCCAATTAAGAATGCAAGTGCCCAAGGTACTCTTGTGAGTATCCCCACAAGTGGGAAAGGCATAGCCATTTCTTTATATGGCGTTTGGATGGAGTGATAGATAAAATAATAGGCATCAGAAGGATTGGTTGGTTTAGATGAGTTCATTTTGCTAAATGCATATGCATAATTCTAAAAGTTGGCCAATATGGAATATCTTTTAAAAATGCAATATGGTTCTTAAAAAGTAAAGGATTTGGTGATATCAAATGTTAACAACCTCGTGAAAATTGGTATTGTAGCACCAGATAATAGATGCCCATAACTGCCTCTTCTAATAATTTTAGAAAATATTTTACATATCTTTACACATTAGTGCATGTGTGTGTATATACATATGTATACAGTATATATGTATGTATGTGTGGATATATGTATTTGTTTTCTTAAGTTTTTGCGGGAACTTACATGTATGGTATTCAGCTTTGTTTGTGTATTTTCCCACGTCATAGGAGTTGTGCTTTTAAAGTTGTAGCAACATTTCAGTAGAATCTCATCTGCCATTAACAGCAAACTCCAAGACCAATAAACACAGACCAAGACTCCCAATCAATCAGGATGAAGAAAAAAACATTCTGGCACAGCAGTAGGCTAGCCCCAAATTTTAAAAAAGAAACGGCTGTGAAAGTCTGACTGACAGACCAATACAATATAGAAGCCTGATGACGGCAGATGAGATTCTGCCAAAATATTGCTACAACTTTAAAAGCACAACTATAATGACATGGGAAAATACCCGAACAAAGCTAAATACCATATATATATATACCCACAAAAACTTAAGAATATATATATATATATATATATATA
>BLBF01000020.1:24824798-24844889 GCA_015471245.1 Laticauda colubrina | reverse complement strand
CTGAAGGCCCTGCTGCTGAAGCCCCTGAAGGCCCTGCTGCTGAAGCCCGTGAAGGCCCTGCTGCTGAAGCCCCTGAAGGCCCTGCTGAAGCCCCTGCCAGAGGGAGGAAGAGGCAAGGGAAGGAGAAGAGAGAGAGGAAACAGTACACCGTTTCCAAAGAGCATGAGGATGAGGTGCTGGAATGGCTGAGGGAGAACGAGTACCTCTGGAGAAAGGGCCACAGACTGTATCGGGACACCAAGAAGAAGCAGGCAGCTTGGAGAGGCAAAGCAGAGAGCCTGGGGTACACTGCAGAAGTACTCCTTGGATGGTGGAAGCACATGCACACCTGGTATGGCAAGCTACACCTCAAGAAATATGGGCAGGCCACTGTCAAGCTCACTGACCGGGAGATGTACGTTATGGCCAAGTGCAGTTTCCTGGAGGGTGAGATCCGCTACCGAGGAGCAGCCCCTCTGAGACCCCTCTCTCTCAGACAGCCCACAGACAGCCAGTCCTCTTCCAGCCAGGAGCCAGCTACCCTGTCCAGGCAGGTGTCTTCAGAGAGCGCCACGGCAGAGACCTCCCCCCCGATAGCTGCACTCCCATGCCGGTGGACTTGGAGGATCCCGTGGAGGATGATGCCCTGATGTCACAAATGGAGGAAGAAGCAGCAGCCACCAGAGGCCAACCCACCCCCACCCCCAGCTCCAGAGGATG
Source organism: Laticauda colubrina (assembly GCA_015471245.1). Taxonomy (NCBI): domain Eukaryota; kingdom Metazoa; phylum Chordata; class Lepidosauria; order Squamata; family Elapidae; genus Laticauda; species Laticauda colubrina. The sequence goes on along the minus strand of BLBF01000020.1, from coordinate 24,844,190 downwards.
CAGGCGGAGAGGCAGACTGCAGGGCCAGGACCACAGTGTGCTGTTGGAGATCAGGGACACAATGAAGACCAGCACAGAACCTCTCTCTCAGCTGGTCCACTTGGACAGAGCATCCTCGGGCCGGAAGCCCTTCATCACCTACATGAGCCAGACCCTGAGGGACCTGCCCAAGGCCGAGTACCAGGTGATGAAGCAGAAGATCGCAGCACTTCTGCACAATCCTCAAGGCTCAGCTGAAGCTGCTCCTACCCAATCCAGGTCTGCTCCTCCACCCCAGGTGATGTCATAGCCCTTCCACGGCTTTCAACAGCCCCTCACCTACCAAGGCTACGACTACCAGAACTTCCCACAGCAGAAGCAGAACTTCCCAGTCCAGGCCCAGGTTCATCGGACGCCACAGATGCCACTCCTCACCCAGCTGCAGACCAGACAGCCTCACTACACTCCTCCCAACCCTTCCTCCACCCCACAGCCAAGCCTATCAACAGACAATCTGTCATCAGCATTGGGCCTGACATCTCAAGTCCTTGATGAAGGACCTCTCAACCTCATGGGACTGAGTCAGCTCTTGGATAGCTTCTGAACACACCACCACCTGTTGTACCCTCGGGGCCAAGCACCCCAATGGTGCCTCAGACCAGCACTCAAGCCACAGCCACCTCCACAGTCCCTGCCCGCTTAACAGCTGAGACCATGGACATGACTCAGAGTGACTGAAAATAGTGTCAGAGACTGAGTTGTTTACTTGTTAAGTTTATCTTTGCTTAAGTCACTTTACTTGGTTCATTTTGCTTATTTAATATAGTCATAAAGTTTACCTAAGAAAGTTTATCTTTGCTTAGGACACTTAATACAGTTTACTTGGTTCATTTTGCTTATTTAACAAAGTCATAAAGTTTACCTAAGAAAGTTAATAAAGATTATCTTTGCTTAACACACTTAGTTTACTTGGTTCTTTTTTTTTTACTTAATAAAGTGTTGGTGAAAACTTTGAAAAAATGGTTAAGCCTTTGCATGCTTGTGGGATAGATAAGGATAGTTGTGGGATAGATAACTCTCCAGTGCAACCATAGTGAGACTGTATGGTTCACCATCCCAGCTATCCAGATGATTTTGTCCCTCTTTTTATAGGAAATATCGGTTGTCCGCTAGGTGTCCTTCTACATACTCTAGACATGCTGCAGACATCCTAAATATATGAGATACTTCCCAGATACAAATGTTTTGTCTGTTTTTAATATTTTATATACGAGATGCATACGTTTACATCCTTTCTATTTCCGTGCTACTAACACTGTGTAGACGTTCCGTATACCTTTTGTTTCCTCCCTCTTTCCATTTTCAGCTGCAGTGGATGTGAGTTGAGGGAATGGCCAGAGGATGCAGAGAGGATACAGCAGACGTTTAATGGATGATTACGGACATAGAACGTTTGTTGCCCGTATGTCATGGATGTACATCATATGCGGTGGAAAGCTCATCCGTTCACAAAGTTTTGTGCAGCTCAAAACTTCTTGCGTGGATGAAAGTGAAGTGGACGGATGCTTGACGGATAGAGCGTATGAAACACGTATGCAGTGAGTATACAACGGATGCATAGCATTTTCCAACGGATGGCAAGCTTTTTTTAATGTTTTACATTCTCTTTGCATCCGTAAGTGCAGTGGGACTGGGCCTTTACTCCCTTCTATTAGAGGAACCTGAGTTTTTGATCTCTTGTTTTCCAAACCTATAGAAAAGGTCCATAGAGGTATCCAAATACATAGTGTGAATTATGGATATATAGATGTTGATCAAGAGACATGTGTGACTAATCTCTGACTAGTTGGCAATGTTGATGCTTCCAAGAACATACTTGTCCTTTTTATAACTTTTGGACAGATTTTTTTGGTTGGGTAAGTGAGATTTTCTGTTCGCATAGTTTTTTTGCCACTTGGCATGACCATGTTTTTGTTTTTAAAATTTATTTATTTATTTGGTTTGATTTATTCATTTGGATTTACATATTGATTTGATTTAAATGCTGCCCATCTCATCTAGAATGACTGTTCCTTTGCTGATCTTGTCTCTAATTCCATCGTCATAACACACAAGCTTTCCTTCCTGAAAACGGGTCTGTAGCAGTGTTATCTATTTTATTTTAAAATGCCTGGAAAGCCAAAGAGAAGCTTTTGAATTCATAGAAGACCAAACTGAACATGGAACTTCCTGACTCTGGTGTCTGAGAGATAGCTTTAATGCTGTATGGTATTGCAAACCACAAAAGGCAGAGTGAGAGGAAAATTACCACCTGCAAATGTTTAGTGGACTTTAGTGTTATTGAAGTGGATAGTTTGGTTTTGTAGGATCTTTGCTGTATAAATGAAACATGGAAACAGCCTAATTAACTGTAGGAGAATGATTGTATTTGTATTCTCTCTCTCTCTCTCTCTAACACATTCTTTCTGGGTAATAGGAAGCATCTGATCTATTGTTGGAATGTTGCTGATAAACACCGTCTTGTTCTAGGTTCATGTTGTTAAATTATTGCTCAATGAGACAATTTTCATACTGAGATATATGGCCTAACTGTAAAGCATGGTTTAGGGAAACAGTTCCAACAAATAACAATATCTTTACATAGTACATATAATAATCCAGTTCTTAAGAAGAGTTAAGGATTGTTTTTTTTTTAAAAAAAAACATGCATCACTAGATCTTAGAAAAAATTAATACCAATCCTTTAGCGGCAGAGAAATATTTTTAGAATTGTAAGGATTCTAAATTCTGGGTAATAGTTAGATTTCTTTAATTGTATTCATAAAGTCTGTATCTTTTCCCACACTAGACACTTGAGAATAAGAAATCTGATCTATTGGATTTAAAGAGTGAATGGTAGCTGGATGTGCAACTTACATTCAAGAAAATGAATTCATTTATAGAAACTAATGAATATGTACATGATTCAAGCTAAAGTGATATTTTTTTCTGTCATAATATGGTTATTTGTATGCTATGATTTTATGACAAATCATATTAAGGATAACTTATAAGAATATGGTGAGAGCTTCATATTTAAGATTGATTCACTAAAAATTATAAGGTGACAAAAATTTAAATAATGAGGATGGAACGCATTTTAAATAATCCATGATACAGTACAAGACCTACAAAAATAATAATGCAGCATGCACTAAACAGTAAAACTAAAAAAAACCCAAAAACCTGCTGGAGGCTCTAAAATGGTAATATTGCAAACTTAACTAAGGATACTATATGTGTAGTTGTGCTTTGATGTCAACCCTGTAAGTTAAGACTAAGAAATCAATGCCACTAGGTCAGGACTACTCTTACTGTAACAGTTATAATAATAGAATCTTGCAAATCTGAATGTACTTTCTTCCTTAATGTGAATTAGGATGAGTCTCTCTTAAGCATTTATCCAAATGAGTGTCTTCAAGAAGACTCAAACCAGTCTTGCCTGATCATTGATTTAATAGAATTTCTTTCTCCTATTCTTGAAGGTTCTCTTCATTTGATAAAACAAACATATAGCCCAAATTTATGTATTTTGATTGACATATATTATAGTGATTTCAGAAAAAAATGTATTTTCTAAAATGCAGTATATACGATTGCAATATTTTAATGTTTAATAACCATTTTGTAAATCCAGCTGAATAATAATAATTCTCTATCATTTGTCTATCATCTACTGCAAGGATGTCAAACTTGCGATAACATGCAGTCACGTGATATATATCGCAACTTTTTTCCCCTTTGCTAAACTGGAGGTGGGTGTGGCCAGCACGTGGCGCATCTGGTCCACCAGTGGTGGGATTCAATTTTTTTTACTACTGATTCTATGAGCATGGCTTGATGGGTGTGGCAAAGGAAGAATACTGTAAACTCTCCAGTCAGAAGTGGTATTTGTCAGTTCTCTGAAGTACTCAAAATTTCTGCTACCAGTTCTGCAGAACTGGTCAGAACCTGCTGAATACCACCTCTGCAGTCCACAGGCTGCGAGTTGGACACCCCTGATCTACTCTGTCTGTCTGTCTGTCTGTCTGTCTGTCTGTCTGTCTGTCTGTCTGTCTATCTGTCTGTCATCTATCTTTATATCATTTATCTATCATTTATGTATCTACATAAAGCTTTCTATTTAGGCAGCAAACATATTCTAATCTATGATGGTATTTGTCTCCTTAATTACATTCCTGCACTTGCTTATAGTTCTGTGTAGTCTTACTTGGAACCATACATGTTCAAAAATCTATAAAATCAGTTGAAATGTATGGACATATTTCTTTTCACTAAATATAATCCTACATGTAATTATTGTAACTAGAGAGGACTTCTGCTTGGCAGGATTCCAGTAGGCACATAATATATCACATGTTAAGATACAAGAAAGTACAACCAAATAATGTAGAAAACATTTGTTTCCAGTTCAATTCAATTTATTATTCAGTTGCTTGGTGGGCTTGCAATAATTGGTTTCAACATTAAAAGAAACCATGGTTTCTTTAAACATGGTTTGATTCACAAGCTATGATTGGCTAGATTGATTTATGTTATTGGAACAAACTATGGTTTGCAAAGGATGGAAGAGCCAACTGTTTAATGAAAACCTAAAAGAATTGTGGTGAAAATACCCTATAAGTAGAAAAGAACTGTAATCATAAATCTGTTACTTTACCTTTTAAAACTGAAAAGCTAATAAGACATCCCATCTGAAATAATCAGACACTTTGTTAACCTGGATGCTTGTCTTACTGAATCTAACATGCAAAATTCTGATTATCTGCAAATAATTATTCCAGCAATAATTATTTCTGCTTCCCCCCCCCCAATTTCTAATGGAATTAGAGTATCTCCATATAATCAATTACCTGTTCATTTTCTATTGAATTGTTACAACCTCCATTAAGAACTTTGTAAAGTCTATTCAAGAAAAAAAGCTTTAATCACATATTTACTGGAAGTTGCTTTTAGCTTGATGTTCTAGTCCCTACAGGCAGAATTACTGTCAGCAGCAAATACCATTTGTGCTTACTAGCATTTTTGTTGCAGAGACGTTTAACTTTACACATTATCTGTTTTTATAATTGTTAATGTATGCCCAGTATGATTGTTTTGCCTAAAGGCACCATATGATAAATAAACTTAGACATTAAAGTGAAGACAGTTAAGAACCAAACAATTATATGCATGTTTTTCAAACCTCCCCCCCAAGGAAATGTTAATACATACTCTCAAATAATAAATGGATTATGTATGAATTGGGGGAGTTTAGTAAATAATAATCAAAAGCTCTGCAATTCAAGCTTTCTGTCTCTTTCAGAGCCACTGTTATTTTTGTTAGTTTTATACCAAGTGTTGGAAGTAGCACAAGTAAATAAAAGGTGATATGATTCCTTTTAACAAATGCTTCTTTTTTCACTGGGATGTCACTTCTATAACACTGGGGTGCATCCCCTTCCTCCAAAAAACTTTTTAAAAAGTTTTCTTTCAATTATTAACAAATGGGTGCAACTCAAACATGACTTGGGTCAGAGTCTGCCCCAGATCAAATGTGGATCAGGCCTTACCTAACCAAATTATGAGTCCTTCTATCATCTCATCTCTTTTTCCTTCTTCTCATTCCAATAGTTTAGCAAGCATATTTTTAGTACACACCAACTCAAAGATAGCAAATATCCTTCCTTTCTGTTGAAGACAGGCTGGGATTACAAATCTCAGCAATGGGAATGGTACATTAGGTGCAGTTTACTCTGTCAATGAAGGCAGTTTCCATTGGACTCTTCTCCTTGCAGAAGAGAACCTTCTGTTAAACAGCTAAAATATCCATTCTTTCCTTCACCCACTTTACATGCTTCTGGTAAGTTTGGTGAGATCTTGTTGGAGTAGAGGAAAAGGAGAACAATAAAAAGGACAAAAAAAAAAGGCTGTAAATTTTGTTAATGTTCTGTTGTGAGAATGGTCTATAACAGGGGTGTCAAAAAAGGCCCATGGCCTGGATCAGGCCTGTGATGTGGTTGGATCCAGCCCATGGAGTCGTCCTAGAAAATGTAAGGGGCCAGCTTGCATTACTTCAACCCTGTCTACCAACGTTGCTTTGGCCTGGTCTACCCAATGTGAAGAGGAAACATTGGGCCAGTGTAGCTTCGGCCCAGTCTACCCAGTGCAAAAAGGAAACATGGCAGCAGTTTGGGGAATGGTGTCAAGCTGGCCATGCCTACACAGCCCCGCGAGGTCAACCACAGTTCTGATGTGGCTCTCAATGAAATTGAGTTTGACACACCAAAAATCTTCATCCAAAGAATCGGGTTAGGGTTAGGGTCAGGATCACAGGAAAATCACTGACATAAGGCAGAAATATCCCAAATTCAGCCATAATATACACAAATGTGAAATGATGAAAAACTTCTGATGATGGAAACCTTATGTTTTCTTCAGGAATATACCAGGAATAATTGCATCTGTCCTGCAAGATAAATTTAATCAGTCTAGGTTCTATAAACCAATATTAAACAAAATATTAAATTCCTCCCTTGATTTTCGTGAAATGGGGGGTACTCAAATGTCCATAGGGTCAATAAATTGCATAGACTTTGTCATGTGTAAACTGGCACTGATATGGAAAGAATGGATTTTCCACTGTTTAATTCACAGCATCTGTTTCCAAACCAAATCTGAATTTCTGTCCTTATTTTATGCTCTCTTCTAAAACCAGAATAACTAAGTACTGATCTGAATTGTTTAATCAATAAAATCTCCTTTAAGTCAAGCCCATTTTTTGATTTCAGGGACACCCTGAAAGTGATTTTCTTATCAAAAGTGCTGAAGTGATTTTCTATTGTTTTCTTCTAAAATGTGGGATGCTCTTTAGTAGTCTATGTAGCTTCAAGGCACAGACACAGCCAGGTACTGCGTTCATGTTTTATTTTATCTTTCAAGACTTTTCTTTTGAAAAGAAGGTCAAATACCAAAGTGATTTTACACCAACAGGCTAAATGTTCCTTTTAAATTTACTTACAGATAAGATAGATTGTAAATAAACTTTTGATCAGGTCACAGTGACTCAGTTGATAAGAGAAGCAGATTATAACATCAAGAGAGAAACAAATATATCTCTGCCCATGTAAATAATGAACACACTACTTGCAGATGCCAAATCAGAGAAGATGATCATGTATATTATAACAAAACACCCAGAACATTATACATCTTTACATGGCTGTGATATGTGTCACCAGGCTTATTGAAAAACAGTTAAACAGTTATTATTGCACTACGGTGCAATAATAAGTATAGGACTCATAGAGTTATAACTTGTGATGCCATGTATACCTGCAGGAGCATGGGACAGACTTCTGACAATACAGAGCTTTCCCAGAGAGAGCCTCAGATTCAGAGACTGTACAATCCTGAGTTGGATGGAGAAGAAGAAAGAAATTCAGGATAGTTCCATTCTAGAAACTCTCAGGATATATGTAGTAGTAGGTTAGAAGGTTGTAACTTTGGTTTGGCAATATTCTGTTCATTAAATTCAACAAATAAAAGATTGAATTCTATTGAATATTGTGGTGTCATCTCTGGGCTTGGGCCCAACATAATTTCACATAAAGGGATTTTATTAATAGTTATCTCTTGATGGTTAATCCATGTTGATTATAATATATGAGAGGAGCAGCTTCTGAACATCATTATTATTACTCTATTTTTAATTCTCACTGTGTTACAAACAACCAAGATCACCCACACATTTCTAAATAATTCCAGACATTACCTGTAAAAGTAGATCAGCGAAGAACTGGCCCACATTGCTTCTCCCAGTGAAAATAGAGTTGGCTGCAACAGCCTCCTGTGTGCAATCTTCCCGAGCTCCATTTTCACTGGTAGATGGCTGTAGGATGCGGTCATGGCTGAAAATGGAGCCTGGGTGGGCCATCATGGCAGAAAATTGATGTTGAGTTGGCCAGGCTCCTGGCTATACACCCCCCTCCCTGGAGAACAAACACAACCCTATTACGGCTCTGAATGAAATTGAGCTTGACATCCCTACTCTATAAAATCACTTGTCAAAACTTTTTTCCCTTCGGAGCAGTGAATTGCACCAAGAATGTAATTCTGCATTTGGCAATTTTATTTGTTTCAGAGGTTTTATCATGAAAACAAGTTTTGGGCAAATTTATTTTACATTTTTTTAGTAGGTAAATGAAACTTGGGAGATATGATACTCTGGATCTTAAGGCTAAGTCACGCTGGCCAATGAATGCAAAACGTATGTAAAAAGGACACAGCGGATGAGCAAATTTTCCATCCATTGTTATCCGCCTTCAAAAGTGCCCCAAATTTGCATAAACAGAGCGGAAAACAACGGAAAGGAACGGACGTGGGGAGGATGTAGCGGGGATGTAAAGTGGATGTTCATAGGAAGCCTAGCGGATGGAAGCAGATGACACATCCACAGGGCTTCTGGGGGAGAATAGCGAAGTGGATGTGTAGCGGAAGGAGCGGATGTGTTGCGGATGCATAGCGGATGACGCGGATGCATCACGGATGCCTATAGGATGCATAGCGGATGCCTAGCAGATGGGTAGCGGATGCAAAGCATTCACTGTGCATGCGGGGAGGATGAATTGCATCACCTCTGCGGATATAAAAGGATGCAGCTTGAAAGCAGTCACCATACAGAGGAAAGACCTGCTGCCAGAGACATCTTGAGAGAACACCATGGGGAAGAAGAGGAAGCCTGTGGCTACTCCTGCCAGCCCTGGCAAGAAGGACAGAACCACCATCCCACCCCCTGGCCGCTGACTCTGAAGCTGCTGGTGCTCCTGGTGTTGCTGCTGGTGGTGCTGCTCCTGCTGGTGCTGCTGGTGCTTCTCCTGCTGCTACTGGTGCTTCTCCTACTGCTGCTGCTGCTGCTGCTGCTGCTGCTGCTGCGGCTGTGATGGACCAGCCAAAAGGCCCTCAAAGCCCTGCTGCTGAAGGCCCTGAAGCCCCGGCCAGAGGGAGGAAGAGGCAAGGCAAGGAGAAGGGAGAGAGGAAACTGAACTTCATTTCCGAAGACCATGAGAAAGAGGTGCTCAAATGGCTGAGGGAGAACGAGTACCTGTGGAGGAAGAGCCACAGACTCTATCGTGCCACCAAGAGAAAGCAGGCAGCTTGGAGAGAGAAGGCGGAGAGCCTGGGCTACACTTCAGATGTACTCCTTGGATGGTGGAAGCACATGCACACCTGGTATGGCAAGCTGCACCTGAACAAATCCGGGCAGGCCTCTGTTAAGCTCACTGACCGGGAGACCTATGTCATGGCCAGGTGCAGCTTCCTGGAGGGTGAGATTTGCCACCGAGGAGCAGCCCCTCTGTCAACCCTCTCCCTCAGACAGCCCACAGAGAGCCACTCCTCTTCCAGCCAGGAGACAGCTACCATGTCCAGGCAGGTGTCTTTGGAGGGCCCCACGACAGAGACCCCCCCGACAGCTGATCTCCCTGTGCCAGAGGATGTGGAGGTTCCCCTGTCTCAGATGGAGCAAGAAGAAGCAGCCACCAGAGACCAACCCACCCCCACCCCCAGCTCCACCTCCACAGAAAGCAGGCAGAGAGGCAGACCAGAGGGACAGAGCCAAACTGTCCTCTTGGAGATCAGGGACACAATCAAAACCAGCACAGATCTCCTCTTCCAGCTGGTCCACTTCGACATACCATCCTCCAACCGCAAGCCCTTCATCACATATGTGAGCCAGACCCTCATGGACATGCCCGAGGCCCAGTACCAGGCAATGAAGGAGAGGATCACAGCTCTTCTGCACCACCCTCCAGGCCCAGCTAAATCTGCTGCTACCCACTCCAGGTCTGCTCCTCCACCCTAGGCGATGTCACAGCCATTCCATGGATTTCAGCAGCCCCAAGCCTGCCACTACCAGGACTTCCCACAGCAGAGGCAGCCCTTCCCAGTCAACACCCAGGTTTCTCGGACACCACAGATACCACAGATGCTTCAGCTGACCCAGCTGCATACCAGACAGCCCCACTACACTCCTCCTTCCTCCACCCCACAGCCAAGCCCTTCCTCAGAACATCTGTCATCAGTCCTGTGCCTGACATCCCAGGTCCTTGAGTAAGTGCCTCTCAACCTCATGGGACTGAGTCAGGCCAGGCACCCCAATGGCGCCTCAGACGAGCACTCCAGCAACAGCCACCTCCACAGTCCCTGGCCCCTTTACATCTGAGACCATGGACACACCTGAGAGTGACTGAGAAGAGTGCCAGAGACTGAGTTGTTACCTGCTCACTTTATCTTTTCTTAAGACACTTTACTTGGGTCATTTTGCTTTTTAATAAAGTCATCTGTTGGCTCCGTCGATCTCGGGAGATCATGGAAAATTCGCGTCATGGAAATGGACGTGAAATGTGCTGAGTCTGTGGTGGAACCGCTCTCGTCCTTTGCATTCTGTGTGACTGTTTTTCTCGCCATCGGATATTTCTTCTTTCCTTAGCTACCTTGATGATGTTCCTGGTGGCTGTTCGCCAACCTTGGCAATTTGAGGCCATGGTCTCGAGCTGAGAGGGGTTGAATCTGCCAGCTTTAAGATCTCGTTTGCAGACGTCCTTGTAGCGGAGAGCTGGGCATCCAATACGCCTTGTGCCGGTGGCAAGCTCTCCAAAAAGCATGCTTTTAGGTATACGGTCATCGTCCATGCGGATGACATGGCCCAACCAACGCAGGCGTCTTGCTGTCAGCAAGGCATACATACTTGGCAACCCTGCCTTGGCCAGGACGTCATTGTTGGTTATATGATCTTGCCAGGTGATACGAAGGAGTCTGCGGAGGCAACGAAGGTGAAAGGCATTCAGCCTGCGCTCCTGATGAGAGTAGAGTGTCCATAGAGGAGGGTACTCAAAACAACTGCCCGATAGACTTGCATCTTTGTGTTGGTAGTCAGCATAACATTGTCCCACACTCTTTTTTTCAGGCGGGCCATTGCTGTTGCTGCCTTGCAAATCCTAGTGTTCAAATCAGAGTCAAGAGAGAGGTTATTTGCAAGTGTAGAACCGAGATAGGTGAATTTGTCTACCATCATGAGGGTGTGTTCGCCAATGGAGATGCTTGGAGCACCACTGACATCCTGGCACATAACCTCTGTTTTCTTCAGACTGATGGTTAGTCCAAACTTGTTGCATGCAGCTGCAAAGTGGTCAATAAGTCGCTGCAGGGCCTCCTCTGAGTGCGCAGCAAGGGCGGCATCATCTGCAAAAAGTAATTCTCTGATGAGGACTTTCGTAACTTTCGTTTTGGCTCGCAGACGCGCGATGTTGAATAATCCACCGTTGCTCCTGGTGCGTATGAATATGCCGTCATCAGACTCGTCAAATGCATATGAGAGGAGTAAGGAGAAGAATATTCCAAAGAGTGTAGGGGCAAGAACGCATCCCTGCTTGACACCGTTTTTGATTGGGAAGGGTTCAGAGCACGACCCACCGAATTGGACAGTCCCATTCATGTCATCATGAAAAGACACGATTATTCTCAGAAGCTTGGGGGGGCATCCAATGCGCTGGAGGAGGGCAAACAGTCCATCTCGACTGACTAAGTCGAAGGCCTTGGTTAGGTCTATGAAGGCGAGATAAAGCGGCTGTCTCTGCTCACGGCATTTCTCCTGGAGTTGTCTTACAGAGAAAACCATGTCGATGATCGATCTGGCAGCTCTAAAGCTGCACTGTGCCTCTGGGTAGACACGCTTAGCAAGAATTTGCAGTCTGTTGAGAAGAACACGTGCGTAGGCTTTACCGACAGTGCTTAGCAGCGATATACCACGGTAGTTGTTACAGTCACTTCTTTCTCCTTTGTTTTTGTACAGCGTGATAATCTTGGCGTCACGCATGTCTTTGGGTACAGCTCCTTCCTCCCAGCATTGTAGCAAGAGTTCATGTAGGTGTTCCAGGAGAGAGCTATCTTTTGCCATCTTCACTACTTCAGGTGGGATGTTGTCACTGCCTGCGGCCTTGCCGTTGGCTAGGGAATCGATGGCTTTACTAAGCTCTTCCATTGTGGGTGGGGCGTCCAGCTCGTCCATTCTGGGAAGTACTCGGGTTTTCTCAAGTGCTGAGTCTTTCTCGAGTAAAGTTCCTGGTAGTGCTCAGCCCACCTTTCTATCTGTTTGCTGCGGTCAGTGATGATTAGGCCTTCCGCTGACTTGAGTGGGGCAATCTCAATTACGCTTGGACCGTAAGCCTTTTTCATTCCTTCATACATTCCACGCACATTTCCCAGATCGGCAGAAAGCTGGATGTTCTGGCAGAGATCAAGCCAGTAATCATTTGCACAGCGCCTAGCAACCCTTTGTGCATTGCTACGAGCAGCACGGAGTGCTGCGAGTGTCTTAGTAGATGGGTCTCTCTTGTAGGCAAGAAGGGCATCACGCTTCACAGCTATGATGGGTTCGATCACAGCGGCTCCTGCCTCAAACCAGTCTTCTTGTTTCCTTTGTTTTCTGCCAAAAGTATCGAGAGCAGTCTGGAACATAGCCTCACGGATGTGGTTCCACCTCAATGTGGCACTATCTGTTGGACAGTCTTCCAGGTTGTTGATGGTTCTGGCAAAGCGTTCACGTAGCTCAGGTATAGTGGTTCCGACTGTATTGATGCGAGACCAGGGCTTCTGCTTCAATCGGTAAACACGTTTGGGGAGGAGGCGTATCTTGCTGGCGACCAGAGAATGGTCTGTGTCACAGTCGGCACTGTGGAAGCTGCGTGTAACAAGCATTTGATTCAGAAGCGATCTTCGAGTGATGATGTGGTCTAGTTGATGCCAATTGCGAGACCTGGGATGTCTCCACGACACCCTACGGTGGGGCTTAGTCGGGAAGAAGGTGTTGGTGACACAGAGGTCGTTATAAGAGCAGAGCTCGAGTAGACGCTGGCCATTGTCATTCAACTTGCCGACACCGAAGTGGCCCAAAGAAAGGGGCCAGGAGGTGTGGTCCGCTCCCATCCGGGCGTTGAAGTCACCCAGTAGAAACAGGTGCTCCTCTACAGGGATCTGCCGTATCGTCGTCTCAAGTTCCCTGTAGAACAGGTCCTTTGCCTCGACTGCAGAACAGAGCGTTGGGGCGTAGATGCTGAGGATGTTTGTCGGTCCAGATGAGGTGTTGAGGTGGAGTGACAGGATTCGTGGTGTGCCTGAGGATGGTGCTTCTATAGCTTCTATGAGGGAGTTCCGGACAGCAAATCCGACTCCATAGAGCCTGTGCTCATGTGGTTCCTGCCCATGCCAAAAGAAGGTGTAATCTCTTTCCTTTATACTGCCGACACCAGGGAGTCGTGTCTCCTGCAGTACGGCTATGTCAACCTTTAATCACTTTAATTCACGATTGAGGATAGCAGTTTTTCTGAAATCATCAATCTTTTGGAGGTCGGAAGATAGGCCAGGACACATCGTTCTCACATTCCATGTTGCCAGTTTCAGCACTGGCGGCTTTGATTTCTTAGTATTCGTAACCGTTGGTGCAAAGTATACAGTCCGTTTTTCGGCTTTTGGCCTACACTCCAGGCACCCACTGAAGTAGGCGGTCCGTGGCGGGCCAGCACCTTATTGACTGGGGGCTGCCCAGCTTGAGGCGGGCGGTAGCTGGCCAGTGGAATCCTAGAATTCCTCCCACCGACAGGAGACAGCCCAAGGTGTCCAAGCTGACGCCAATATGCTTGGACTTTTAACCGGTATCTGCTGTCTCCCCGTGTTGAGCTGCCGCAGTGCAGCACTGGAGTGACCTCTCCAGGACGTGAGCCTGGGCAGAATATATGGAGGACCTGAGAATGCCCAGTCGCCAGGACCCCCCTCTCTAACCTTGCTGACGGGATCCAACGGAAAGGCATGCCGATACAGGAGCCTTCTTGGCTGCAGGAGTTGCCGGAAGACCTTGTAGTGCAGAGATCAACCGCCTACGGGGCTCCACTCCGGATTTTCTTTCAGGGTTTACTCCCTTAGACTTTCCCGTGTGCAGGTGATCCACAAGGCAGCGGAGGTTTGTAATCAGGGTTTTCCTTCCCCTAGACGGGCTACCTTAAAAGGTTGACGAGCCCTGTCTGCCCGAAGCATCTGGTTTTCAGGCGCCAGAGACCCGCCTTTCGCCCTTTTCCTATCAGTAGAAGCAGTTTCACCACGCGCGGGCTTGGAGTTGGACTTGTTGTCAGAGGCTATTTGAGCCGCACGCCATTGGGAGCATTTTATAAGCAATGGGAGCTTATCCCCAGTGCCACTCCCGGCTATGACAACCTTCGAAACCAATAAAGTCATACAGTTTGTTATTAATAAAGGTTACCTTTGCTTCACACACTTGGTTCATTTTTTTTACTTAATAAAGTGTTGGTGAAAACTTTGAAAAAAGGGTTAAGCCTTTGCATGCTTGTAGGATTGGTAAGGATAGCTGTGGGATGGATAGCTGTGGGATGGGTAAGGATAGCTGTGGGTTAAGGATAGTTGTGGGATGGGTAAGGATAGTTGTGGGATAGATAAACCTCCAGTGCAAGCATAGTGGGACTGTTTGGTCCACCCTCCCAGGTGCCACACCTTTGGCCCTTTATTATCAATAACAATTTAATCATTGATCAACACACTTCAAAATAAACAAAACTCTTTATTAATGCCGTATTCATTGTAAGGCCACTAAACATACATGGCACAATCTCATCAGTGTGATGAGACAGGCTGAAGGAAGCATCCATTAAGCATCTACCATCCTGTATTGCCACTCCACTGCTCCAGCTGGGGAGTTGCACCAGTGTTTCAGGAGGTTGCTCTGCTTCTTCCCTTCACGTGAAGCTCTGTTGGGGCCTTGCACATCCTTAGTGTCTATCAGGTTTTGTCCTTGCCTCCATTCACCAGGCTCCATGTCCGCAGTGCCTTGTTGATGGTCCACAAGCCTGTTCTGCAACACTGGGCAGCGGGTGCGCATGAGATTGTGCAGGATGCAGCAAGCTTCCACGATGCTCCTCACAGTCTGTGGGCGATCCTGCATGGTGGTGAGAAGTACCTGGAACCTGTTGGCCAGGATGCCAAAGGTGTTCTTCACCACCCGTCTTGCCCTGGACAGCCTGTAGTTGAAAATCCTCTCTTCACGGGTGAGGTATCTGGAAGTGTAGGGCTTCATGAGGTAGGTTCTGAGGGAGAAGGCATCATCACCCACGATGAAGTAGGACACATCTTGTGTGTCATTGGGCAGCGGTTCTGGATGTGGGAAACCCATGATGAGGTTGCATTCCAGCCCACCCTTGAGGTCACTGGAATTGTATATCTGGGCATCAGAAGCTGACCCGTTGCATGAAGCATCAATGTACATGAACTTGTAGTCAGCATCAACCATGGCAAAGAGGATGATGCTGAAGAGGCCCTTGAAGTTGAAATAATTGGACCGTGAGTTGGCTGGAGCTTTGCAGGCTACATGTTTCCCATCTATGGTTCCAACGGCATGGGGAAAGTTCTAGCTCTGATACCACTGCTCTGCAACTTTCCTCCAGCCTTCTTCAGTGGTGGGACACTGGAGGAGCTTCTCCACGTATTCTTCGATGATGGCCTGCACCACTTCTCTGAATGCTGATGGTGTTGTGTGGCACCCTCCAGGCATACTGCATGTTTCTGTGCGTGGTCCCGGAGGCCAGGTGGTGCAGAGTCAGTGCCACCTTCTGTCCAGGGTCCAGGCTGGGATGGAAGTTGGTGTTTGGCTTGGTCAACCTGGGTCTCAGATGCTCCACAACTTCGTTAAACATGGCTGGTGGCATCCTCATGAAGTGCTGGAATGTACGAGGGTCTTCATTCCTCAGCTCCACCATCAGCTTGTCATAGAGTCCAAACTCCACTCTTCTCCCAATCCATCTTCAGACCCAGACAGCTCTTGGACGTCTCCTTCTCCTTGCATAGAAAAGGTGAAACAGTCTGAAGAGGGCTTGGTTCTGGTGTTGAATGATGGCGGCTACCAAAAGAAGTGTGTGATGATCCAGGATGGAGATCAATGGATGATGTGGAAGAGCAAGAGCAAGGCTGAAGAGGTCTGTACACCACGGCTGCTGGACTCATCCTGAGATCCAGGTGATTTCCTCCCCCTTTTCATAGGAAATGTCGGTTTTCCGCTAGGTGTCCTTCCACATACTCTCGTCATCCTCCAGACAATCTAAATATCCGAGATACGTCCCATATACGAACGTTTTGTCCGTTTTAATGCTTTATATCCGAGATGCATCCGCTTTCATCCTTTCTATGTCCGTGCTACTAATGCTGCGTGGATGTTCCATGTACCTTTCGCTTCCTCCCTCTTTCCGCTTTCCGCTGGAACGGATGTGAGTTGCGCAGATGGCCATTGGATGCCGAGAGGATACATCGGATGTGTAACGGATGACAACGGATGTCGAACGTGTGTTGGCCGTGTGTGTCACGGATGTAGATCGTACGCGGCAGAAAGTTCATCCGCTCAAAAAGTTTTGTGCAGCTCAAAACTTTTTGAGCGGATGAAATAGCAGTAGATGGATGTTTGACGGAGAGAGCGTATGAAAGACGTACGCAGTGAGTCCACAACGGATGCATCGCCTTTTCCAATGGATGGCAAGCTTTTTTGTCCGTTTTACATCCTCTTTGCATCCATTGGTGCAGTGTGACATGGGCTTTACAGAAGGAGTCACAGATATGAAAATGATTGGATAGAAATATTGTGCTTTTTTCAGATTTTGCAAATTACCAACACTGATTTTAACTAAGGGGATAAAAAAACATCTTGCTGTGAGATTGGCAGAACTTGTTTCTTAATTTCATGGATGTTTGCCTAAAATAAACCTCAGTTACATAAGATGCAAGTTCATAGTACTTTAATTTCTCAGCATGATCCCAAATAGGCTCTGTTGATCGTTAATTCTCTCAGGAAATAATTCAGATCTCATTTGTAAAGGGTTGCATCAGAGTACAGGAGATATTGACTCTGAACCAAGTTGGATAAAATCTATATTTAAGGACCAGGTACATCCAAGAAAGGAAACAGGAAGATAAAGAGATTGGAATGTTACCCTTCTGTATGTCACCTATGACTTGATTTCCAAAGCCATTCCTGTCATTCATAAAATACAGCCTTCCCTTTCAAAATAGTTGGAATTCGTTTCATAGAAGTCGAGATGGAAAAATAAATGTCGGTGAGAGGAAAAGAAAGAAGACAGGAAGGGAAACGATCAAACAGTATGTAAGAATATTGATTGAGAAAATAGAGTGGTAATGAAGCAATACCATTTCTGCAATCATTTATCAGCACTAGTGATAAATTATTCATCTTTTTTTTTTCTGGTTTCAAATAAGCAGGATGATTTCAACAAAACCCAGCACAGAAAGTAGTTATGAGCACTTTCATTCCAAAGATGAATTGTATTTCTATGCGTTGCACAAGAAAAAAACTCATTGAACAATCTGGATATAATGCAGGCATTGCTAATATTAAGATATCCATGCATCATAAGAAAACTGTACATAATGCAAAAATACAAATAAAATAAATAATAATAATAATGATGAATATCCTTAGAACAAATGGCACAAACATCTATCAATTTTATTTAGATTTCCATTAGTTTCTTTACAACTCTCTGGAGTGAACCCAATGTTTCCCCCATTAGCCGAAGAACAAATTCTTCTCTAGTTATGTATATCATATAACACTACATTTGTTAACTTGTTTCAATCCAGGAGAAAAAATATCTGAAACAAGCAAACAGAGAGACACATAGGGAGAGATACAGACATACACACATTCATGTGCACAATCAAACACACACTCCTGCCTACACACACACACACACAAACACGACACTGAACACGACTGTCAAACAACTGGAATTGTGCTGGTTTAAGCTCTTCAGATGCACCATTATATGGTTATAGCTTTCTGTTGCTGTTCAAAGAAAGAAAAATGTTAGTGTTGGAAACCTTTCAGATTTTGTTGTTGTTGTTACCTTTCTTGTTAGGTCCCACTGAATTATCCCATCCTGTTTATATCCTATGCAAATGAATGAAAGATGCTGATCTAGACTCAATTAATGACAAAATGTTGGGAGTGAGATGGTGATACTGTGTCATTTCTCCCTCTCTCTCCCTCTCCCTCCCTCCCTCTCTCTCTCTCTCTGCCCTCCTTCCCTCCCTCTTCCTATCTCCCCATCTCACCCTCTCCCTCTCCCCTTCTTTCCCATCCCTCCCTCTCCCTCCCTCCCTTTCCCCATTCTTCCCTCCCTCCCTCTCTCCCCATTCCTCCCTCCGTCCCACTCCCCTTCACACACACACACACACACACACTGAGCAAAGGTTTTTCAAAACTAGCCCTTGTTATCCTATAATGGCAGCCTTGTTTTTTAGAAAGGAATTCACAACCAGCTATTTTACTTAGGAGTTAGCAACATTTATAATAATTAAATGCCATTAGAAGCTGTTTACAGGACAACACTCTCTGATCTTTTTATTTTCAATGCCAATAAACTGTGCAACAATAATTTTCTAAATCCAGAAGTGCGATATGTTCAGTGTTTGCTTTGATCCATTTGTTACCACCTCATAATTCAGCATATAACTGGAAGCTACTTAGGCTATAATCTTTCATTCTTGCCTTGCTATGCAAAAAATAAAGAAATGTTACTTGAGAAAAATGCCCAGGGCATCTCATCTTCAAGCTGAGAAATCACTGCAACTGACTGGGGAAAGAAAGCCACTTTGATGGGAAATCTCTCAGTCTTAAACAAGATCTGCTTTACTTGAAAGCACATCGGTAACTCTTGCCATAAATTTCCATTCACTACAGGATATATATAGGAAGAGATAAAAAGGAGTTATCATAGCACATATATGGGTACCTAGATGGCTTCTGTGCAAAGAAGAAGAAATGATGTGTGTTAATGAAGCTTGGAAAATATAGTTATATTAAAAAATTATTTGTCAAATCAATAATCTCTTGAGAAAAGAGATGTGGTGGACAGACTGAAGTTTCAGATGAAACCACAAGAAGTATTCACCATATACCAGTACAAGAATCCATGTATTTGTATGTTGGGACTTCAAAAGCCCAAAGCAGTCCAAAGTACATGAGACAAAAGCTGAAATTCGAGGATAAAGTCAGTTAAAGATACAACAGATATTAAAGAAGCAGCAGCATGTTCCATATTTTAGATAAATAAATTTTATTTTTGGTTTTGCAGTCTGCTACATTGTTAAAGTTTGGGCAGAACTGGTGCTGGTTTAGGGTGAATACATTCATTACAATGTATTCAGAGAGCATGGCTCTCTCAAAGATAAACTCTGTTTAGACATTCTTTCTTTTTGAAAGAAGAGATTTTGTATGAGGCCAAATCACAGCACATAACCACAACAACCATTCACGAGGAATGGTTC
>BLBF01000020.1:24755380-24824788 GCA_015471245.1 Laticauda colubrina | reverse complement strand
CCTTCCTTCCTTCCTTCCTTCCTTCCTTCCTTCCTTCCTTCCTTCTTCCCTCCCTTCCTTCTTTCCTTCCTTCTTCTTCCAGTCATTTTTTTTTACTTGAAGGTTTCTGCTGCCTATTTCTTATTTATAAAATGTATTTTTCTATTGTGAGAATGAGAGATTCCTTCCTCATTTATATAACATTATATATAAAAATTATTATATGTAAATTATTATATTTCTATTGGGCATCATGTTTTTTTCTATATTTTTCCAACATACATATGCCTGACAAATAAAAATCTATGCGGTTTCATTATCTCTATCTCTATTTTTGTTTGTTATCCATGTTTATCAGAACATTGAACAAAGGCCTTGATTAGGATATAGACATAATAAAGAACAGTAAACCTCAACTTAAACTCAAGTAAGATGAGATTTGGAAAATAAATGGTTATCTAGTCTATATCTATCTAGATTTATAGATATATGAATGAAGTAGTCCTCCGTTTACACAAGTTTCTTTAAATCAATAATAAATTATTCTGTTCTTTTATCTATGAACCGCACAAAATACCCTGACAGATTTTTGAATAGATACAAAATTAAGGTTAAAATACAGATTCCCTGTAAATTTTAATAGATATTATGGTACGCTTTCCACATTAATGGTGTTTAATTGGCTGACATTTGATTGTTGGGAATTTAAAATATGTAGTAGTTACTTTTGAGTTTACAAAATTTGCATCTTCATTTCCTATTTTCTATCAACAGCTTTGCCGAGTGACAAAAGTAAATTATCTGAACAGAATGCAAAAGAACTAAGCAAAGGAAGCAATTGTTCTGGGCACCCTGAAAGAACAAATAATTGTGACAGATAGATGGTGAACAGGTCAAAGTTTGATAAGAAGGTCTGATGAAAGTTTGCTTAAAAGCAGAGTTTGCGAACAAACAGCCTTTAAAAAAAATAATTCAGGGTGACCCACCATTTTCACAAGTTTAAAGAGAAAGCAATCATTGACTTCATTCACAGACTTAATTTCTGGTTTCTTCTGTACCGATGACATTTAGTTGAAAAACTATAATAGAGAGTGGGTGGACAGAATTTTGTTTGTTTTTCTGGCACAAATTGTATGTGCTCACATTGTACGTGGCAATGACCACTGGCTGACTTTCTCATGTCAGCACCCTTCCTTCAGGTTATTGTTTAATTATCTTAGTCTGCCTTAACATCCCATTATAGTAGCAGCTATCACTTATAAAGGAAAAACTGTATTAGGAATTCATAGGCCACCCTTTCATCAATGTGTTTTGAAAAAAACTGTTCAATCCTCTAAGTATTGTCTAAGACTCTGTACCTGCAACCCCTTCCACCTCTTCTTTCAAGCATTTAAGAGAGCCAAGACTCCATTAGAATATTCTACATGATCAAATTTAGATATTGTATTGGGAAATAACAAAATAACAGAGTTAATAGGGACCTTGGAGATCTTCTAGTCCAACTCTGCTCAGGCAGGAAATTTTACACCATTTCATACAAATGGCTTGTCCATTCGCTTCTTTAAAAATTTCCAGGTTTGGAGCATTCACAACTCCTGAGGGTAAGTTGTTCTATTGATCAATTGTTCTAACTGTCAGAAAATTTCTCCCTAGTTCTAGGTTGCATCTCTCCTTGATTAGTTTCCATGTATTGCTTCTTGTCAATGAGGTCTTGTAGAGCAGAGTTGTCAAGCTTACTGCCCATGGGCAGGATGCTTCACACGCTGGCCACACCCATGCCCAGTTTAGCAAAAGGAAAAAAAAAAACATCAGATGATGCTGTTGTGACGACATGAGTTTGACACCCCTGCAGTACAGCAAAGGTTCCCAATCTTGGCAACTTTAAAACATGTGGACTTCAGCTCTCAGAATATCTGAAGGGTGCTAGAGAATTCTGGGAGTTGAAGTCTACATGTCTTAAAGTTGCCAAGATTGGGAATTCCTGTTATAGAGAATCAAATGTCCAACTCCCTGGAATACTTCTTTAATTTAGTTAGGATTATTCAAATGTTTATGGTTACTCAGCAGCATGAATAGATAGTGGTAAGCAGGATAGATAAGATAAGCTTTGATAGAGCCAACAGAAACCTCTATGCTGAGGTTCATTTTAATAATTTTGAACTTTTTAGAAGCACCAAAACTGAGCACATTTTTGGAGAGAAAGAGAAGTGTTTTCAAAGTTCAAATGCAGTCTAAGGAAAACTCCAACAGTTTTCAGATAGGACAATGTTTATTTGGAGGAGTTTACCTCAAAAAACCATTTGAACAAGAATATTTGGTCATAGGATTAAGAAGAATGTTTACCTACTCTCTGCTTCATTCTTGAAAATACATAAATCAGGTTTCTTTTTGTGAAAGGACACAAACCCATGAAAAACTGGCTTTGTCTGTAGACTCATTCACATTACTCTGTCTTCTGGGCAGAAAATTTTCTGGATTGTAATAAATATCTGAGCTGCTTCATGGGGATCTTCCTTCTTTTACATGTGAACGAAGGAAATTAGCTGTTTTTCATTTAAAGGCAGACTTGAGAAACCTGCTCTTAAAGTTCTACCAATGTCCTCATGTCTAAAAATCTGCATGTTTCTTTCCTGCATGGTTGAATGGTAGTTTTCCCAAATTGTGCATATGGGCTTGTGTGTGAAGGTTACTCCAGTTTTATTTGGACTATTCTCCTGATGATATCATGTCCTCCTTGTTTTATATACAATCCAGCAGATGGCACTACAATATTGTGCCATGAATTTATAAAATTGTAGAAAAAGTTGCATTCATGAACAAAAAATCAGACAGAGTAAAACAGAGTGTATAATACACACACACCTAAAATACTTTGATTTCTATTGATTTGTATAGATCAGCTGTCTGCATGAGCTAATTGTGTAGATCATACATCTGTTGGTATACCTTTGACACATTTACACCATAGGAGAGATCAATCCATCAACTCCTTAAAGCCGTGTGCTATTCATTCTTTCAAAAACAAGCATTTTGAATGTTTCATGTGGAAGTGGTAGTGTTTTTGAATTCAGACGTGAGCTACAACTGTTTCATTCGCTATATTGGTCAGAAATGACAGGAACGGAAGTGCAAAAAATACGTCTCAAAATCTCACCATCCCTGATTTCAATAATATATCTAATTTCTATTAATTTGGGGATCTTGTAGGTCAAATCTTTTAGGGATAATTGTCAAATAATGAAGAATGAAATATAATCAGTTCATAAAGGCCTTGAAGTCACAGCATGCAAATATTACCCTGATCTGGTTTCTGGAAAGCATTCTGCAGTCTACCTAAACTTTTATAGGGGTGAGTAGGTGGGTAAAAGAAAATATTTATCTTATTCTTTTGCCAAGCTTTTCATAGATAACTTTAGCATGCAGTTTACTTTGAATTCTATTATTTTTTTCCTTTTAAAAATGTTATTAGCCACCTTGAATGCAAAGTATGAAGCAAGCAAGCAAACAAATAAATATTGAAAGTAAGTAATCTAAAAATGTTTTCCTAGGTTGCAGTTTCAGTAGGGGGAATATTCAATCCCCCCAGCTCCTTACACTCTGCTTCCTGCCCAGTAGAGATAAGAGGATGAAGTTGCATCGGTTCAATTTATTCCTTCCAATTTTTGTTGAAAAGATGGACAAAAATTTACTAAATTGAATATGTGGGACCAGAAACAAGTTATAAAATGTCTCCATCATTCTTTAGTATTTAAAAGCTAGATAATTTCCACCCTGCAACTTCATGTTGATAGTCACCATGGTCTTCTTAAGAAGTGTCAGAAAAGAATCACTGCTATAGATTTGCTGAGTTTGAAAGGTAACAAAAGATGAAAGTGATAACAAAATGACAGAGTTGGGAGGGATCTTGGAGGTCTTCTAGTCCACCCTAGGAAACGGCGTGGCAGAAAGTGTGGAGTGTCAGAACTTCCACTTAGTGTCACAATAATGTGTCTGATCAGATGGAAAAAAAAAAAAAAGCTTATTGTCCAGGGACATTACTGAACAAAGTATTCTATTGCATGCTAAGAGTGTAGCTTTAGGTGTGTGCATTAAGAGATTGCCTCCTTTATAATAATATGGCTGATCAGACAGAAAACAAACAAACAAAAAAGCTTATTGTCCTGGGATATTATTGAACAAAGTATTCTATTGCATGCTAAGAGTGTAGCTTTAAGTGTGTGCATTAAGAAATTGCCTCCTTTGTTTATAGTAAGATTTACACCTAAGCGAATTAATGCAAACCTTGGGAGGCAAAATGTGCACAAATGGGTGTGATTATAGGATGATTTCTGTTGCTCCTGTCTTATAACTTTTTATAATGGGATGGGGGGGGGGGCGGGAGACAGACTTCAGCTTTGCTTTGATTAGAGCTCAGCATATCCAAAGTGTTAGGAGACTACCTACCCTAACTACTGGTGCAACTGGACTTTCTTGTTTTTTTTTCTTTTTGAAGACATTTCGCTTCTCACCCAAGAAGCTTCTTCAGCTCTGACAGGATAGTGGGGAATGGAAGGATTTTATATTCCTTGCAGACAGTTGGTAATTTGTATCCTTTAGGAGGGTGATTGAAACAGTTGGACATTTATCTGTATCCTCAGGGTCACCTGAATAGTGTTCATAGTTCCTATAGCCTGCAATTTTTTTCCTCTGGAGAATCTCTACAGACTTCTCCTACCTACTTACCAATAGCACTTAGACTTATATAACACTTCACAGTGCTTTACAGCCCTCTTTAAACATTTTAGAGAGTCAGCATATTGCCCCCCAAAATCCAAGTCCTCATTTTACCGACCTCAGAAAGATGAAAGGCTGAGTCATGTCAGGATTGAACTCCTGGAAGTGGAATGCAGAGTTAGCCTGCAATACTACGTTCTAACCACTGTGCCACCACGGCCCATATGTATGTATGTATGTATGTATGTATGTATGTATGTATGTATGTATTCATTCATTCATTCATTCATTCATTCATCCATCCATCCATCCATCCATTCATTTATCATAAGGCTCATGTAAGCCAGGGATCATCGAGGTCTTTCACCTTTGTGAAAGGAATTTTTTTGGGTGGTGTTATCTTTACCTGTGGGATGCTTGAATACTGGGGGGAGAGGAAGAGAATGACACACACACATACACACACAGAGGGGGGGAGGGAAGAGAGAAAGAGAGAAACTCTGGATGTGACGGATAAGCCAAGGAAACAGGATGTGAAAGAGTTCCATCTGAAGCTGATTTTCTCAGTAGTTTACATTGGGCACAGTAGAGTCTACTTTGCTAACTGCCCAAGGCAGGAAAGTTCCCCAGGAAAAAAGTGAAAAGAGAAACTAGATGAAACCAGGTTCATATGCTTGCTGAATTTTTTAAAAAAGAATAAAAATGAAAAATAAAAAGACAAATAATCTAACTCAAGTCTGTCCTAATCTTCATCTGTTTTTAATGTGAAATAAGACAGCACAACTAGATTTTTTATAGGCTGATCTGGTGATTTCACATCTGAAATAAAGCACACCTTTTTGAGGCTATTCTGACCATTAAAGACACTGTGGGAACAGGGAACCCAACAAGAGCCAGATTGGTTTAATGGTTACAGCACCAAACTAGAATTGAGAGACAAGAAGTTCTAGTGTCGTCTTAGGCATGAAGCCAAGATGGGTGAACCTGAGCCAGTCACTCGCTCTCAGCCTTTGGAAGAAAGCAATGTCAAACCATTTCTGAAAACCTTGCCATGAAAACTGCAAGGATTAGTACAGGCTATTATCAAGAGTGAAGATGATTCAAAGGCATCAAAAAATGAAACAAAAAGGGGAACAGTCACATTTCTGCTCAGGTTTTTAAGACTTGCAAATAACTTTAACTGAATTTTAAATTTTAAATGCCTGTTTATTGTTTTAATGTTTTCAGTGTGTTTTAATTGAATGTTTGAAAGCCACTTAGACTCACTTCAGCCAGAGGGGTGACATATAAGTTTGATAAATTAATAAATTAATGAATGACTCTTTGTCCAATATAAATGCCCAGGAGATCTCAACTAATAATTATTCATATAGTTTAGTTTATCATAGTTATAGATCAGAACATAACATAATGAATCATCATATCTTTTCAATTTTGTTTCAAAAAGCTAATTTCTTCTCTTTCAACAACAACAGCGACAGCAACAACAATAGGAAATAAAGTGCTAGTCTTTCATCTTTCCACTATAATGATGCATTTCCTTGTTTGGTCTCTTTTATTACTCTTGCTGTCCAGTCATTGTCTTGGAAATGAAGAGCTAAGAGGCAAGGAAAGCCAGTCACCCCTTCAATTTTTATGAAGACCATCCTGCACAACAGAATATGTATTAATTTCTTCAGAAAATGTAAATGACCACCTATTTATAAATGATAATCCTTGATGGCTCACAACAACATGTTACAAAATAAAAAAATTTCCCAAACTGTCCCAAAATAACATCACATATCCTTCCATCCTAACACAATGCCTGAGTAAAGAGCCATGTCTTCACAGGCCTCCAGAGGGCTAATAACATGAGATGCCTCCAAAACTGAGGATGGGGATTGTTTCAAAGGGTCTAGGCAGCTATAGAAAAGGGAAGGAACCCAGAGTGTTGCCATCCTATGCTACCTGATAGGATGGGCAGTTACTTTTAGGGAAAGCTGGTTCCATAAATATTGTGTAGGCCTTTAAAGGTGATAAGTAGCTTCTTCTGAAGTATCATCTGCTGTTAGCAAATGGAAACTCTTTATTTATCCGGGACTTCGTATCTGTAGTAAGGGGGAAGTCATGAACCAGTGCGATGAAAAGATTACGATTGTGCATGCTTTGAAATTAATCTGAAAGAATTTCTTTGGCTATCACAGTAGCATAAAATCTATGTTACTGAACCTGCTGAACATACTGAACCTGTTATGCTTTCACAGTAGCATAAAACCTATGCTACTGAACCTGTTTAATGAACCTGCTATTCATGAAAGCATTTTAAGTCTAAAAGAAAAGAGAGATTACTGCTTTAGAGATGTGTTTTCAGTTCAAGATTGTTCTGACTGCACCACAAAGCTAATTGTTCAACTTCCTGTCTGTATGCAGATTTGTCGTTGTCTCGAATTAAACCAATCACTGTTGTTTCATCTGCAAATTTCAGTACTTTAACAGAGGTATCCTTTGAGGTTCAATGGTTGGTATAGAATGAAAAAAGTAATGGAGAGAGCATACAGCCCTGAAGGGCACCGATGTACAGGTATATGATATGATTTTGCCTAGCTTTACCTGCTGCTTCCTATCCATTAGAAAGCTTATGATCTATTTACAAGTATGGTCAGGCATAGCTAGCTGAGTCAGTTTAATGAGAAGAATATCTGAAATGATGATATTGAATGCCCAGATGAAGTCTACAATAAGGACCCTTGCATAGGTGTCAGGGTTCCAAGTAATACACCCATAGCAAACAAAACTCCAAGGCAAGTAGATTCCTCAAAGATAGTTTTATTGGATACATCATATTGGCAGAGTTCTGTCAAAAACTGACTCTGAAAGTACCCATGGTTGTCACATGTTCCAATCAACGTGCCATCCAGTTGTCTGGTAACATTGCTCCTCCTCTCTCTGACCAGGTGTTAGAATGTCCCTGATTCCATGGGGAGAGTATTTTACTTTGGCTATAAAACCCAAGCTATCTCTAGTCTTCCCTCCCTATCCCTCAGCTCCAGTGTGGCAATACTGAAGCTTCAAAATGGCTTTAGTCAGGTCAGCTTCAGGGTTGACATAGGTCCTTGCAGATTCTAGATGTTGTAAAACATACTGCAGTGTCATATTAACAGTATCATCTGCCAATCTCATTGCTTGGTAGTCAATTTGCACTGGGGCTGAGAGTGGATCTGTGATGGTTTTCAGGTGGACTAGCACTAGCATTTCAAAAGTTTTCATAACTATGGATGTCAATTAAAGCTTGCATCAAACCTGAAAAAGTTAGACTAATTTAATAAATAAATTCTGTTCTTGTGCCTGCACAAGATCCAGAGTATTTATTTTAATTTTTTTTAAACAGGTACAATCCTAGTAAATACCCAGCAAATTGGCAGTTCCATTTGCTTCATAAGTAGTTCTAAACCAACATTTAGCAATGTGGAGTAATGTAGTTATATCTAGAGTAAGTCTTCCATAAAATTGCTGTACTAATTATTTTTCATATTCTTATTAATCCTTGATAGATACTAGATTTCATTTTCACACAAGCCTCATAGACATATTTTGACTGTTAATTGCTGAATCTCAAGAGGATCAACTTTAACTGGGGTTTCAAACAGTAACGGAGATTGAATTCCAGGATCTGGAAAATGAAATAGTTATTCAAGATACTATCACTTTTCTTATTAATTTTCTGAACCTCTTTTGCTATTGATATATATCTGATATAGACCTTTAGATCTGCCAAGCTTAAGAACACAAAATCAACAACTAGTTTATCATTTTCTGGCATAAGAAATTAATTCCCCAGACTTTAAGTTGGAAAATTAGTTGTTTGTTATTAAAACCCTAGAAGATGTTTAATTTTAAAGGCTGCAGATTTATTATGGTTTTATTATCATATGCACTCATATGAATTTTGAAATGATTTATGCAAATGTTGGAACAAGTTGAATTTGGTGTTCTCTGAATACAGATTTTTCCCTAATAGGAGGGTTGAATGAAAAACAATACCCCAATGTTATAAGTCACAAAGAACTGAGAGTATCCTTTAAGATCAGCATATTTTATAATATCTGTTCTTTCACTTCAGTTGACAGGAATTTGCTGTGAGAAAAACAGTTGTTCATGAAATTGAAGCCTGCTGTGAGTGCACTTTAAACTACATGCCATGATTGATTTTTGACTGCCAAAAAAGTCCTCCAGTTGAAATCCACTGCCAAACACAAGTTGTTTATGGTGATGATTGTATTGATGTGAGTACTGTGAGTCACTGGGCCAAAAAAATATAAAGATGGTGAACCAGGAAGAGTGTGATATGTGTGAACAAGAATGAAGTGAATAACCTGTGATAGCAACCAATGGAGTTTACATGAGAAAGGATCATGAACTAGTTAAGGACAATCAGCAGATCATGTAAAGGGTATCTGTGAAGCTTGCATGTTAAAGGAACATGTGTATCACTTTATGGATGTTCATCAATATCAGAAGGGAGGTGTGGTGGCTGAGGTTCGAGACCTAAGCTCCATGTGATGAGGTGAGTTCCCTTTTCATCCCAGCTCCTGCTAACCTAGTAGTTCGAAAGCATATACATGCAAATAGATGAATAGGCACCAATTCAGTGAAAAAGTAACAGTACTCCATGATGTTATGGTGGCCACATGATCAGAGGAATGTCTTTAGACAGCACTGGTTCAAGGAGATGACCACTATCCCTTATGGTCAACAATGACTAACAGAGTAAAATCTGCAGTTTTATGTAAAATGGCTCCTTCACATGTTGATAGCAAGTATGAAAGCTTCAAGACTTGAAATTTGCCAGTAACTGCTGTCACATTAAGCCCATGTCACACTGAACCAACGGATGCAAAGAGGATGTAAAACGGACAAAAAACCTTGCCATCCGTTCGAAAACGCGATGTACTCACTGCCTCCATTGGGCTTCCCCTCTATCAGTCCAGTATCCGTTTATGGACGTTTCATCCGCTCCAAAAATTTTGGGCTGCCTAAAACTTTTGTGCGGAAAAAGTATCCAGTTCGTCCGTTCTGCATCTGCTACGCATCCGTTATGCATCCGTTACGCATCCGCTATATCCGCCAGGCATCCGCTACGCATCTGCGCAACTCCATCCGCCCGGAAGTGGGGAGGAAGCAGAATGGATGCAGAATGGATGCAGAATGGAAACAAAGCATTTAAAATGGAAAAAAACATTCGCAGAGGGGACCTATCTTGGATATTAAGTATGCCTAGAGGATGCCTAGAGGATGCCTAGCGGAAAACCTATACTGCCTATAAAAAGGGGGAGCAACTCGCCTGCATCTCACTTTCAGAACAGCAGCCCAGCGGTGCAGACCTCTGAAGCCTTCATCTGCCTCTTCCTCTTCCACAGCATCCAGTCATGTCCATCATTCTGCAACAGTGCGAAGCCATCTTCAGGCTCTGTGAACACTACTGCGAGAAGAAAAGGAGCCACCCAAAAAGAGTCTGGGTCCAAAGATGGTTCACCAGAAGAGCAGAGGACGGACTGTACAACAAGCTGATGGTGGAGCTCAGGAACGAAGACACTCGGGCGTTCCAGAACTTCATGAGGATGCCTCCAGCCATGTTTGATGAAGTTGTGCAGCGGCTGACACCCAGGTTGACCAAGGCAAACACCAGCTTCCGGCTCAGCCTGGAACCTGGGCACAAGATGGCACTCACTCTGCACCACGTGGCCTCAGGGACCTCCTACAGGAGCATGCAGTACGGCTGGAGGGTGCCATCCAACACCATTAGCATTGTGGTCAGAGAAGTGGTGCAGGCCATCATCGAAGAATACAAGGAGGAGCTCCTCCGGTACCCCTCCACTGAAGAACGATGGAAGAAAGTTACAGAGCAATGGTATCAGAAGTGGAACTTACCACACACCGTTGGAGCCATAGATGGCAAGCATGTGGCCTGCAAATCTCCAGCCAACTCGGGGTCCACTTATTTCAACTCCAAGGGCTTCTTCAGCATCATCCTCTCTGCCATGGTCGATGCTGACTACAAGTTCATATACATCAATGCTTCAGGCAATGACTCATCTTCAGATGCCCAGGTGTACAATGCCAGTCACCTCAAGGAGGAGCTGGAAGGCAAACTCATCATGGGCTTCCCAGATCCAGAACCCCTGCCCAACGACACACAAGATGTGCCCTACTTCATCGTGGGGGATGACGCCTTCTCCCTCACAACCTACCTCATGAAGCCCTACACCTCCAAATACCTCACCCGTGAAGAGAGGATCTTCAACTACAGGCTGTCCAGGGCAAGGCGGGTGGTGGAGAACGCCTTTGGCATCCTGGCCAACAGGTTCCAGGAACTTCTCACCACCATGTAGCATCGCCCAGAGACCGTCAGGAGGATCATGGAAGCTTGCTGCATCCTGCACAATCTCATGCGCACCCGCTACCCAGTCTTGCAGAACAGGCTCATGGACCTCCAGCAAGGCAATGGGGACATGGAGTCTGGGGAATGGAGGCAAGGGCGAAACCTGATCGACACTGAGGATGTGCAAGGCCCCAACAGAGCCTCACATGAAGCGAAGAAGCAGCGCAACCTCCTGAGACAATGGTGCAACTCTCCAGCTGGAGCAGTGGAGTGGCAAGACAGGATGGTAGATGCTTAATGGATGCTTCCTTCAGCCTGTCTCATCACATGGATGAGATTGTGCCATGTATGTTTGGTTGGCCTACAATGAACAGGGCGTTTAATAAAGAGTTGTATTTATGTTGACATGTGTGGATAATTATTACATTATTTTTGATAATAAAGGGCCATAGGTGTGGCACCTGGGAGGGTGGACCATCCAGTCCCACTATGCTTGCACTGGAGATTTATCTATCCCATTGCTATCCTAACCCATCCCACAGCTATTACCCATCCCACAGGTATCCTAACCCATCCCAAAGCTATCCTTACCCATCCCACAAGCAAGCAAAGGCTTCAACCATTTCTAAAAGTTTCCAGCAAGACTTTATGAAAAAAAAGAAATGAAGCAAGTGTGTGAATCAAAAATAGACTTTATTAACAACAAGCTATAAGACAAAAATGAGTCTCTGGCACTCCTCTTGGTCGCTCAGTCTCAGGGGTGAAGGGTGCAGGTGCTGTGGAGGTGGCTGGTGCTGGAGTGCTTGTCATCAGCTCCTCCAGAAGCAGAAGCAGCAGGAGCCCCAGCCCCAGAAGAGCGAGCCTGTGCTGCAGAAGCCCCAGCAGAACCAGAGTGAGGGCCAGGGGGCGGGATGGTAGCCCTGTCCCTCTTGCCAGGGCTGGCAGCAGATGGCTGAGGCTTGCTGCGCTTCCGCATGGTTGTGGGGTTGCTGGCTGGCAGGGAGGCTGGCAGGAACCAAGGCTGGCAGGAAGGCTGGCAGGGAAGCAGGCACCAAGGCTGGCAGGCTGGCTGGCAGGCAGGCAGGCAGGCACCAAGGCTGGCAGGAAGGCTGGCACCAAGGCAGGCACCAAGGCTTGAAGGGAGGCAGGCACCAAGGCTGGCAGGCAGACATGAACCAAGGCTGGCAGGAAGGCTGGCAGGCAGGCAGGCACCTAGGCTGGCAGGCAGACATGAACCAAGGCTGGCAGGAAGGCAGGCAGCAAGGCTGGCAGGCAGACCGGCTGGCAGCAAGGCTTGCAGGCAGGCTGGCAGCAAGGCTGGCAGGGAGGCTGGCAGCAAGGCTGGTAGCAAGGCTGGCAGACAGACATGCAGGCAGGGCAGGCAAGGCAGTCGATGTGTCCGGCAGCAGGTCTTTCCTCTGAATGGCGACCTGCTTCCGAGCTGCTTCCGTTATATCCGCGGGGCTGATGCAATGCATCCTCCCCGCATGCGCAATTAACGCCATCCATCCATTAGGTTTCCGCTGTGCATCTGCTGTGCATCCGCTTCATCCGCTGTGCGTCCGCTGTATCCGTTCCGTGTCCGCTTCGCTGAGGCCCCCCGGAAGCCTTGCGGATGTGCCATCCACTCCCACCTGCTTCCATCCGCTGGGCTTCCGTTCCGCATCCGCTTTGCATCTGCCCTGCGTCCTCCCCGCATCCGTGTTATCCGCTCTGGTTATGCAAATTTTTGCCCCTTTTGAGAGTGGATAACAACGGATGGAACATTTTGCTCGTCCGCTGTGTCCTTTTTGCATCCGTTGGCCAGTGTGACATGGGCTTTAGGGAAATGAAAATGATAAGATTCTTCAAAGCATCATGTCAACTCACGAAATGTGGTCTCATCTTTTTAGTCCAGTAAAAAAGTGCCATCAAAAAGTTTTACCAGAGGGAGAGGAGAATAAAAACCCAGACTTCCTCTGGAAAGCTCATGTTTACAATTTCTGAAGATGCAGATGGTATAATTCATTAGGATTTCTTTTAACTTGCCAGCACTATAAACACAATGCTACATTTAGTGATTAAGCAGATTTTGGAAGCAAAAGAAGGAATTTTGGTGCAAGATAACAGCATTAGCCTCATATCTCCAGAGGCAATTATGAGGTTGTATTCATTTTGTTACCCCATCTGACATATAGTCTAGGTTTGGCTTCATATGACCTTAATGTTTCTCCAAAATGAAGGAACACTGTCATGGATAACAGTTTAATTTAAATAAAAAGATAGACAGCACTGTCAGAACCTGAATACAGAGAAAAAGTAAGGTATTTTTCATCATGACTTTGCCCATTGTTGGCATAAATATGTAGTGAATGTAAGTATGTAGTGGAGATTCTGTATAGAATTGTATTCAGATAACCAAATATTTCATTTTAGGAATTATTCCAATCTCTCATTTATGAAAATATCCTTAATTTACTTGAAATTATGGAAGTGGAGACAATGCTTTTTATTTGGATTTTATTTCATTGCAATCATTCACTTTAGAATGGCATATTGAGTCATTCAATAATGAAATTGCAATTATAAAAGATTTAATAAGGAAAGTTCCCTAATTTGGGGCTGTCCTAAAACTTGGACCATATCTGGAATTTAGAATAGAATTTGTTTTGGTGCATAAGCTTTCAGTGTACATAAAAGATATAAATAATAAATCATGACCATAGTCATCATAAATACATTCATCATGATTCATAAGATACAACATTTAGGATATTAAATAAGCAATCAACAAAAATCATACTAGGAAACTAAATAAAATAATATAAATTGTAAGAATACTAGCAACAAAGTTATAAGAAAAGAAGATAGGTAATAGGAAAGATGAGAAGGATAACCGTAATACAGTCTTAGTAAATAGTTTTTCTGTGTTGGGGGGATGAGTTCTATAGCAAAGTGATGGCAAGTGGAAATAAACCATCTTTGAATCTAGTTGTTCTGGAGTGCAATGCTCTATAACACTGTTTTGAGGGTAGAAGTTGAAACAATTTATGTCCAGGATGTGAGGGGTCTGTAGATATTTTCACAGCCCTCTTTTTGACTTGTGCAGTATATAGGTCCTCAATGGAAGGCAGGTTGGTAGCAATTGTTTTTTTCTGCATTTCTAATTATCTGTTGAAGTTGGTGTCTGCCTTGTTTAGTTGGAAAAGTGCAGGTGACATACTCAATAATTCCTCTGCAGAACTGTATCAGCAGCTCCTTGGGCAGTCTGAGATTTCTGAGATGGCACAGAAAGAATATTAGTTGTTGTGCTTTTTGATGACATTTTTGATGTTAGGTGTCCATTTTAAGGCTTGAGATATTATAGAACCCAGAAACTTGATGAGTTTATCTGTATGCCTTGCTGAAATATCCTCAGTGAAAAGCTAGCTTCATGTAAAAACTTAGTATGTTATCTGAAGTAACCCTCTTCAAAATTAATGAACTAGTCCACCTTTAGCTCCTGTAAGTTGTTGTCACTGGGACAAAGACATGACTAAGGTTGCCATATGTATCTTTACTGCTATCTAGTGGTCATCCAAATGTTTATAATCTTGATATAGCATTACCTGCAGGTAAAATACATGAGAAACACTACTATACAACTCAGTGGTGGGATTCAATTTTATTTTACTACCAGTTCTGTGGGCGTGGGTCTGATACAACTGATTAAATTACTTTTTATTTCCCTATGCTTCTTAGGAATTCTGTGATACTGGTCTGATATGGATGGAAACTACTCAAGCAGAGAAGCAACCTGGAATTCAGGAGAAACTTCCTAACAGTGAGGACAATTAACCAGTGGAACAGCTTGCCTTCAGAAGTTGTGGATGCTTCATCACTGGAGGTTTTTAAGAAAAGACTGGACAGACCCCTGTCTGAAATGGTATAGGGCGGTCAAACTCATGGCCCATGGGCTGGATGCATCACATGCTGGCCACACCTGTGCCTGATTTAGTGAAGGTGAAAAAAGTCCCAATATGTCATGTGATATCACCATGATGATATGAGTTTAATACCCCTGGTAAAGGGTCTCTTGCTTGAGTAGGGGGTTGGATTACAAGACCTTCAAGGTCCTTCCATCTCTATTCCGATTGAAAATTTTTTTTCTAGGAAGCAGCCACACCAAAATGTTCCTATTCTAAGGAGCAGTTATGAATTGTATAAAGGATATATTGCTTCAAAATATACAGATGATTCTGAACAGTATGGTATCTATTTTGATACAACACAATTATATTTGAGAACACAGTATCAATATTCTATACCAGATTGTAAGAAATATTAAGATCAGTAGAATTGTTGTTGGCTCCGTCGATCTCGGGAGATCATGGAAAATTCGCGTCATGGAAATGGACATGAAATGTGCTGAGTCTGTGGTGGAACCGCTCTCGTCCTTTGCATTCTGTGTGACCGTTTTTCTCGCCATCGGATATTTCTTCTTTCCTCAGCTGCCTTGATGATGTTCCTGGTGGCTGTTCACCAACCTTGGTGATTTGAGGCCATGGTCTTGAGCTGAGAGGGGTTGAATCCACCAGCTTTAAGATCTCGCTTGCAGACGTCCTTGTAGCGGAGAGCTGGGCGTCCAATACGCCTTGTGCTGGTGGCAAGCTCTCCAAAAAGCATGCTTTTAGGTATACGGTCATCGTCCATGCGGATGACATGGCCCAACCAACGCAGGCGTCTTGCTGTCAGCAAGGCATACATACTTGGCAACCCTGCCTTGGCCAGGACGTCATTGTTGGTTATATGATCTTGCCAGGTGATACGAAGGAGTCTGCAGAGGCAACGAAGGTGAAAGGCGTTCAGCCTGCGCTCCTGATGAGAGTAGAGTGTCCATGCTTCACTGCCATAGAGGAGGGTACTCAAAACAACTGCCCGATAGACTTGCATCTTTGTGTTGGTAGTCAGCATAACATTGTCCCACACTCTTTTTTTCAGGTGGGCCATTGCTGCTGCTGCCTTGCCAATCCTAGCGTTCAAATCAGAGTCAAGAGAGAGGTTGTTCGCAAGTGTAGAACCGAGATAGGTGAATTTGTCTACCATCATGAGGGTGTGTTCGCCAATGGAGATGCTTGGAGCACCACTGACATCCTGGCACATAACCTGTTTTCTTCAGACTGATGGTTAGTCCAAACTTGTTGCATGCAGCTGCAAAGCGGTCAATAAGTTGCTGCAGGGCCTCCTCTGAGTGTGCAGCAAGGGCGGCATCATCTGCAAAAAGTAATTCTCTGATGAGGACTTTCATAACTTTCGTTTTGGCTCGCAGACGCGCGATGTTGAATAATCCACCGTTGCTCCTGGTGCGTATGAACACGCCGTCATCAAACTCGTCAAATGCATATGAGAGGAGTAAGGAGAAGAATATTCCAAAGAGTGTAGGGGCAAGAATGCATCCCTGTTTGACACCATTTTTGATTGGGAAGGGTTCAGAGCACGACCCACCGAATTGGACAGTCCCATTCATGTCATCATGAAAAGACACGATCATTCTCAGAAGCTTGGGGGGGCATCCAATGCGCTGGAGGAGGGCAAACAGTCCATCTCGACTGACTAAGTCGAAGGCCTTGGTTAGGTCTATGAAGGCGAGATAAAGCGGCTGTCTCTGGTCACGGCATTTCTCCTGGAGTTGTCTTACAGAGAAAACCATGTCGATGGTCGATCTGGTGGCTCTAAAACCGCACTGTGCCTCTGGGTAGACACGATTAGCGAGAATTTGCAGTCTGTTGAGAAGAACACGTGCGTAGGCTTTACCGACAGTGCTTAGCAGCGATATACCACGGTAGTTGTTACAGTCACTTCTTTCTCCTTTGTTTTTGTACAGCGTGATAATCTTGGCGTCACGCATGTCTTTGGGTACAGCGCCTTCCTCCCAGCATTGTAGCAAGAGTTCATGTAGGTGTTCCAGGAGAGCGCTATCTTTTGCCATCTTCACTACTTCAGGTGGGATGTTGTCACTGCCTGCGGCCTTGCCGTTGGCTAGGGAATCGATGACTTTACTAAGCTCTTCCATTGTGGGTGGGGCGTCCAGCTCGTCCATTCTGGGAAGTACTCGGGTTTTCTCAAGTGCTGAGTCTTTCTCGAGTAAAGTTCCTGGTAGTGCTCAGCCCACCTTTCTATCTGTTTGCTGCGGTCAGTGATGATTAGGCCTTCCGCTGACTTGAGTGGGGCAATCTCAATTACGCTTGGACCGTAAGCCTTTTTCATTCCTTCATACATTCCACGCACATTTCCCAGATCGGCAGAAAGCTGGATGTTCTGGCAGAGATCAAGCCAGTAATCATTTGCACAGCGCCTAGCAACCCTTTGTGCATTGCTACGAGCAGCACGGAGTGCTGCGAGTGTCTTAGTAGATGGGTCTCTCTTGTAGGCAAGAAGGGCATCACGCTTCACAGCTATGATGGGTTCGATCACAGCGGCTCCTGCCTCAAACCAGTCTTCTTGTTTCCTTTGTTTTCTGCCAAAAGTATCGAGAGCAGTCTGGAACATAGCCTCACGGATGTGGTTCCACCTCAATGTGGCACTATCTGTTGGACAGTCTTCCAGGTTGTTGATGGTTCTGGCAAAGCGTTCACGTAGCTCAGGTATAGTGGTTCCGACTGTATTGATGCGAGACCAGGGCTTCTGCTTCAATCGGTAAACACGTTTGGGGAGGAGGCGTATCTTGCTGGCGACCAGAGAATGGTCTGTGTCACAGTCGGCACTGTGGAAGCTGCGTGTAACAAGCATTTGATTCAGAAGCGATCTTCGAGTGATGATGTGGTCTAGTTGATGCCAATTGCGAGACCTGGGATGTCTCCACGACACCCTACGGTGGGGCTTAGTCGGGAAGAAGGTGTTGGTGACACAGAGGTCGTTATAAGAGCAGAGCTCGAGTAGACGCTGGCCATTGTCATTCAACTTGCCGACACCGAAGTGGCCCAAAGAAAGGGGCCAGGAGGTGTGGTCCGCTCCCATCCGGGCGTTGAAGTCACCCAGTAGAAACAGGTGCTCCTCTACAGGGATCTGCCGTATCGTCGTCTCAAGTTCCCTGTAGAACAGGTCCTTTGCCTCGACTGCAGAACAGAGCGTTGGGGCGTAGATGCTGAGGATGTTTGTCGGTCCAGATGAGGTGTTGAGGTGGAGTGACAGGATTCGTGGTGTGCCTGAGGATGGTGCTTCTATAGCTTCTATGAGGGAGTTCCGGACAGCAAATCCGACTCCATAGAGCCTGTGCTCATGTGGTTCCTGCCCATGCCAAAAGAAGGTGTAATCTCTTTCCTTTATACTGCCGACACCAGGGAGTCGTGTCTCCTGCAGTACGGCTATGTCAACCTTTAATCACTTTAATTCACGATTGAGGATAGCGGTTTTTCTGAAATCATCAATCTTTTGGAGGTCGGAAGATAGGCCAGGACACATCGTTCTCACATTCCATGTTGCCAGTTTCAGCACTGGCGGCTTTGATTTCTTAGTATTCGTAACCGTTGGTGCAAAGTATACAGTCCGTTTTTCGGCTTTTGGCCTACACTCCAGGCACCCACTGAAGTAGGCGGTCCGTGGCGGGCCAGCACCTTATTGACTGGGGGCTGCCCAGCTTGAGGCGGGCGGTAGCTGGCCAGTGGAATCCTAGAATTCCTCCCACCGACAGGAGACAGCCCAAGGTGTCCAAGCTGACGCCAATATGCTTGGACTTTTAACCGGTATCTGCTGTCTCCCCGTGTTGAGCTGCCGCAGTGCAGCACTGGAGTGACCTCTCCAGGATGCGAGCCTGGGCAGAATATATGGAGGACCTGAGAATGCCCAGTCACCAGGACCCCCCTCTCTAACCTTGCTGACGGGATCCAACGGAAAGGCATGCCGATACAGTTGGCGCCTGCTTGGCTGCAGGAGTTGCCGGAAGACCTTGCAGTGCAGAGATCAGCCGCCTATGGGGCTCCACTCCGGATTTTCTTTCAGGGATTACTCCCTTAGACTTTCCCATGTGCAGGTGATCCACAAGGAAGCGGAGGTTTGTAATCAGGGTTTTCCTTCAGTAGAAATACATTAAATAACCATTTCATTGTTTTGTTTATTATGCTGTGTTACTAATGCTATACCCATTGAGTTGTAACTGACTCCTCTTGACCCTATGAGTGAAAAATCTCCAAGTGGTAGTTATACTTCTTGCATTGCCCAAATTTCATAAGTGTAGTTTTAATACTCAGCATAGCCATTTCTTGCACTGCCAGCCTCTCTTTTCTATTCCCTTTCATTTTTCCCAGCAATACCATTTTTCTGTAGCTATATCAGCCCTTGTGATATATCCAAGGAATGATAGTTGTGTTTCATGATCCTTGCTTGCAACACATTCTAGCCACCCAACTCAAACATTATGACTTTGAAATGTATATCATAAAAGAAAAGAAAAAAGAAACAAAACCACAGAAACCATCAGAAATTAGTTAAACTTAAACTTAAGAGGCAACAAGGAAGCCACCCCTTGTCTTCCTCCTGATGTGAACTCTCTGATAATGAAAGATAATTAGATGTCCTGCAATTTAATACTTTTGAGAGTAGGAGGCTGTATTAACATTCAATTATTAAAATGAATCACTTTGTTCAACAACAAATTCTCAGTGGAGAAATCACTTCATTTTGTCATTTTGAATTAAATTATTCCTTAGATGATTTTAGAAGCATGGATTCATGTGTGCATATGCATGTATGTGTACAGGTGCAGGGAACGTAAAATGGAGATTCCATAAGCCTACAAGAAGATAGTTGATTAGATCTTCATGCTCTTTGTGCTCTTCCACTATTGAGAATTGATTAGTGATTCAAAGTGGCCCCTCTATGTAAATCACTTCATCCCGCAAATTTGTCTTATTTTGTGGTCTATTGCATTTCAAAACATGGAGTGTGAGTGATGTAGGTGACTGTTCTGACCTAGGCTTGCCAAGATCATGAAGCAGACTCCTTGTCCTGATAAAAACCCTTTTACTTAAGTTAAAGTAAACTCCTCTCCTGTTGTAACTATGTATCATTCATGTGTTTGCAACTGTGTATCATTGCAACTATGTATCGTTCAGGCATTTGCAACATTGTATCATTCACGTGTAATCATTGAGCTTCTGTCTCCTCAGTGACCTTTGGCAGGGCACGTACAGGGACAAGGAGTTAAACATCTGTAGAAATAGCTTATTTACATTGTGATTACATTGTCTGGCATGCAGCTTTGTGAAGAAGGAATATCCTGATCGAATGATAAATCTTGCCATCCTGTCTAACCTGGTATCTTGCCTTATCTGAGCCATTGTAAATCCTGTATATCCTGTCTGACCTGGGCTTGACCTAGGCTCTG
This sequence comes from Laticauda colubrina, assembly GCA_015471245.1. Classification (NCBI taxonomy): domain Eukaryota; kingdom Metazoa; phylum Chordata; class Lepidosauria; order Squamata; family Elapidae; genus Laticauda; species Laticauda colubrina. Next base: position 24,804,395 of record BLBF01000020.1, on the reverse strand, counting down.
AATAAACAATCACCCCCTTTTGAAGGAGCATAATAAAAGAGCGTGTACCCAGACATTCTGGGCGCACTCATCCCGAGGAACTTCGTCTCCTGTCGTTTCTTTCTCCTTTCGCTCCCTATCATGAGACGCCCATCTGATGCTGAATAACAGAAACCGCATTCTGGTGACCCCGACGTGATTCCCTAAGGGGGATACATTGTGACGCGCTCATATCTTACCCGCTCGATGGGAGCTGTGCATCGCCAGGCCTGAAGCGAGTTGCACATAATCGGATCTGAAACACGGTCTCGACTTTCGTAAGTATGGGCGGAAACTTTACTCAACAACAGACAGAGCATCTGAAGGAATTGAGGGAGTTAGTTGCTTCTTCTTCTAAATATTCTGCTAATTTAAAGGGCTCGCCTGTAAAAATGAAACCTATTGCTACATTATTGACTTATGTGTGGCAACATTGTCCCAATTATCCAGAGAAAGGGTCCTTAAAAATCTCCATTTGGCAAAAAATTGGTGACTATCTCCATAGTCCTCCTCGTGCACCAATTGGCATTTTGGTCACTTGGAAGAAAATTATGGAGGCTTTAAAAGTCCATTATAAAATAGAAGCAGAGAGTGTATTTGAATCTCCTCCACCAAGTTATGATAACTTTTCTGTCCTTCAACCCTCCGCTCCCAATGATCATAAGTCATTACAGGAGCCTCCCTCCATCCAATCCACTTCCTTAAATGTAGAGCCCTCGTGTCCTCCACCACCCTCCCGAGGTGGGGGGGGGGTGTTGTAAAAGCCATTCAACAAGCCTTTTGTGAAGGAGAAATGGATAAGGACACCCTTGCAGCTGCCTCCCTTTATCCTACATACAAACCGGCAATCCTCCAGCTCCTCAGTATACCCCAATGCCGTACAAAATAATTAAGGATTTAAAAGCAGCTTGCAAGGAAAATGGTATTCAATCTCGCTATGTACAGGGTCTTTTAGGATCAATAGCCCAACCAGGAGCTGACTTGATAAATGCTGATTGGCGTACATTATTTAACATGATCCTCACGCCTTCACAATTTTTGGTCTGGGAGTCAGAATTTCATAAGTGTACTGCAGCCGCAGCCGCTACAGGCTTGCCGGCAAATGTCACTCTAGATATGCTTAACGGTACTGGCACTATGTTTACCGTTGCCCAGCAGATTGCCACAGACGCAGCTGCTTTCCCTATATTACAGGATTGTGCTTTGGCCGCTGCTCGAAAGGTTGATAATGCGGGATGCGTGCCCAAATCTTTCTCTAAAGTTATTCAAGGACCTTCTGAGCCTTTTTCCTCCTTTATAAACCATCTCACAGAAGCCTTAGAGAGACAAATTGACAATGAGGAGGCTTGTAATGAATTACAATTGAAACTTGCTTATGAAAACGCAAACGCTGATTGTCAGAAAGTTTTGCAACCATTAATTAATAAGAAAAATGTTACCTTGGCAGATTATCTTACAGCCTGCCGAATCATAGGAACCACATCCCATTCCATGTCTACTCTGGCTACAGCCATTACTGAAGGCATGCAGCAGAACATGAGCTCTCTTCTTCCCATTTCCCAACAAAACACTCACAAAATGGGCAATTGTTTTAATTGTGGCAAGCCAGGTCACTTTAAGAGCCAATGCAGAGCCCCGGGCGGGGGAGCAAATATGTCAAGAAACCAGGTAGCTCGCCCAAAGACGCCATGCCCTCGATGCCACAAGGGCTATCACTGGGCTAATCAGTGCAGAGTCCAAAAGAATGAACAGCAGAATAACCCTGCAATCATTCAAAAACCTTTTTTGAATCAGGGAAACTAGAAACGGGGCAGGCAGCCAGCCCCACAACAAAGGCTGCTGAAACTTGCAACTTTTCTTCTTTCGCTTACGATCTTGTTGCTAATGAAACTGTTACTTATCTTCCTGGTGTTGCTGACTTTCTCTTTGTACGTCCTGTTCAGCCTTTTCATATGCCCCCCGATATTCCAGTGCTAGTCTTTCCTGTAAGGGATTTAGCTGAACAAGGTATTCTTGCCTCTCCTTTTCTGCATGACCCCACTGTATTGTCTGATGTCTGTCTGTCTGTACTAGCTAATACAGAAGTTACTATAAATGAGGGGGATGTTGTGGCAAAAATGATTGTGCTCTTAGACCAACAACAAGAGCAACTCTATGCAATTGAAAGACCAATCAGTCAACCAAAACCTACGGTAACATTCTTATTGAATGGTCGATCCTTTCTTGGTCTTTTAGATACTGGAGCGGATATTTCCGTCATCCGAACCGCTGAGTGGCCAAACACCTGGCCTGCAGATGTGGCACCAGCGGTGAGAGGAGTGGGGGGACTCCAGGAGACTCGCATTAGCAGAAACTGGGTAAAAGCCCATTCCCCTGAGTCTCAATGTGTTGCTTATATTAAACCAGCTGTAATTCCTCTGTATACTAATTTGTGGGGAAGAGACCTTATGTCACAGTTTAATGCACAGCTTACCCTCCACTAACCATGCTTCATTTGCATTTGACTCACAATAAACCTGTGTGGATTGATCAGTGGCCTCTCCCTTCTATAAAGCTTGAAGCCTTACATTCTCTTGTTCAAGAACAATTAGATAAAGGTCATCTAGAACCTTCATTGAGTCCATATAATACCCCAGTTTTTGTTATCAAAAAGAAAAACGACGCTTGGCGCCTCCTTCAGGATTTAAGGGCTGTGAATTCGGTCCTCCTTCCAATGGGACCCCTGCAATGTGGTCTTCCAAATCCGAACATAATTCCTCAAGAGTATGACCTTATCATTATCGATTTAAAAGACTGTTTTTTCTCCATTCCATTACACCAGTCAGATAGAAAATTATTTGCTTTTACAGTACCAACCTTAAATAATCAGAGACCTACCAAACGATATCAATGGAAAGTCTTACCGCAAGGCATGTTAAACAGTCCAACTATGTGTCAATATTTTGTGGATTTAGCCTTGCAACCATACAGGGACAAATATCCTCATTTTTTATATTGGTATCTGCACCTGGCCCAAAGGGCACGGTATTAAAAACTCTGCCGTGCCTGACCTCCATTCTAGGGAAAGCAGGTCTCACAATAGCCCCAGAAAAAGTACAATCCAAACCACCCTTTTCCTATTTAGGTCACAAGTTACTTGCTTCAGCTGCTGTTCCTTCCCTTCCCCTCCCAACACTTCCCCCGAAACCCACACTTGTGATCTTACAACAGTTCCTAGGAACCTTAAATTAGGCACGTCCTTATTTGGGTTTGACCACAGCTACATTAGCTCCTCTTTTTAATGCCCTCACACAAGGTAAAGCCCCGTCTGATGTTATCATTCTAAATAAAGAGCAGTTGCAGGCATTAAAAGACGTTTCCCATTCACTGGCTACTCGATGGGTGGATCGAGCTATAGAGAATTGCCCTTTATCAATTGCTTTACTAAATACTGTTCAGAGACCAACAGCTGTTATTATGCAATTTCATCAGACACAGGTTCTGATTTTAGAATGGCTGCATTTGTCTCACACCCCACGGACCACAATCACTAGTAAAGCCTCTGCATATTCCCAGTTGATCTTTAAAGGTCGACAAAGATGTAAACAACTCATGGGATGTGAGCCTGTTTCAATATTCACTCCTTGCTCACTGACCACATGGGAAATGCTATGGTGTAATTCAGAAGAACTACAATACGCTTTAGAAGAGTGGCCAGGGCAAACTTCTTGCCATTTACCAGCAGACCCACGTTTCATTTTTCTTAAAACTCTCCCTTTTGAGTGGCAATCCCCCCTCTCAATATCTCCATTAGTAGATGCACCTACGCTTTATGCAGATGGGGGGAAAATGTATGGTGCTTGTGCATGGTACCAGGAGGGAGAGTGGAAAACTAAAATTACCCCTCCGCAATCTTCTGCTCAACAGGCAGAACTTGCTGCATCTCTTATTGCGTTTCAACAGTTTCAAAAAGCTCCTTTTAATTTAATAGTTGATTCCTTATACGTTTCTCAGATTTTGAAAAATATATATCAAGCCTATTTATCTCCTAGCATATCTGTTCCTTTGTTAAAATTGTTGCTTCCTCTACAACAATGTATCAACAGCCGTACGCATCCATTCTTTGTAGCACATATCAGGAGCCATCAACCTCTTCCTGGTATATTACAGGAGGGAAACAAGGTGGCAGACGCAGCTGCATCAGCTGCATCAGGTAAATCAATTTGTAATCTGACAGCAGCCCAAAGCCATGACTATTTTCACCAAAATAAAAAGGCATTACAAAAACAATTTTCTCTAACTCAGGCAGAAGCTGCTGCCATTATTCAACAATGCCCCACATGTAGTAAGCAAGGACATTCCATTCCCATAGTAGTAAATCCTAGAGGATTAAAAGCTTGTGAAATTTGGCAAATGGATGTAACTCAGTATCCACCTTTTGCCCCTTGGAAATATTTGCATGCTTCCATTGATACATATTCAGGGTTTATTCTGGCTACTCCTCAAAGGGGAGAAACTGTAAAACATGTCATCAATCATTCAATTCGTACCTTTGCCTCGCTGGGACGTCCAAAAGAAATCAAAACAGACAATGGACCTGCCTATACGAGTTCTGCTTTCCAGGACTTCTGTAACAGATGGGATGTAACTCACAAGTTTGGGATTCCCTATAACAGCCAGGGGCAGGCTATTGTGGAACGAGATCACTTATCTCTGAAATGTGCTCTTGATCGATATTCGTTGCGGGAAAAACCCCCTAACCTCCCAGCATTGCAAAATTCTCTTAACATTTGTCTTTACACTTTAAATTTTCTTAATCTGACTGGCATTCCTCCCACTTCTGCTGCTTCACGTCATTTTTCCTCCCCCTCACCCCCCCCCAACAGACCTCTGGTACATTATCTCAGATTGCCAGATCCCGCCTGGCAGGGTCCCGCTGAGCTTCTCACCTGGGGACGAGGCTACGCTGCGATTTTACTACCAGACAAAACCACTTGCTGGGTCCCTGGTCGGGCGGTAAGACCCTATCATGGGAATTCCTCCGCTACATCTGCATCTTAAACTCTTCCTGATATTCTTGCCTATATCCTCTTTGCAATTTCTACCTTATTCATATCCTACTTATACCTTTGTTCAACATGGTCATTGGACCACATTAGAATTTCGCTTTATTAATTATGATAGTGACTGTCCTATTGTCTGTTGGCATAATAATCTTCCCATAAATCTATCTCCTTATATTCACACATACTTCAACAAAACCTATGCTTCCTGTCAAAAGATTATTCGTGTTAAAGCCACTTCATTAACAGAAGGCTATTATACTTGTTCCATGTGGGTACGTCATGAACATGCTACCCATAGCTTTCACTCTGTCACTTCTGTTTTGCTTACAGAACACTCTACCATTCGCTCTTTTGTTCCTTCTTTACTCTTCCTATGGAAAAGAACCTTAAAATCTTTTCCTCTATTCAAGCTAGATATAGGGGGATCTAAATGTCCTTCTCTTGTATTACGGGTTCCTCCAACACAACTAACATCCTTTATGAATGACCAAATTAATCTTCATTGTCATTATTGTAATTATTATCCTTTTTCTACTAATTGCATTCCCTTCTCATCTCGTAAATGTTCTACAATTAACTTGTCCATTGTCCTCTCTCCTACTTGTGATGCTTTTATATACCCAAACTCTGATCCTGTCAACAAACGACGCTTCAAAAGAACTGTCCATGACAATCCGCAGAATCCTCACAGAAAATATAATATTACTTGGACTATAAAAGACTTTCAAGGCATTCGTTTGAGCTCTACAACCAATTCTTCTCGCATAGAAGACTTCTACCCACCACTTCAATTCGATTTGGCAGAAATGCTTGTAGGCTCCACCACCTACAACTCGCCTTCTCATCCAACAGAGCCTAGTCATAGAGTCGTAAATAAATATAGGTTTTATGTATGCCCCGGACAGCCCGTTTCCAACACTCAGTCCCCTGCCCAACGACTTCTCGACTGCGGAGGGTCGTCGGATTACTTTTGCAAAGCCTGGTCGTGTGTTTCAACTGGACATATTTATTGGGATCCGGGCACTAAGGGTGATCTCATTGCTGTCACTTGCACCACATGGGATATTCCATGCAGTGATAAAAAATTGCCCAAATGCAACCCGCTAACCATAAGGTTCACGGACCAAGGCAAGAAAAGTACCCTATGGGACACTGGCTTGAAATGGCGTACCCACCTAAAAGGAGTCTGGCCAGAAAAGCATTATGGAAATATTTTTTACATTCAACGTCACATTGAACTCCCTCGCTCTAACCCGGTGGGACCACATGAAAAGGTTATTAAATCCCCATTCTTGCAACCCATAACACAGGGAGTTAACCCATTGATTCCATTGATCAAAGCTTCCTATGCTCTGCTGAACTCTTCAAACTGATCAATTGCCTCCACATGTTGGCTTTGTGTTTCTGCCTCTCCACCTTTTTACGAAGCCATCGCTTCCCAAGAATCCATTGCTAATTCCACATCAGACGAACGTTGCCGTTGGAGAAACTCCACTATTACTGTTTCTTCCATCACTGGGGTCGGTTGTTGCTTGGGAAATATTCCATCCAATTACTCACAATATTGTCATAATGTTTCTAATGGCTATCATTGTAATGTATATCTTCCTAAGAACCGCCTTGGCCGCACCCACACCATCGGAGGATACTCTGCAGTCTACACCACTTCAGGAGGAAATTTAACATCACGCCTGAAAAGAATGTATTTTATCCCTGGCAATAATTCTGTCTGGGCTTGTTCCACTGGTCTCACAGCATGTGTCTACGGGGATGAACTTATTAAATCCAAATCATTTTGCATTCAAGTATGGCTTGTACCAAAAATTGACGTGTATAACTCTGATGATTTTATATCCCTACAGGCACCCATGGAATACCCCCTCAGAGCAAAGCGGGAAATTATTAGTACTCTCACTCTAGGTCTACTGCTTGCTCTGGGCACCACAGGCGCAGCCACGGGCATTGCAGGACTAGCTGTCTCTGACCAAAAAATTACAGCTCTGGGTTCAGCCATTGATGATGATTTATTACAAATTGAGAAATCAATTACAGCTTTGCAAAACTCCTTAACGTCCCTCTCGGAAGTGGTGTTGTAGAATCGTAGAGGCTTATATCTGTTATTTTTAAAACAAGGGGGATTGTGTGCTGCGCTTAAAGAAGAATGTTGTTTTTATGCTGATAGCAGGGGGATCGTGTTGGATTCTATGAAAGAATTAGAAAAACACTTAAATGATAGAGAAAACGAAAGGTTAAACATGTATAATTGGTATCAAGGCTTGTTTTCTATTTCACCATGGCTTACAACCCTTTTAACTGCATTGGCAGGACCATTAATAATCATTGTATTGATATGTATAATAGGACCTTGTTGTTTTAATAGAATATTGCAATTTTTGAAAAATCAATTATCCTCCATAACTGCTGATGTTAATGTGTTTTTGCAAGCTCATGTTAAGTCCTTAACACCGGATGAAAAAATGTCATTGCTGAGTTACCGCTCCTTGGACAACCCTGAAGCTGACGGGTCGCACTCCTGCCTAGATGACTGGGATGGTGAACATTTCAGAAAAAAGGTTCCTGTCTTCTTGGACAAGGAAGAAGATTCGTCATAAATAATAAAAACAGAGGAGATGTTGTAACTATGTATCATTCATGTGTTTGCAACTGTGTATCATTGCAACTATGTATCGTTCAGGCATTTGCAACATTGTATCATTCACGTGTAATCATTGAGCTTCTGTCTCCTCAGTGACCTTTTTCAGGGCATGTACAGGGACAAGGAGTTAAACATCTGTAGAAATAGCTTATTTACATTGTGATTACATTGTCTGGCATGCAGCTTTGTGAAGAAGGAATATCCTGATCGAATGATAAATCTTGCCATCCTGTCTAACCTGGTATCTTGCCTTATCTGAGCCATTGTAAATCCTGTATATCCTGTCTGACCTGGGTTTTGACCTAGGCTCTGAATAAACAATCACCCCCTTTTGAAGGAGCATAATAAAAGAGCGTGTACCCAGACATTCTGGGCGCACTCATCCCGAGGAACTTCGTCTCCTGTCGTTTCTTTCTCCTTTCGCTCCCTATCATGAGACGCCCATCTGATGCGGGATAGCAGATACCGCACTCTCCAGCAAAGTCCCAGCAAACAGTCTTTCATGAGATTTCACAACTTCAGACTTTTATCAGGCTTGGAGATCTGCCAGGCCGATATCTTCCAAATGCCACTCTGTAGCAGCAATTATTTGTTAAGAAGTCAGGAAGAGATCTTCACTCTAATGAACTGAACTAATTGTCTCCTGCAAACACTACTCCCTTTTTGCTGCTCTTTATTCCTGATGAGAGGGGACATTCACCATCCACCTGAGCCTTTACTCCTGAGTTGACCCTTGTTCCTTAACTGTTCCCTTCTTCTGTCAACTCTGCCCATGTGCACACTGAGAACAGGCTCCAACTGTTCTTCTGCTCCACTTATCCCCGACTCTGAAGGCAGCTGATAACTGGCCCCATATCTGACTCCAATGCAGAGCAGACTTCCCCAGACTCCAGGAGTGACTCATGTTCCTTTCCAACCTCCTCAATGTCTGAGTCTGCTGGCAATTCTGCTGGCTGCTGGCAGGCCACAACAGTGACCTTATATTTACCAGCCTAGGTTCTGCTATTGGTAGAAAGGTATGTTGGAATTTTATCCTCAGTTATACCTTTGGGTAGAAGTAGTAGAACTGTCAACTGGCTTTGCACAGTCCTGCACTTCTTTTTTTTTTAATGTAATTTTTTTTTACCAATGCTTGAATGAGCCTGAGGTTCATTCAACAGTTATGAATAATTATATTTGTTTCCCACACTATGTCATTAATAGACTTCTCCCAGCGAATGGGTAAAATTAGGCAATTATCCCATTCAATGGGTTTAATATTCTAGCATTTTTCAGATATTATATTAGTGTATCACTTTATTAAAAGGCTGAACATAATGAAGGAAAAGATTCTTGTGTGAAACATAATTCTTCATGTAAGTATTACCTTTGCACAGCCCCCCTTCTAATTAGCTTTATCATCAGCACTAATAGGACACTTGTCCTTAAAGACTATTCCTTCTGTTATTCCAAATGGCCATCTGAATTCTCAGAAGCTTTGCTGCCATGATAAATGACAGATGTGAGAGCTATAATTCGATTCCAAGTCCAATAATGTTAGTTATGATGAAATAGCTAGTTGGATAGTGGTAAAGAATTACAAAACAATTGCTTTCAATAGTGACATAAGAAACTCAATGAAATGAAAAAAAGCTAACCAACCAGCAGATTGGTCTCTTTTCTGGGACAGCTTTGCAATAGAATTGGCATAATGCTTTGTAATTCTGCCATATTTCTAAACCAGATTTGATTCAAGAGTGAAAGATGAGGGATGGTCACATTTAGAAGAGAAATGCAGAGGATGGTAAAATATCAAATCAAATTAGCACAGAAAAAAAATACAATTAAAAATACTTAATCCTACCATTAAGAAAACTAAAAAGTTTTAGCTAAGACAATCATCAAATTTTGTACTTCTTTTGAATTGTAAGTCGGATGAATGGTGCAAAAGCAACCAACATCAGTCCTGGTCTGATAGAAATAGTAAGGAATAAGCATTATGCTCTCTCTCAGGTTAGTTCTTGAAAATGGGATAAATAAAGATCTTCCAAGATTTTCTCTGAAGAGAGAACATAGAACCATTTCCAGATGTCATATAAACTATTAAAAAAGAATGTTTGTCTGCCAGCCCCACTGAACCACAGTGAACTAACTTAGCCATGATGAAGGCCCAACAAAATTTCAAAATTGGAGTGGGAAAGAGTGAGAAGTTGATAGCATATGGTAAAATCTATGGACATTAATTTAGAATCTAGAAGCTATCAAACCGTCTTCTGCATAATCACAACAGTGGGCTTGAATTCCATAAGAATCTCCCCTTCACCAAATTGGGCACTTCCAAATATTCCTTCCCTATTCCTGCTCAACTTTTAGGATAACAAAGGACCTATTTTTCCTTTTTCAAGGAAATATACAACCATGAATATACACAGCATTTATAACTCCTCCCTTCAGAAACAACCCCTCCTTTCCTCAGTTGCCTGAGCATGTTTTAATCATTCCTTGGTCCTGTTTGAATAGTAGGAAGCAAGTGCTAACAAGTCCTGATAAAACCTTTGATAATGCCTCTTCTACAGAGGTGGAATTCAGCAGGTTCTGACCAGTTCTGGAGAAACGCTAGCAGAAATTTTGAGTAGTTCTGAAAATCGGCAAATACCACCTCTGATGGGAGATTTTATAGTCTCCTTCTCCTGTCATGCCCACCTAACCATGCTCACAGAACAGGTAGTAAAAACAATTGAATCCCACGACTGCTCTTCTACTACATGACCCAGGCTTGTTTGTTTCACTTCAAGGTTATTTGACTGAGAAGCAGGAAGAGGAACCTGGAGGTGGAAGCCATGTTCTGGATAAAGCAGTGGCTGACTTGGATGTGTCAGCAGAAGAGGAAGTACTGTAGAAGCAAACAGCAAAGACCTTGCACCTTCTTTTCCATGTTACTCCCCTGCTATGAAGCTTATTGGGGCTTGTGCTTATAGGCTTCAACATAGCCACCTCCCCTGCTTTGACTATTTATATGCTTTTGAGTGTCAATTGCTCAGCCAGGTCACATGTTTGATTGTTTAGGATTTCATGAGTTGTGATCCCAAGATACTATGCAACACTTGGTGGCATAAACAGATATGTTTCAAGCACATAAGTTTGAATATTTGACAAAACAAAGAATAATGACAGAAGTTCTACGAAGATGGGTGGCCTTATAGAAAGCTTGCAGAAATCTTGGATCACGCACCTTGCCCATTACTGCAAAAATGTATCTATAAGTTATTTGTGCCTGAATCAGTGGCTTGTAATACCCACAACTCTCTCAAAAGTGTTGCATACAAATCATCTATTAAAAAGATAGCCTATGTGATATCAGAGGAAATTCTTTTAAGATTCGGTGAATGCCTTTTCAATTTTGCTGAGCTTCAGGGGAGACATCTTTCAAACTGCAATCAACTGATGCATTTCCCATTCCCCAATAATTCATAAATCTACCCCTCCCTCTCTGTCTGCTTAATGCTTTTCTTTGTCTACTTTCATGTACAACAAAGGCCCAAATCCTTCAAAATGAGGGGGTTCTCAGTCATTAATATAACCACCCGTTCATCTTTTTTTGCCTTTACTTTGAGTCAAGAATTGAAGATGAATAAATGGATTGTCCCAAATTTCTCTGTTTGATAGGGGAAGTATCAGTTTTTTGGATTTAGATTTTTGTCCTTCTAATACACTTTAAACCACAGCTGTGAAACTCCCAGCCCACAGGCTGGATGCATCACCCGCTGTCCACATCCATGCCCAATTTAGCAAAGGAGGGGGGAAAGTCTTGATACATCACGTGACGCTGTTGTGATGATGTGAGTTTGACACTCCTGCATTAGACTTTATTTAATTACAATTAAGTTAAAGGTAGTTTGCACCAATTCTTCAGTTCTTCCACAATAATCATCAGGGTTCGCGATCATTTGCTTTACAAAGTGCTTTAAGCCCATGTCACACTGAACCAACGGATGCAAAAAGGATGTAAAACGGACAAAAAAATTTGCCATCCATTCGAAAACGCGATGTACTCACTGCCTCCGTTTTGCTTCCTCTCTACCTGTCCAGCATCCGTTTATTGACGTTTCATCCGCTCCAAAAGTTTTGGGCTGCCTAAAACTTTTTCACAGAAAATGTATCCAGTTCGTCTGTTCTGCATCCGCTACGCATCCGCTACGCATCCGTTATGCATCCGCTATATCCGCTAGGCATCCACTACGCATCGGCGCAACTCCATCCACCCGGATGCAGGGAGGAAGCGGAACGGATGCAGAAGGAATGCAGAATGGATGCCTAGCGGATGCAGAACAGAAACAAAGCATTTAAAATGGAAAAAACGTTCGCAGAGGGGACCTATCTCCGATATTAAGGATGTCTAGAGGATGCTTAGAGGATGCCTAGAGGATGCCAAGCAGAAAACCTATACTGCCTATAAAAAGGGGGAGCAACTCGCCTGCATCTCACTTTCAGAACAGCAGCCCAGTGGTGCAGACCTCTGCAGCCTTCATCTGGCTCTTCCTCTTCCACAGCATCCAGTCATGTCCACCGTGAATTGTAATAAAGTCCTTTCGGCAGCCACCATCCTTCTGCAACAGTGCGAAGCCATCTGCAGGCTCTGTGAACTCTACTGCGAGAAGAAAAAGAGGCAGCCAAAAAGAGTCTGGGTCCAAAGATGGTTCACCAGAAGAGTAGAGGACGGACTGTACAACAAGCTGATGGTGGAGCTCAGGAATGAAGACACTCGGAAGTTTCAGAACTTCATGAGGATGCCTCCAGCCATGTTTGACGAAGTTGTGCAGCGGCTGACACCCAGGTTGACCAACGCAAACACCAGCTTCTAGCCCAGCCTGGAACCTGGGCTCAAGGTGGCACTCATTCTGCGCCACCTGGCTTCAGGGACCTCCTACAGGAGCATGCAGTACGGCTGGAGGGTGCCATCCAACACCATCAACATTGTGGTCAGAGAAGTGGTGCAGGCCATCATCGAAGAATACAAGGAGGAGCTCCTCCAGTACCCCTCCACTAAAGAAGGATGGAAGAAAGTTGCAGAGCAGTGGTATCAGAAGTGGAACTTACCACACACCGTTGGAGCCATAGATGGCAAGCACGTGGCCTGCAAATCTCCAGCCAAGTTGGGGTCTACTTATTTCAACTCCAAGGGCTTCTTCAGCATCATCCTCTTCACCATGGTCGATGCTGACTACAAGTTCATGTACATCAATGCTTCAGGCAACGGCTCATCTTCAGATGCCCAGGTGTACAATGCCAGTCACCTCAAGAAGGAGCTGGAAGGCAACCTCATCATAGGCTTCCCAGATCCAGAACCCCTGCCCAACGACACGCAAGATGTGCCCTACTTCATCATGGCAGATGACGCCTTCTCCCTCACAACCTACCTCATGAAGCCCCACACCTCCAGACTCCTCACCCGTGAAGAGAGGATCTTCAACTACAGGCTGTCCAGGGCAAGGCGGGTGGTGGAGAATGCCTTTGGCATCCTGGCCAACAGGTTCCAGGTACTTCTCACCACCATGCAGCATTGCCCAGAGACCGTCAGGAGGATCATTGAAGCTTGCTGCATCCTGCACAATCTCATGTGCACCCGCTACCCAGTCTTGCAGAACAGGCTCGTGGACCTCCAACAAGGCAATGGGGACATGGAGCCTGGGGAATGGAGGCAAGGGCGAAACCTGATCGACACTGAGGATGTGCAAGGCCCCAACAGAGCCTCACATGAAGCGAAGAAGCAGCGCAACCTCCTGAGACACTGGTGCAACTCCCCAGCTGGAGCAGTGGAGTGGCAAGACAGGATGGTAGATGCTTAATGGATGCTTCCTTCAGCCTGTCTCATCACACGGATGAGATTGGGCCATGTATGTTTGGTTGGCCTACAATGAACAGGGCGTTTAATAAAGAGTTGTGTTTATGTTGACATGTGTGGATAATTATTACATTATTATTGATAATAAAGGGCCATAGGTGTGGCACCTGGGAGGGTGGACCATACAGTCCCACTATGCTTGAACTGGAGATTTATCTATCCCACTGCTATCCTAACCCATCCCACAGCTATTACCCATCCCCCAGGTATCCTAACCATTCCAAAGCTATCCTTACCCATCCCACAAGCAAGCAAAGGCTTCAACCATTTCTAAAAGTTTCCAGCAAGACTTTATCAAAAAAAAGAAATGAAGCAAGTGTATGAATCAAAAATAGACTTTATTAACAACAAGCTATAAAACAAAAATGAGTCTCTGGTACTCCTCTTGGTCGCTCAGTCTCAGGGGTGAAGGGTCCAGATGCTGTGGAGGTGGCTGGTGCTGGAGTGCTTGTCATCAGCTCCTCCAGAAGCAGAAGCAGCAGAAGCCCCAGCCCCAGAAGAGCGAGCCCGTGCTGCAGAAGCCCCAGCAGAACCAGAGTGAGGGCCAGGGGGCGGGATGGTAGCCCTGTCCCTCTTGGAAGAGCTGGCAGAGGATGGCTGAGGCTTCATGGTTGTGGGGTTGCTGGCTGGCAGGGAGGCTGGCAGGAACCAAGGCTACCAGGAAGGCTGGCAGGGAGGCTGGCACCAAGGCAGGCAGGAAGGCTGGCAGGCAGTCAGGCACCAAGGCTGGCAGGAAGGCTGGCACCAAGGCAGGCGCCAAGGCTGGCAGGGAGGCAGGCACCAAGGCTGGCAGGCAGACATGAACCAATGCTGGCGGGAAGGCTGGCAGGCAGGCAGGCACCAAGGCTGGCAGGAAGACATGAACCAAGGCTGGCAGGAAGGCAGGCAGCAAGGCTGGCAGGCAGACCGGCTGGCAGCAAGGCTTGCAGGCAGACTGGCAGCAAGGCTGGCAGGGAGGCTGGCAGCAAGGCTGGCAGCAAAGCTGGCAGGCAGACATGCAGGCAGGGCAGGCAAGGCAGTCGATGTTTCCGGCAGCAGGTCTTTCCTCTGAATGGCGACCTGCTTCCGAGCTGCTTCTGTTATATTCGTGGGGCTGACAAAATGCATCCTCCCCACATGCGCAATTAACGCCAGGCATCCTTTAAGCTTCCGCTGTGCATCCACTGTACATCCGCTGTGCATCCACTTCATCCATTCGGCGTCCGCTCTTCATCTGCTCTTTCCATTCCACGTCCGCTTCGCTGAGGCCCCCCGGAAGCCCTGTGGATGTGCCATCTACTCCCATTCGCTTCCATCTGCTGGGCTTCTGTTCCGCATCTGCTTTGCATCTGCCCTGCGTCCTCCCCATGTCGGTGTTATCCTCTCCGGTTATGCAAATTTTTGCTCCTTTTGAGAGCGGATGGAACATTTTGCTCGTCCGCTGTATCCTTTTTGCATCCGTTGGCCAGTGTGACATTGGCTTTATGCTCTGCATCACTTGGAGGTCACCTTTGGAACTTCTGTTAGCCAGCAGAATATTCTGCACATATTTTGCACAAGATACACAGAAATCTCTATCTAAAAGAGATCTTAGACAGCTTGTAAAGGCTAGGTCCCACTGGCCGACAGATGCAAAATGTTTGCAAAAAGGACACAGCGGACAAGCAAATTTTCGAGGGTGGCTCCATCCGTTGTCATCTGCTCTAAAAAGTGGCAAAAATTTTCATAAACAGAATGGAAAAGAAAGGAAAAGAACAGACGTGGGTAGTATGTAGCAGGGATGTTAAAGGGATGTTCACAGGAAGCTTAAAGGATGTATATGGGATGCAAACGGTTCACTGCTCATCCTTTCTATTTCCATGATACTAATGCTGTGTAGATGTTCCGTGTACCTTTTGTTTCCTCCCTCTTTCCATTTTCAGCTGCAGCGGATGTGAGTGAGGATGCAGAAAGGATACAGCGGAAGTTTAACAGATGATAAATGGACATAGAACGTTTGTTGCTCGTATGTCATGGATTTACATCGTACACAGCGGAAAGTTCATCCGTTCACAAAGTTTTGTGCAGCTCAAAAATTCTTGCGCGGATGAAATCTCAGTGAACGGATGCTTGAGGGATAGAGCATATGAAACACGTATGCAGTGAGTACACAACGGATGCATAGCATTTTTCAACGGATGGCAAGCTTTTTTTAATGTTTTATATCCTCTTTGCATCCATTGGGCTTAAGTAAAGCAGTTTTTGTTTTACTTTTTAGGAACAAGATTATACATTCCTTGAAGCAATTGCAAACTTTTGCACATTTATAATACAGTAAATGTATTATTTACTGTATTATAAATGTGCAAAAGTTTGCAATTGCTGTATTATTTGGGAATTCACAAAAAGCTATAAAACACATTTATCATTGTTGTAGTAGAAGAAACTTTGTTTCTTTCTATGATGTAAACTTGGTTGCAAATTGGTGCAAACCAGAATATTCAGTCCAATCTATTGTCTTTTAATCTCAGATTCATTGAGTACAAATTAAACTGAGTTCTTCAACACATGTATTACATGCATACACTAAATGCTGTGGGAAAAAGTGTTATTGTCATTATTTGCTTTGTTGAGGGTTACTTTTTTTGCCGTACTATATTGATTCATGCAATATAGTGCACTTCATGCAAGTTTAAAAAGGTAAGCAAAGTGTGTTCCAGATCTGGTATGATCTTTTCTTATTTACTTTTGTATTTTATTTTTGTTTCTATCCCTTCCCTATTCCCCCCCCCCCTTTCACATCAAGACTATTCTAGAAAAAGTACATGGCCATTATCAAAAATCCCAATTAATAAATTGTAATTTTTAAGTTAGAGGAAGGGCAACCATGAAATAAATCTTGATATCACCAGTTGTCCTGTAACGTAGAACATACAGATCACTGAAAATCTTTATTTCTATATGGTGTAATTCTTTCATTGGATGCTGCTGTGTTATGTTAATGATACTTTGATATATTAATGATACTCACTATGATTCACATATGTTAAAACTATATTTGTATATATCTACATATATGCATGTAGATATGGACGTAAATATGAATGTCTTATTTGCATGAAGCATAAAATCTATGCATAAAGTCTAAAAAAGATCCACAATGAAGTCATTTATCCTGAGATATTCAATTATTGTAGAATTTCAGTTATCCGCAGCCTGACCATTAGTGAAAGATGCTGCTACTTGTTTAGGGAGCTCTGGATATTTGATCCTGGCTCTACACATTTCTGGTGTGGATACATGTTTTGCATAAGTGCAGTATTATACTTAACTGAGTTCATATTGGTTCAGTCTTCTGGCAGGGCCATGATTAACTCTTCATTTCACTGATAACCTGCAGTAAATATGTTGAACTCTAATTTTCACAAAAGTAACTCTTCTGTATATTTTTTTCTTTTACTCCAGTGAATCAACTCCTTGTACTATTCTCTCTAATGGTAATGGGAACAATGGGAAACCAGGGAATAGTATTATATGTGCATGTTGTAACTTCTGGAAGGCCAGGCCAAACATGCACTGTAGACTTCTGCAAAATGGAAGTCAATGTTATTTCTTCAAAACATAAATGTTAGATTAATCCCCGCTTTTAAAATAGATATTTTGCATAACTACCTTTGTCTGTTGGACTTAGCATGAATTTACACAAGACTTGTTTAAGCTAAGATGTAAGGATATAAAGAAATAACAGATGATGCAGAAAAAAACATTGGTTTTCCTATTCCGTTAATGTCTCATAAGTTTTATAGTTTATATGAAAATGAATCTTTTCAAAAATAGACCAATTTCATATTACTTAAATTGTAGGTTGAGAGCAATGGAAGGATGTTATTAATGACATTTCTGGGCAGTTTCATCTGTGCAATACGTTGCATAGGAAACCTTGATATAATAACTAAAGAAATACAATTCTTATTTTAAAGAACAAATGCTTTACTTTCTAGATGTGATAGCAAGAAAACAGGTTTCTTGGGCATTTGGATTAAGCAAAAGGATACATACAGTTCCTATGATTTCGAACAGGGGTATCCAAACTGGGCAATTAAGATCTGTGGACTTCAACTTCCAGAATTTCCCAGAAAGCAAGGTTGAATTCTGGGAATTGAAGTCCAAAAATCTTAGAATTGCCCAGCTTGAAGACCCCTGGTTCAGAGTTTGTAGAATATTGCACAAAGGTCTTGAAGATGAAAAATATACAGGGATTTGTCATTGACTTACAGCATTTCTGACATATTTGCTATCATAATGTATCTCTGCTTTGTCAGGAAAATATCAAAAATAGCATAATTGGTGTCAATAACAAGGGAAAAGTTTTTAACATCATTGCAATTCATTTGCATTTTCAGATTTCTGGAATTCAGTTAATAATTTATGTATAACAATGTCAACAGAAATATCCTTGAAAAAGCTTTGCAGTTTCTAACTGAATATGTGAAGAAATCAGTTTCCGGTAAAACACAGTATTGTAACATTTTTCCATGCATTTTGAGGAGAACCTCAAATGATATGATGTATATGCCATCCTTTTATATTTTATAGGATTATTATGAATGCAATCTTCATGTATTCATGTATTTCATGTATTTCTCAACATTGTAAGCCAGTGAGTCAGGAGGATATTCTTTAAAATTTATACATGAGATGATACAAAATGGCATTACAAGCAATGTCACTTAATTTTTTGTGCAAAGTAATTGTTAGTGTGCTGGACACATATTTATTTCATTCAGATGAAACTTGTTTTCACATCTGTTAAAAAGGCATTCACTCTTATTTTGAGGATAAAGATGTTGTTAAATTAATGCTTCAGAGGATTAGTATTTGCCAGATGAATTTCTAAATGATCCATATATGTTTGATTTGATTAATGTTATTTATACTCGGCTTTTTTTCTAAATACTTTAAAATGTATCTCCATATTACTAAAACTCTTGGGCCTGATAATTTGTTATCTTCAGTTGAGTGAAATACTGCACCACAGGGCAAAACTTTGTCAATAAAGGTACTTCAAATGGGCTAATGTACAAAATGATGGGACCTATTATCATGTTTCCCTGAAAATATGATCTATCCTGAAAGTAAATCCTAACTTGATTTTTACACATGTGCCCAATATAAGCCCTGCCCCCCAAATAAGCTCTACTCCCAAAATAAGCCTTAATTAAGATCCCATCCACTCCAGAATGCACAGATAAAAATTAAGCTAGGGTGGGGGTGGGGGGTGGAGCTGCCCTACTACTTACCTTTGGAGATTGTAGCCAGGACTTACACACCCAGACACCTTGCCGGTCCATTTTTTCTGCAGCTGGCAAGGTTGGCAAGGCTTTCCTGAAGGAACAATCTGGAGCTCTGTTATTGGCTGCAGAGGCCATCATGAAAGCCTTGCCAGATGCAGAAGAAGAAGTTCCTGAAGATCTCTGACAGTGAAAAGGAGGCTGGGTTGACACGCACAAGTCAGGTTAATTGGTGAATGACATCCCCTGAAAATAAGACCTGGTGCCTTTTTGGGTGGGAAAAAATAAGACAGGGTCTTACTTTTGGGAAAACACATTTGAGAGTTTTGTTGCCACTTCAGCACAGTTGTTCTATTGCTGATCAGCACTGCCATTGCACTGCTTCTGTCAGCTGTAGTCTAGGCTGATGGCACACCCAAAATTCTTCTGGTCACATTTCTGATAGGGTCTTTCTCTCTTCCTGATCTAGTTCAGAGTCAAGGGAGTCTTTAACTTACATATATTTGTTTAGTTCGAAGTTGCAATGGCACTGAAAAAAGTGACTTATGACTAGTTCTTGAACTATTGCACCATCCCCAGGGTCACATGATCAAAATTTGAATGCTTGGCAATCGGTATGTATTTACAACAGTTGTAGCATCCCAGGTCACATGATAACCATTTGTGATCTTCCCAGTGAGCTCAACAAGCAAAAGTCCATGGGGAGAAGTGAGATTTGCTTAATGACCATGCAATTCATTAAAGAACCAAAGTGATTTGTGTAACAAATGTGGCAAAAGAGGTCGAAAAACCGGGCATGACTCACTTAGCAATCGTCTTGCTTAGAAAAGGAAATTCTGCTCCTAGAAAAGGAATTTCCTTTTCTTGCTTAGAAAAGGAAATTGTGCTCATAACTTGAGGAGTGCCTGTGATATATGCAAGGTTAGTTCCTAATCATGAGGAAGGTCTTATTGCCAGGCTTGTATTTAACAGAAGCAGCTCTATAATATTTTCCCCAACTTATCCTTTTTCAAAGCTATTCCTACAAAAACCTAGTCCAACTAATCAACTAATTTGGTGGGTTTTTTTCTGCTACTTTTTAAGCTTTAGACTTCTGGGAAACTTCTATTTGCTTGAATCTATGTATTTTGGTTCCTCTTAAGCTATTAGACTGGTTTGGCACTATCTATGTCCAATGCTGCACACACAAAAATGTATATAAAATGCATTAAAAATGCACCTTATAAAAAAGGTGTTGAGACTCTAGAAAGTATGCATTGAGGGGCTGCCACAGAGAGGAGAAGGTCAAGCTATTTTCTAAAGCACCTGTAGGCCAGACAAGGAATAATGGATGGAAACTGAACAAGGAGAGATTTAACCTGGAAATAAGGAGAAACTTTCTGACATTGAGAACAATCAACCAATGGAACTTACTTTGGGATTGGTTCATGTGAGGTGATGATGAGGAAAAAGGGGATGGTTTGTAGTTTGGGACATTGTGGGAAATCTGGGAACCTTTTAGTTCTGAGATTTCACAGATGTGCCAGGTGCTATTCTAATAAAGGTACTTTTGAGATTATGCCTGTCTCGGAGTTCTTGATTGGAATGGAGTTTTCCTGGAATGCTGACATTATCTCAGAACTCTAACAACCTTCAGCTCTCCAAGGAGGGAAGCTGTTAGAGGTTGCTGAACCCCAAGACTGATTCCAGAAATGGAGCAGTGTGAAGAACCAGCAAAGACAGAAGGTGAGACAGAAGGGGCTTGGGGGAGCAATAAGAAGATTAATTGAATCCCTCAGCCTCCTTTTGGAGGAGGTGATGTAGGTATTGAAGCATGCAGAAGAGAGACAAGATTTAGGAGCTCAGCCCAGAGTATCAGACTCATCACAGATGGAACTGGAGGGGAAGCTGCTTCAACAGATCTCTTTCTCAAGCCCTCTACATACTGCAAGGGAGACAGACTGGAGGTGTGCCCCCCCCCATTTGGATCAGACACCTCCCAAAATGGCAACCAGGGGATTACATCCCAAAGTCAATCATTAGCAGGGATTCCAGAACAGCTTCAACAGCTTAAGGTGGAAAGTTTTGTCTCAAAGCCACAGCCTCTCTGGGCAAGCTGGAACATAATGCAGCCCACTTTTACTTTTCCCATTTTAAGGAGGAAAGGGGAATTCACCCTGGTGACAGTTGAAGATGGCCAGTGAAACAGCCCAGCCTGGCAGGATCGAGAGACAGGAGACACATATTACAATGGGTATGTTATGAACTCCAAGTCCTCCCCCCACACAAGTAGAAAGGAGATTACCTCCTGCAGAGAGTATCCATCCAGAGTGGGGATTTTTATCCTGGTCAAGGGTGGGTCCAGTGCCAGTGGATGCCAGCCCCAGAAATGCTCTGGCCCCAAAGAGAATCAGTGATCCCTTCCCAGCAAAGGGATCTGCACAGGCAGCAGACGGCAGCCACTCTCCTTTTCCTTATGCAAGGAATAAGGCAACAACCAGCCTCTTCATCACAGGCCCCAATTCAGCCCCCACTCAGAGCAATCCTGCAGAGGTTCTTCTTTCCATTTTCTAAAGCACCTGAAGGACAGACAAAGAATAATGGATGGAAACTTATCAAGGAGAGACTCAGCCTAGAAATAAGAAGAAACTTTCTGACAGTGAGAACAATCAACCAATGGAACAGCTTGCCCTTGGAAGTTGTGGGAGTGCCATCACTTGAGACCTTCAAGAAGAGATTGGACTGCCATTTATCAGAAATGGTGAAGGGTCTTCTATTTGGGGAGAGCAAGGTCCCTTCCAGATCTGATTATCTGTTATCTGTTATTTTTATTATGTACACTTTCAGCCTCCAGTACTCAGAATCTCCTGGTATATGATCGGTTGAAAAGATCCATTCAGTCAACACTGTTCATATGATTGGCCTGCAGGATGATGACATCTTTATTGAAGTTTATGTAATATAGTTTACCATTCTGGTCCAATTATAGTGGCATATAGATGTGTTTTTTGATTTCCCAGTCTCCGGTAGAGAGTGCTTATTCACATTTTTCTTTCTTATTTGGGGAGTAGAGTAAAATGATTAAAATATGTCAAGGAATAGCTTACCTATGGCCTTGAACAGGTGTTATACACCATGTTTCATCATGGTAAGCAATAACATTTTAAAAAGCCATCATTCTTAGAATGGTTACTCTAAGGCAAGATGTTTGATGCCATAGATTAATCTCAACAGTGCTTGTAATTTGGATGATCTGGTATTTCTTCATGCAGCTTTTCTTCTTTCTTAAAATACACAAATGCCCTGCGTTTCTTGAGCATGTTATTGAAAAAAGACAGAGTTTAAGTCTAAAATAAAATTGTAACTTTATGTTGGCGAAATTGTTTTGTACAAGGTTAATTAGCTGCAGACTACTAAAGTTAGTTGAGTAAATAAAATTAGTATGGTTGATACCCTTTTATCCTTGTGGCAGGGAAGCATGAAGAAAGTAGAATCAGGTAACTTTATTATGCTGCATCTGATAATTTAGCGAAGGCTAAATATAATGCCAGTGAATCATTATATTTTTAGCTTTCATTCATGTTGCTTCATTATGTTTTCAGTAAAGCAGGCAGTGTGAGGCGTTGCTCTCCTGGAGGGCTCCCCACGAACTGCCGAATGGGTTTGAGGAAAGACACGACACGCGTTTTCTCCTCGGGGTGAGCGAGCCCCGAGCTAGCTTGAGACAAACTCTTTTATTGAGGTTTGGGTGGGTAACAAAGTGTCAGAAGGCAAGCATGTGATCCTGATTAACCATACTCAAACTGACACATTGGGTTGAATATAAATATATGGCAACTATGTTTTGCAAACACAGTTGAGTGGGATGGATATCCATATTTGGGTGTCAGTAGATGTCTTCTATGTGTACAAAGCAGTTTCTACATTATGTTCAGTATTTTTCGGACAGGCCCTGTGGTTAGCGTTTCTGAGCAGTTTGCAACATCAGGTGTGGTCATATTTCTACAGAGCTTTTCTGTTGCAGAATGTCATATGCAGTGGGGTAGTTCATGATTATGTGGTTGGAACAGGATATGGACAAACAATATAGCTATAGCTTATCCAAAAGATTATATGGCTAATGCAAGGCAAAACTACCTGATCATTGCAGTAGTTTCTCCACATCTCCTCCTTTCATTTTTTATTTCAAGGGAAAGGCTGTGGCAGGTTAAGCCGGAGTGTAGCACAGACTCCTCTGAGCCTGAGAGTCACTTCCACTCACCAACCACTGGACACAGAGTCAAGTCCTCCGACTCGGCCTGTATCGTTTGACCTTACCCTATTATAGTCTGAGGAGATGTTTATGTGTTTAGAGGACTGAGTCGTCCTCATTCTCCCCATTCAAGATGAAGAGATTTTTTGCTGACATATTATCCTGTGGCATGGATTGATAGGTGTCACCGCTTTCCTGGTCCCAGAGGGTATTCTGGGATTGCAACAACAGGGTCTGCAATGAATCCATTCTACTTGTGATAAATTTAGAGAACCGATTAAACAAACATGGGCCAATTGTGCACATTAATACAAGCAAAATTAATGGTCCTATAAGAGCGCTTAACAGGGTGGTGAGCCAAGGGGAGACGTGGTACCAGCTTTTAAACCATCCTTGTTGATCCTCCCTTTCCTTTTTTCGTTTATTCAGGCCGTCCCTTAGTTTAGTCATGGAGTCCTGCACTATGCCAGAGTGGTCTGCATAGAAGCAGCATTCTTCTCTTAGAGCCAAACATAACCCCCTTCCTTTAGAAAAAGTAGGTCAAGTCCTCTCCTGTTCTGCAAGACCACTTCTGAGAGATGTTTGTAAGTGAGATATAGAAGTTTCTATTCTTTCTAAGTCTTCATCGATGGCTGCCGTAAGGTCACTGTATTGAATATATTGATGTGCGAAAGAAGCTATTCCAGTTCCTGCTCCAGTTAGGCCAAGTCCCACCAGAAGAGCTATTGTGAGAGTGGAGATAGGTTCTCGCTTGCGTCTTATGAGTTGTGATCCTGAGTAGGTTTTATAGACTTCATCCTCTGTGTGGATGTATAGGCGTGGTATGACCTGGACAAGGATGCAAAAGCCTTTGGTGCTTATCACATGGCTGTGGGCACAGGCTGTAGGGCCTGTAGAGCAGGCCCACCATCCATCTTTAGGTGGTATGTAAAAGAGTGTTGTGTCAATCTCGCTATGTGTTGTATTGCAGTACTGTTCATACTGTGTGGGTACCTGTCCAATGCAGGTTCCTTTTCCTGAGATTGACCGCAGTGTTTGTGAGCCATGTTTCCATCTGCATGCCTTGTCATCTGAGGAAGTATTGTATGGAGAAACAAGCCCCACAGCTTTGTAATATGGGGGTTGGACATTGTAGCAAAACCAGCAGGTTTTAGTAATGTTGGGATTGGTGCTATTTACCAATTGGTAGGTGGCTTTGACAATGTCCCAGAGAGGGTTCCCAGGGCGGCTCTGTGAAGGAGGGTAAGAATAAACAAGAGGAGCATGTGAACTTTTCTCTGGAGTACTGGTGGGTTGTGGGGGTGGCATCTTACAGTTGGTTAGTATATTCTTGGGGGCTACCGGCACAGGGGGTTCTATGAGGGTTTATATTAGTTTTATGGTGAAAATGTTACCTGGGTCTCTGTCGTTATCATAAACACGACCTCCCCAAGTGACCCCTGCTTGCCATCCCCTATACCTTTTTCCCTGATTGGTGAAAGAAATTTTTACCGGATTACAATTCTGGTATACTCCTCTTTGGTTTCGCTTACATATTACGTTCTCGCCAGTCCTTTTGAGTATAATAAAATCATATTTGAGAGGAGGGTCCCATGATATTTCTCCCGTGGAGACGCAGCTCCAGTCTGCACAAAAGTAGTGGTGCTTATCACATGGCACCCTTATCACATAAGCACCCCCCACATTTCTTCCGGTGTGCTGCATCCTTCTTATGGCCAGGGCAGACATAGAGGGGCTGTTGCTTGACCCATTTGTGGCTAATGGTGGTGTCCATCATTATACCAAAGTCAAAGTACAGATCAGGAAACCAGGATCAAGTGGATGAAGTGGAGTTCAGGTTGTCTGCGTGTATGTCCAGTACTACCCATGTTAACTTTTGGGGCTGATGAGGATTGGGTTGCACACAGTTAGAAGTATAAAAGGCAATGCTCAGTAGCTGAAGGGCAACAGGAAACCACAGCATTCTTCCCGGTTGAGGCATGGCTTTAGGGAAATGAGAAGGGAACTGTCTTTAATGTGACTTAACCAAATACAGTCTGGTGTGTCTGGCTGGAACCCAAAGCACTCGGTCCGGCAGCTGGACGGCTGTGTAGCCTCGATCCCAGGTGATGAGATCAGCAGGTCCTTGCCAAGTCAGGTCCGGCAGGCAGCAGTAGTAGACTTGAGGATGCTGTTGGGCTGCAGATGGGGAGGCAGAGAAATGACAGCATGCGGCAGACAATGGGGGGGTGCCAGTCAGGTTGACAAAGTTTAAGACATGAAGACATAGATTCAATGTGTTTTGCACTGCTGGGAGGCCAGGGGCTGTTTTCCCCTGTTTTTTCGTATATCGGTCAAGAGCTGTTTTTAAAGTTAGATTGGCGCGCTCTACCAAGGCTTGACCTTGACTATTGTAGGGAATACCAAACTTGTGTGTGATTCCCCATATGTTACAAAAGTCCGCAAAGGCTGTACTAATGTAAGCAGGACCATTGTCTGTTTTAATCTCTTATGGGCATCCCAGCGATGCAAAGGTACGAATGCAGTGATTAATTACATGTTTTGTGGATTCACCCCTTTGAGGGGTTGCCATGATGAAGCCTGAATAAGTTTAGATGGAAACATGGAGATATTTCCATGGGGCAAAGGATGGATATTGAGTTACATCCATTTGCCAGATTTGACAAGCTTGAGTTCCTCTGGGGTTAACTCCCATAGGAAGAGAATGTGCTTGTTGGCTACAAGTAGGGCATTGCTGTAAAATAGCAGATGCTTCTGTAGCCGATAAGCCAAATTGTTTCATGAGCGCCTTTTTGTTTTGATGAAAATAAGAATGACTTTCCCAAGGAGTTTGGGAGGAAATAGAAAGTGCTGTCATAGAAGATTTCAGAGAAGCAGCTGATGTCGCAGCGTCGGCTCGGTCATTTCCTTCCTGTAGTATTCCAGGGAAGGGTTGATGACTTCGAATGTGAGAAACATGAAAAGGAGAGTGGCGAGTAGAAATGAGTGTTTGCAATTTAATAAAGAGAGTAAGTAGTTCAGAGTCAAGAAACGGAGAAAGGTATGATTCATAGATGGAGGATACGATTTGAGTTACATACAGGCTGTCAAGAATTAGATTGAAAGGTTGAGAAGGAAACATCTGAAAAGCAAGTATAGATGCAAAGAGTTCTGCTCTCTGAGTGGATTTCTGGGGTGGTGTTATCTTCGTGTGCCACTGGCCATCCTGTTGCCAGGCACATGCCCAAAAGTTTTGCTCCCATCAGCAAAGACAGTAAGTGCATGAGGGATCGGTTGAAGAGAGTGAGGGGAATTCCATGAAAAAGGTACAGTTTTTAGTAACAGTAGTCTTGGGTCTGGAGGCGGATGGCAGGAGACTTCTCCTGGCCAATCAGCAAGTGCAAACTGCAATTCATCAGACATAGACAATAACGATTCCTAGATAGAAAGAGAAAAAGGAACATACAGCACAGAATGTTCTAAACCTATAGGGAGTCTACAACGATAGCGAGCCTTTGAGATAAGTAAAGAAAGTTGTGTGGGTTTGGGAGTGACAGATGTTCGGGAAGTATGAGGAAGGTGGAGCCACTCAAGAATGAGAAGCTGTGGCAGCCCTTCCCTCTGGACCAGGGCAGCCATAGGCAACATGACTGTATTTAAAACTAGAATGGAGACAGGGACATTAGAAGCAAATCTATCCACCCACACTGAACTTAGGGCTGTATTGACTTGTTCCAATGCATGAAGTTGTTGAGTGTTAAAGGTGATTCAGTCTGCAGGATGAGAACCTTGTGTAAGGGCAGAGAAAAGGGGAGAAAGTTGTGCAGTAGTAAGGGCCATATAGGGGCAAGCCCAATTAATGGACCCTAAGTACTGTTGTAATTGAACAAGGGTAGGATTTTTAGAGAGATGTAAGAGAGGCATGCTTGGAGCTGCAGCTGAGCGAAGGACAACATGACCCAGGTAAGAAAAGGGAGGTGTAAACTGAATTTTTTCAGGGGCTACAGTCAGCCCCCCCTTCTGTAAGATTGTTAGAAGAGTAGGTAAATGAGGTTTGAACGTCCCAGGAGGTCCTGGGGCAGCAATTAAGATATCATCCATGTAATGATAGACCAGAAAGGAAGGAAAAAGAGTACGGAAAGGTTGAAGGATTTTATCCACATAATATTGACACATAGTAGGACTATTGAGCATTCCCTGGGGTAAAACTTTCCACTGATAGCGAGAAGTAGGCTTTGCATTGTTGAATTCAGGGACAGTGAAGGCAAATAACTGCCTATCTTTTGGATGCAACAAGATAGAGAAGAAACAATCTTTTAGATCTATGACAGCTAGATCATAATCCCTAGGGATGATGTTTGGGTTTGGAAGACCACACTGTAAAGGGCCTATAGGTCGAATAATGGCATTAATTTGCCTGAGATCAGACAAAAATCTCCATTTTGCTGATTTCTTTTTTATAACAAAAACTGGAGTATTATAGGGACTAAAAGCTTGGTTCTTGCACCAAGGAGTGCAAAGCAGTTAGCTTTTCCTGTGTGAGAGGCCATTGATCCACCCACACAGGGATATCTGTTCTAAGAGAAAGAGGAAGAGGCAGGGGGGGGGTGAAAGCCATGCTATCAATCCAAAATCAACTTAGCGTGAAACTGATGCATGAGATCCCTCCCCCACAAGTTGATATGAAGGGAGAGAACAACAGGTCGGACAAAGGCAGTGACCAAAGAGTCTGGTGATCTTGCTGGCAGCCAATTTCTACTGACCTGGGCTGTCTGAATTCCGCCGACCCCCCGCACTGCCGGAGACGAATCAGTGGGCCAGTCGGGGGGCCACTCAGCAGTGCGAATCACAGAGACATCAGCTCTGGTATCTAGAACACCAGAAAAGGAACGTCCCTGTATTACAAGAGTCAGAGAGGGACGTGATCTTGAGACATGTTTTTCAATAGTCATTGCAACAGGAGGAAACCCTGTGGTTGTAGCAGGGGAAGAAGGGAGGGGGATCATGGTAGCAACCACGTCTCCCTCCTGGACGTGAACCTCCACGGTCACCATGAAGGCAAGAGCGAGAGAGGAAAGGTCTGCGGACTCTTGGAGAAAAGGGGAAGCGAGGATACCTTGAGTAACAAGATTACAATGTGGGAACACAACGGCAGGAGTGGTCTCAGGAAAGGTAACGGCCATGGATGGTCGTAAAGGAACAAAATTGTTAGTCGTAGGTAAGGAAGCGACAACAGATTCTGCAGCTGTTAGTAGTAGAATGTCAGGATCTGGTTCCAATGGAGGGATATCAGCCTTATGTGCAGGGCTAGCCGAGGGCCCCACATCTAGTTTCCCAACTGGGCAGGATTGGATCGGCAGTCTCTTGCCCAGTGAAACCCCTTTTTGCATCATGGGCAGACAGCTTTTGGTTGGCTTGTATTATTCGGAGGGGGGTGAGTCCGAGAGGACCCGCCACCAGGAGCACGGCATTGCGCCTTAAAATGTCCTGGTCTGCCACAATTGAAACAGTTCCCAGTGGGGGATTTTGTGCCCTGTAGGGCATTGGCAAGAGCCTCCATGTTATAGGCTTGAGTGCCAACTATACGGCATGCCTTTAAAAAGTCAGCCAGGGTGTTTTCAGGGTGGGCTGCAAGGGGTTGGAGGATGTGGCGACAATCAACATTCGCATTTTCAAAGGCCAATTTCAAAAGCAGTTCAGATTGGGCTGTGGGGTTCTCAATTTGACAGGCAATTGCCTTTTGCAGCTTATCTATAAAGTCTGCATAGGGTTCTGTTGGTCCCTGTAAGATTTTTGCGAAGGTGGAAGAGGCTTTGTTGCCAGACTCATCACATTTACTAAAAGCTTGCACTACACAGAAAGAAGTAAGCGGAAAGGAAGCAGCATTTGCTTGTATTTGAGCATTAATCTGAGAATTAGGGCCCGTTCCGGCAAGCACATCAGCAGTAATCCCTGGGATCCCCAAACGGATAGCAGCAGCAGCAGCAACATACGAGAAATCAGACTCCCATACCACATATTGAGGGCCAGTAAGGATCATGCGAGCAAGGTCCTTCCAATCTTGGGGGCACATGATGAAAGTGCCTGCCATGGAGTCCAAAAGACCCTTCACAAAAGGGGAACTAATGCCATAGGCATTTACGGCACTTTTCAGGTCCCTTATGATCTTCATAGGGATAGGCCCATACTGTGGAATCGGGTTCCCCTGTCCATTGGTGACCAAAGTCACTGGACATGCAATTAGATCTACATATTCCTCTGGTTCCAATGATCCCTGCACACGAGCTTGAGCTAGTGCCGTGGCCACCGCCCCGGTGGTAGGGGGTGATTAAGATTGGCAACAGAAGGATTAGGGCCAGGGACAGAAGAAGGGGGATACGGGGGAGTGACAGGGGACTGACAGGCAGTAGCAACCACCACTGTGTTGTAAGCAGGAGGCTTTGAGTCAAAGATCTGTTGTCCTCCTTTTTCCGGATACAGCAAATCAATCATGGCCATAAGGGCCTGCCACGTTGTAAATAATGGTGGAGGGGCTCGTGGGGGCTCATGGAGCCATTTCCCCACGCGCACCTATGTTGATTTTTTCAGCGACCCTTCCTCCTGATAGGCAGGGCAATGGTCTCCCAGATACTTCAGAAGGATTTTAACGTTTGATTGGGAGACGGGGTAAATGGTACTACCGTTGATTTTTGAATTTTATTAGCTTTCCTGACTAACTTCTCCAATTCTTGCAAATGCACAGTCTGCTTTTTGGATAGGTCCTGCCCCATAACTCACGTGAGGTTGCGCGATGTCTGTTCCAGACGGCAAGTAGATGGGGTGTCAGGCGGCGTAACACGGCACCCGAACTTCGTCCGCGGGTTCAACGAATCACGGAGCGGAGCCCGGGTCTGTGAATCACGTCGGGGTCACCAGTTGAGGCGTTGCTCTCCCGGAGGGCTCCCCACGAACTGCCGAAAGGGTTTGAGGAAAGACACGAGACGCGTTTTCTCCTCGGGGTAAGCAAACCCCGAGCTAGCTCAAGACAAACTCTTTTATTGAGGTTTGGGTGGGTTACAAAGTGTCAGAAGGCAAGCATGTGATCCTGATTAACCATACTCAAACTGACACATTGGGTTGAATATAAATATATGGCAACTATGTTTTGCAAACACAGTTGAGTGGGATGGATATCCATATTTGGGTGTCAGTAGATGTCTTCTATGTGTATAAAGCAGTTTCTACATTATGTTCAGTATTTCTCGGACAGGCCCTGTGGTTAACATTTCTGAGCAGTTTGCAACAGCAGGTGTGGTCATATTTCTACAGAGCTTTTCTGTTGCAGAATGTCATATGCAGTGGGTTAATTCGTGATTATGTGGTTGGAACAGGATATGGACAAACAATATAGCTATAGCTTATCCAAAAGATTATATGGCTAATGCAAGGCAAAAATTCCTGATCATTGCAGTCATGTTTCTCCACAGCAGTGGTTATGTCTTAACTTACATGATCTAATGAAAAAGTTCAGCTGTACAGTGACAGCTGTATTATTTCCCAGGTGTGTATTGCTAAGATGTGGATATTGGATAATGTGTATGGAATGCCTTCACCTTGGATGCCATTCTTCTCATCTTCTTTGTTGGCTTCCTTTTCAGATCACTGTATCCCCAAAGTGACTAACATCAGTTAGAGACACCTCTTGCCATCAGATTTACAAACAAACAAACAAACAAAAATTCAAACCAAACCCAAGGAGACGAATGCAGAAAATAAGGATGATGATAAAAGGATATAAACCATGCTAATTTTAAGAGCTGTGGTGGCGCAGTGGTTAGAATGTAGTACTGCAGGATACTTCTGCTGACTTTCAGCTGCCAGCAATTCAGCAGTTCAAGTCTCAGGCCCACTCAGCCTTCCATCCTTCCGAGATCAGCTTTTTGCCCTTTCATCTTCCCCCCTCCATTCCAGCTTTTGATGGCAGGATACCTGTGAGGCACCAAACCAAATCAAGCAGAGGTGACACCGAGGGCAATAATGGAACAGTTGCTTGATGAAATTAAGCAATATTAAAGTTGTGGATAAATTAAGCCCATGTCACACTGCCCAACGGATGCAAAAAGGACACAACGGATGAGCAAAATATTCCATCCGTTGTTATCCGCTCTCAAAAGGGGCAAAAATTTGCATAACCGGAGCGGATAACACGGACGCGGGGAGGATGCAGGGCAGATGCAAAGTGGATACAGAACGGAAGCCCAGTGGATGGAAGTGGATGGGAGCGGATGGCACGTCTGCGAGGCTTCCGGGGGACCTCAGCAAAGCGGACGCGGAATGGATACAGAGGATGCACAGCAGACGCGGAACGAAGGGAAGCAGATGCACAGTGGAAGCCGAATGGATGCCTGGTGTTAATTGCGCATGTGGGGAGGATGCATTGCATCAGCCCCGCGGATATAACGGAAGCAACTCAGAAGCAGGTCGCCATTCAGAGGAAAGACCTGCTACCGGACAGGTTGGCTGCCTTGCCAGCCCTGCCTGCATGTCTGCCTGCCAGCCTTGCTGCCAGCCTTGGTGCCAGCCTTGGTGCCAGCCTGCCTGCAAGCCTTGCTGCCAGCCTGTCTGCCTGCCAGCCTTGCTGCCTGCCTTCCTGCCAGCCTTGGTTCATTTCTGCCTGCCAGCCTTTGTGCCTGCCTGCCTGCCTGCCAGCCTTCCTACCAGCCTTGGTGCCTGCCTCGTTGCCAGCCTTGGTGCCTTCCTTGGTGCCAGCCTTCCTGCAAGCCTTGGTGCCTGCCTGCCTGCCAGCCTGCCTGCCAGCCTTCCTGCCAGCCAGCAACCCCACAACCATGTGAAAGCACAGCAAGCCTCAGCCATCTGCTGCCAGCCCTTGCAAGAGGGACAGGGCTACCATCCCGCCCCCTGGCCCTCACTCTGGTTCTGCTGTGGCTTCTGCAGCACGGGCTCGCTCTTCTGGGGCTGGGGCTTCTGCTGCTTCTGCTTCTGGAGGAGCTGATGACAAGCACTCCAGCACCAGCCACCTCCACAGCACCTGAACCCTTCACCCCTGAGACTGAGCGACCAAGAGGAGTGCCAGAGACTCATTTTGTTTTATAGCTTGTTGTTAATAAAGTCTATTTTTGATTCACACACTTGCTTCATTCCTTTTTTTTTTTTAAATAAAGTCTTGGTGGAAACTTTTAGAAATGGTTTAAGCCTTTGCATGCTTGTGGAATGGGTAAGGATAGCTTTGGCATGGGTTAGGATACCTGTGGGATGGGTAATAGCTGTGGGATGGGTTAGGATAGCAGTGGGATAGATAACCCTCCAGTGCAAGCATAGTGGGACTGTATGGTCCACCCTCCCAGGTGCCACACCTATGGCCCTTTATTATCAATAATAATGTAATAATTATCCACACATGTCAACATAAACACAACTCTTTATTAAACGCCCTGTTCATTGTAGGCCAACCAAACATACGTGGCCCAATCTCATCCATGTGATGAGACAGGCTGAAGGAAGCATCCATTAAGCATCTACCATCCTGTCTTGCCACTCCACTGCTCCAGCTGGGGAGTTGCACCAGTGTCTCAGGAGGTTGCGCTGCTTCTTCGCTTCATGTGAGGCTCTGTTGGGGCCTTGCACATCCTCAGTGTCGATCAGGTTTTGCCCTTACCTCCATTCTCCAGGCTCCATGTCCCCATTGCCTTGTTGGAGGTCCACAAGTTTGTTCTGCAAGACTGGGTAGCGGGTGCACATGAGATTGTGAAGGATGCAGCAAGCTTCCATGATCCTCCTGACGGTCTCTGGGCAATGCTGCATGGTGGTGAGAAGTACCTGGAACCTATTGGCCAGGATGCCAAAGGCGTTCTCCACCACCCGCCTTGCCCTGGACAGCCTGTAGTTGAAGATCCTCTCTTCACGGGTGAGGAGTCTGGAGGTGTGGGGCTTCATGAGGTAGGTTGTGAGGGAGAAGGTGTCATCTGCCATGATGAAGTAGGGCACATCTTGTGTGTCGCTGGGCAGGGGTTCTGGATATGGGAAGCTCACGATGAGGTTGCCTTCCAGCTCCTCCTTGAGGTGACTGGCATTGTATACCTGGGCATCAGAAGATGAGCCGTTGCCTGAAGCATCGATGTACATGAATTTGTAGTCAGCATCGACCATGGCAAAGAGGATGATGCTGAAGAAGCCCTTGGAGTTGAAATAAGTGGACCCCAACTTGGCTGGAGCTTTGAAGGCCACGTGCTTGCCATCTATCGCTCCAACGGTGTGTGTGAAGTTCCACTTCTGATAGCACTGTTCTGCAACTTTCTTCCATCCTTCTTCAGTGGAGGGGTACTGGAGGAGCTCCTCCTTGTATTCTTCGATGATAGCCTGCACCACTTCTCTGACCACAATGCTGATGGTGTTGGATGGCACCCTCCAGCCATACTGCATGCTCCTGTAGGAGGTCCCTGAGGCTAGGTGGCGCAGAGTGAGTGCCACCTTGAGCCCAGGTTCCAGGCTGGGCTGGAAGCTGGTGTTTGCCTTGGTCAACCTGGGTGTCAGCCGCAGCACAACTTCGTCAAACATGGCTGGAGGCATCCTCATGAAATTCTGGAATGCCCGAGTGTCTTCGTTCCTGAGCTCCACCATCAGCTTGCTGTACAGTCCGTCCTCTGCTCTTCTGGCGAACCATCTTCGGACCCAGACTCTTTTTGGCTGCCTCTTTTTCTTCTCGCAGTAGAGTTCACAGAGCCTGTAGATGGCTTCGCACTGTTGCAGAACGATGGTGGCTGCCGAAAGGACTTTGTTACAATCCACGGTGGACATGACTGGATGCTGTGGAAGAGGAAGAGCCAGATGAAGGCTGCAGAGGTCTGCACCGCTGGGCTGCTGTTCTGAAAATGAGATGCAGATGAGTTGCTTCCCCTTTTTATAGGAAATATCGGTTTTCTGCTAGGCATCCTCTAGGCATCCTCTAGGCATCCTCTAGACATCCTTAATATCCCTCTGCAAATGTTTTTTTTTCCATTTTAAACGCTTTGTTTCTATGCTGCATCCGTTCTGCATCCGTTCTGCATCCGTTCTGTATCCGTTCTGCATCTGTTCCACTTCCTCCCTGCGTCCGAGCGGATGCGAGTTGCGCGGATGTGCAGCGGATGCCTAGTGGATATAGCGGTTGCATAACGGATGCGTAGCGGATGTCTAGCGGATGCGTAGCGGATGCAGAATGGAAGAACTGGATACATTTTCCGCGCAAAAGTTTTGGGCAGCCCAAAACGTTTGGAGCGGATGAAACGTCAATAAACGGATGCTGGACGGATCGAGAAGAAGCAAAACGGAGGCAGTGAGTACATCGCGTTTTCCAACAGATGGCAAGCTTTTTTGTCCATTTTACACCCTCTTTGCATCCGTTGGTTCAGTGTGACATGGGCTTAAGGGATAGCTTGAAGGAAAAGTCAATAACAAGGATAGAGAAAGCTAAGAGTAATGATTTGAAGAATCACAAAAATCCACTGTGGATAAAGTTTTTGGGAAAGCTGCATCCAAATAGAAGAAGTGGTGTGATGCTTGTTGGTGACAACAAAGTCAATGAAGGAAATTAATTGAGCACAGGTCTTTATATTTAAACAAAACAGTTTGGGAAAGAAGTTGTTGAACAGGAGATCACTAGATCACTAGATCTTTCAAGAGCAGTTCCGAGGTCTCTCCATGGTCACAAGCCATGGTCATCCCCATCTTCAAAAAGGGAGACTCCAGCCTAGTTGAAAATTACAGACCAATCTCTTTATGCTGCGTCACCTGTAAAATCATGGAATCAATTATTAACAAATCCATCATCCTCCACTTAGAAACCAACAAGCTACTCTCTAATAAATAATTTGGTTTCAGGAGAAAACTATCCTGTAATTTACAACTCTTACACTGCAAAATCATATGGACCACACAACTCGATCAGGGCAAAGCAATAGATGCAATCTACATAGACATCTGTAAAGCCTTTGATACAGTGGTACACAACAAACTACTCCTAAAACTAAAATCTTATGGTATCTCTGGACACCTGCATAACTGGATAGAAGCATTCCTGTCAAACAGACAACAAATGGTCAAAATTGGGAGCGTCCTATCAAATTCTGTACCTGTCAACAGTGGTGTCCCCCAAGGCAGTGTTCTAGGACCAACTCTTTTCATACTCTACATAAATGACCTCTGTGATCATATTTAGAGCAACTGCGTTCTCTTCGCTGATGATGTAAAGCTATTCTACACATACAATACTGCTACCCTTCAAAAAGATCTTGACTATGTATCAGAATGGTCAAACAAATGGCAACTTCAAATCTCAACAAATAAATGCTCTGTCCTACATATTGGCAAAAAAAATCAGAAAATAAAATACAGGCTGAATAGTCAAGACCTTGTTGATGATCCAAATTCTGTCAAGGATCTTGGAGTACTCATCTCTAATGACCTAAGTGTTAGAGCCCACTCTAACTACATAACCAAAAAGGTGTTAAGAGTTGTTAACCTAATCTCACATAGCCTTTTTCTCGGTAATATAACAGTAATAACTGGATCATACAAAACATTTGCAAGACCAATACTCAAATACAGCTCATCAGTCTCGAACCCACATTACGTATCTGATATTAACTCATTTGACAAAGTCCAGAAATATTTCATAAGAAGAGTTCTCCATTCCTCTACTCATTGCAAAATACCTTATGCCACCAGAGTTGAAATTCTAGACCTAGAAAACTTAGAACTATGCCGCCTTCAGTCCAATCTAATTATAGTCTATAAAATCATACATTGCAATGTCCTACCTGTCAATGAATACTTCAGCTTCAACCATGACAACACAAGAACAAACAATAGATACAAACTCAAGGTTAATCACACCAAAATTGATTGCAGGAAATACGATTTCAGCAACAGAGCGGTCAATGTCTGGAATACTCTACCTGACTCTGTGGTTTCTTCCCCAAACCCCAAAAACTTTAAGCTTAGACTGTCTACTATTGATCTCACATCTTTCCTAAGAGGTCTTCAGGGGGCGCGCATCAGCACACCAACATGCCCACCATCCCTGTCCTATTGTTTCTTTTTTTTTTTAATTTTTCTTATATGTATCCATTTATTCATAACTATGTTTTTACGCATACCTATTATCTTGTAAGCAATTGACAAAAATAAATAAAATAAATATATTAGAAAAAAAATTTTTTCATACAATTTAAACTTCCAAAATAGATGTAATTTTCATTAAAAAATGTTAAATAGAAATGTTAACAATATTTATCTTGGCAAAGATCAGATGGCTCATTATCACAGAAATAATTATACATTTGCCATCTAAGCTATAGCATTTTGCTCTGGCTTTTTCAGAGAACTTTAAATAATAATCCAAATGGACAATTTCTTTCACTATTTCACCTTCATTCCCACTACAGGACCATGTGAGTCTTGACCATTTCTGATGGTCAATTGTTGATAGAAAGAAATATCAGGAGGAGATGTGTGTGTGTGTGTGTGTTTGTGTGTGCGTGTGTGTATCCTGTTACCCCCAAAAATATGATGTATCCTGAAAGTAAGCCCTAGCTTGATTTTATTATGTGTGCCCAATATAAGCCCTACCCCCAAAATAAGTCCTAATTAAGATCCCGCCCACTCCAGAATGCACAGGTAAAAATTAAGGGTGGGGATATGGGGGTAAAGCTTACCTTACTACTTACCTTTGAACAGCTGTAGCCAGGCCTCACACATCCCAACACCTCCCTCACCAGCCTATTTCTTTTGTAGCCAGCAAGGCTCTCCTAAAGGCCTCTGTAGCTGATAACAGAGTCCCAGATTGATCTGGAGCTCTGTTATCAGCTGCAGAGGCCTTCAAGAAAGACTTGTGGGCTGCAGAATAAGTTCCCGAAGGCCTCTGACAGTGAAAAGGAGGCCGGGACCGATATATCACACACACACACACACACACACACACACACACACACAATGTTTATATTGATCCAAATCTTAGTAGAGCTAAGTATGGGTAATGTTGAACAGAGTTCGAGTGCTGACATGAAAGTTGTTCCTTTTAGGCCTTCCTCCACACTGCCCACCTAACTGCAACAAAATAATGCCCTTTTCAGGACTGTTGAATGTGAATAGATTTCAGTTTTTTTCAAATTCCCTCACCAGCTACTTGCAAAAAAATAATAGCACTTTTCTAACAATGAAGGGTTCTATAATGGCAGACCTCCTGAATGACTCCTTGAGATGAATTATGTTGATAAAAAAAGCCTGGGTAAATAATGGACTGAAAATAAAATATAATCCTGAGAGCCATTATGTGGGGGAATTGAGGGCAAGACCAGCAAATAATTAATTTGCATTATGTCCAGAGTGTTTTTAAAGTAATGCAATAATAATTTGACATTAATATTACATTACTGATATAATCCTTTGGTTGCAAGGTGACTCAATGATGGGATAAATCACCATAACTTGGAATTACCATTCAGTGGGAAAGAGAAAAAATAGAGAAAGAAATGCAAAGGGTAGGGCTAAAAAAAAGAAAAGAAATAAAAACAAACAAGGAAAAATAGAAAGTCCCTCCATAAAGAAAAAGAAAACATCAAGGACAGGCTTTTGTTGCTTGTTCCTTTGAGCTTCATCACCTAGTTGCATTTCCAATTCAGCTGAGATTTGGATTAGAAAAATATTGAGAACTATTTTTATGTAACTTGTTTCTTTACATCAAATACTGATTTTAGGGGACCTCTTCAACCAGCTGCTGTTGTTTCTTGACATTGCTGGTGTTTTGCTCAGAGTATCCCCAGCCCTCCCCACCATCCCTGAGATTTGAGAGTCTTTGAAATTACAAGATAGAACGGTGGAGGAGGTAAAATACTATGACAACACTCAAGTTCTTGTTAACATAGATTTATTATTTTATAGATGTTCTGGCATTTGGAAAACAGCAACATTCTTTTTGATATTCTTAATTGAAAGGATTTATTTAAACCAATAAGCAGATTTACACTTACATCTAGGCATACATGTTCAATTCTCATTTATTCAGTCCTCTAAATTTGTTTCTCACTGTGGCCTACCAGATAAATTCTGCATTTCTGGAAAGCCTCTTATTTGTAGGTTTCACGTGCATGCACACCCTTTAAAATTAGCTTTCCGTTTCATACTGGCCTGAAGAGGTCTTTCTCGAAGCAAATGTTGTTATATACAATACAGTTCTCACATATACAGCAACATAAACAGCAACATATACAGAACTGCAGTCAGAAAAAGGCACATCTGCAACTACATATGGCATTTGGCTTGGGCATTTAGCTTGGGCACCATGCCCTGGCATGACCAGTTAAATTCCACTAGCATATACTAAAGGTCACCTGGGCTGGGAAGATCCAGGGCATACTTTGCACATCATCAAATTAGTCCTGCCTAATGTGATCCAGTTGTTTGAGACTATCAACATAAAGGAATTGGGATGCCTTCTTCATTTCAGAAAAACAAATTGCATTGTCTCCATCATCTGATTCAATTTATTAAAACAAACTGTGACTACCATGTTGGATGTTGGGGTGGGAAGACATTAATGTCATGCATTCATTAATGTCATTCCTCCCTCCCTCCCCCTCTCTCTCTCTCTCTGTGTATGTGTTGTATTTGTATACAATTGGGTGAAACTTTCAAAGGGTCATGTTGATCCTTCTGTGGGACATGGCTTCCATAAAGTTTTAAGGAGAGGTTACTTTGTCACACCACTACACTTTGTTCACTTGCCCTTTCAAATGCTTTCCATACTGGTGATCTACTCAAGTTTTATAACATTGCCCTAATGCAGGGGTCTTCAAACTTGACAGCTTTAAGACTTGTGGACTTCAACTCCCAGAATTCCTCCTCCAGTCATTCCTCCTCCCAGGAATTCTGGGAGTTGAAGTCCACAAGTCTTAAACTTGCCAAGTTTGAAGACCCTTGCCCTAATGCATATTTTAAGGCACTACTGCATTAGAAAAGCTTTTCTTTAAATACACATCTCCGTCAAACATAAGGAGCCCCACCTTTTCTTTGCTGTGCAGATACTGTAGTTTGTTTCAGTAAACATTTGAGAATAATGAATACTGGTAGGCTATTGACCATGCCATGTCAGAAAACTCCACTAGCAGATCATTGACTTAAAAGAACTGCATGGGGCAGATTTCATTTATACTCTTAGCCCTGTATGGATAGACACAGAGAATCTCCCTCCACTCCCAAGTGGACAAGGAATGATTAGTATGCACCACCATTTTATAGGACAGGTGTTTTTTCAAACCTTGGCAACTTTAAAACAGGTGGACTTCAATTCCCAGAATTTCTCAGTCAGCATGGCTGGCTGAGAAATTCTGGGAGTTGAAGTCCACCCATCTTACAATTTTCACAACCGAAAGATCCTCAACTAATAGAAGTCTGCAAACTTTCTATAAACATTTAGCTAACAAAATTGCTCTATGCCTTCTCCTTATGACCAAAACTAAAGAACTGTACATATTGCTATTTTCTTAACCTGGCTCCTTTCAAAGCAGGATAGGATATTTTTTTTGACCCAGGTAAAATCTTTTTTAAACACTGTAATGGGTTGTATTCTTTTTAAATAACAATAAGTGAAATTATTTCATTTCCCAGCATTAGATATGAAACGAAGAGTCAATCTGCCAACAACAACAACAAAAAGCTTTATACCTTGGATTCATTTTTCCCTCTTTCAAGCTTTAGCTGTTTGCCCTAAAGAGTCCTGGGCGTCTTTAGAAGCCTTATTTGTTACACAATAAACCAGTCTGTCTTGTACAGATATGCAGTTTTGTACACAATATAGTGTGCCTAAGTGCACATTTAAGTACAATATCTATACCGGAGAGAAAATAATTGATTTAAGAGAGATGACAGCTCAGTAGCTCATTTCATACTTTCACAATTTAGCAATTTTTCCGGAAGCCTCTCGTTTTCTGTTTCCTTCCACAGTGCTGCTCATCTTGGCTTTCCATCAATTTACCTCAAGCATCTAAAACAGCAAGGGACATTTCTGAACAGCCTGGAGTATTCATCCTGGATCTGAAATGAAAAGATAGCATGAGCACCTTAGCTTACTAACAGGT
The DNA here is from genome assembly GCA_015471245.1 of Laticauda colubrina. Classification (NCBI taxonomy): domain Eukaryota; kingdom Metazoa; phylum Chordata; class Lepidosauria; order Squamata; family Elapidae; genus Laticauda; species Laticauda colubrina. Next base: position 24,764,225 of record BLBF01000020.1, on the reverse strand, counting down.
AAATATGTATGTTTTAAGCCTCTTCTACCAAATGTGGCCTATTTTGGCAATTCTTGACTCACTTTTAAGCATGGGGCACCAAACTAAATCAGACTTCAACATTGCTATAATGCATTTAATGTGTGCATTACCAACTCTCTCTAGTTTGGATTATATTCTTCTTTAGATCTTACTCAAATCTGAATCAGCTATTTAAGGCCAGCATGATATTGCTCTGGAGAACAGCTATTTTTTTGTTTGTTTATTTATTTATTCATAAACTTTCCAACTGATTTCTGGGGACTGTTATGTTTGTAAGAAATTATTAGTCACTTGATCCCAAACATGTTGTGGGTTTCTCCATATCTGGTGAATATGAGCCATAGTGGCACAATGGTTAGTGTGCATTACTGCAGGCTACATCTGCAGGCCGCCTGTAATTTGGCAGTTCAAGTCTCACCAGGCTCAAGGTTGATTCAGCCTTCCATCCTTCCCAGGTGGGTAAAATGAGGACCCATACTGTTGGGAGCAATATGGTGACTCTGTAAACCACTTAGAGAGGACTGTAAAGCACTGTAAAGCGGTATATAAATCTAAGTGCTATTGCTATTGCTGTTCTAAATTCCTGGTAATTCCTGGTGAATATTTTTTTGAAATTATCAATTTGGAAACTTAATTTTACAGCCCTGCTTAATGTTTTTTTCCAAGTATTAAACATGATTCCTTCTTTCTTTAAATTGTTACCCTTTTGCACTTGTGCAAATAAACAAAAAATAATCTTCCTCATCATTCTATCAATGAGTCAGTCAATCAACTTCATCCTTGTTACTCTATGATTGCTCCTATCTTTCTATAAAATGGAAGTGGATACCTAACTCCTGTATCCTAAATCCCAGAATAAGTTCAGAGAATGGGTGTTGTTTTGACAAGGGGCTACAAACAAAGGGCCCTTTCTCAAGGCCTCCAAACAGAGGCAACAGTTGCCTTGTTAACTATTTCAGAAAGATATAATTATATAAGCATGTCTTCCAAAAACTTTTGCCCTTCACTGCAAAGGCACTCTGCAGACTTTTCTGTTCCAGTTTTAATGCATGTTTTCTACTTTCTGTTAATAGATTCCTTGATGTCTGGATCAACTGCGGTGTCTCATCTGAGATAAGATGTGTTCAGTTATTCTCCCAAGTGTCAAGGGAAGGAAAGTGGGGATGAAGGGTCTCTTTAGACTACACCACCTTATGAGAAAACTATTCAACATGTTTCTGGAAGACTGGACAGTCTTCAAGAATGTCTTACCTGGATTACTCATGCAGGTGGGGGTAGAAGATGATTGCTAAAGAGATGTTGCAATCCTGTTTCCTTTTGTTTGTGAGAGTATAGGTAAAGAAGCAGCAGGGGGATGGGTTCTTAGAGCCTCTCAGATAGAAACCATGGAATTGGAGAACTGACAGCATCAGACCTGCTCTCTTATTTTCTTCCCACTTCTTCTCTTGCCATGAGTGGTAGGAAAAATGGTGGGAGAAAATGGCATTTCTGGTGCAACTTTTCCAATCCAAAGAAGTAATGATTGCATAGTATTGGAAAATTGACAGCAAAAGACTTGCTCAGACTTCTCCTTGCTTGTGTTGCTAGGGTGATAAGGGGAGAAGTAGACAGGCAAGAAGGAAACAGCCATTCTGATGCCATGTAACTAATTCCTAGAGTGGTCATTTAATGACAGTTCAACACCATGGGCCTTCTCTTCCAGTAATTGTTACCCAAAGAGGCTTTCCCCACTCTTTTTCCTTTTCCTTATTATATTGCCCTTATTCTGAGGGTGGTGTACCAGTGCAGTGCAGATATCAGAGAAGTTTTATATACTAGTTTGGTTTGCAGTTTGAGTACCAAGATTACTACTTGGAAAATGCAAGTAATAGTTTCAGAAAAGGTTCTTTTACTGAGACTGGAGCTTGGGTGACTAATTATCCAATCAAACTTTCCAATAGCCAATTTTATTCAAGCTCTTCTGAAACAGCTCTGGTTTTCAAGTAGCTGCTATTTAAAGGAAGGAAAGAAGGAAGGAAAGAAGGAGGGAGGGAGGGAAGGAAAGAAGGAAGGAAGGGAGAGAGGGAGGAAGATGAAGGAGGACACAGAGAGAGTGACTGACTAAGTAAGTAAGCAAGTAAGTAATATATTGACAGAATGACAGAAAGGGAGGAGGGAGGAATATATTGGCAGAAAGACAGGAAAAGAGGGAGGAAGGGAGGGACTGTAGGAAGGATGGAAGGAAGGAGAAGAACATTTTAAGGATAATTTTGTATAAATGCACCTCATGGTCTATTTACATCTATACTGAAAAAAAACCTTACTTTTCGTGACAGCACACAAAGAAATATAAAGATGAATAGTCCCTGAAATGCATTGAAAATTGTGAAAAGATATGCCGTAGCCACTGATCCCTGGATGACATGGAGCACACCAAAAATCCACGTAGCCCCCAGAAGAAAAAGGAGAGAAAGTGCCCCTCGTGCACAGGATCTAGGGAGAAGGGAAAGAAGAGCTGTTAGCCTTGCTTCTCTTCCTAGTTCCTTCCCTTAAATATGAGTCACTGACAAACCCTTGCATTCTGCTTTGCAGTGACATGGTTTCTGCTTTAGGGTGTGCTGCAGTACCATGGCTGAAATAAAATTCCTATTTTGTTTTCTGAACAGTCACCAACAAAAGTGGAAATGCTGATGGCTTCTAAACACTAGCTGTCTTAATCTTCAAATCTGTTTTCTCTAGTGTGCTGCAGAACCATATGATTTGATTTTAAATCTACTGTTGGTGCAATTCCCCAAGGTAAAACATATGTCTGTTATGAAGTATAGCCCCTAAGAAACCTTGGAAAAAAAAATGTATGGTATGTTCTGAGGTCAGCAAATGTGCCAGGCATCAGAGGGAACTTTTGGGCTGTTTTCTCTATTCCAGCCTCAGAGATAGTGCTTAGTTTGGTCAAAAGACAGACTTTCCCCTTATTCTGAAACCATTTTGCTTTCCCAATGCAAAGGAAGTTTAAATTGTTGCAGGGTCAAGATATTGACTCCCAAGCAGCTCACAGATCGGTTCCCTGAGATTATTTCTCTCTTCATATGCGAACACATTCTAATATAAATTACTCCAGCTTTGGTCATGAGCTATGACAAATTACACAGTGTGCTTTTGCAAATGGACTCAGTCATTAATTTTCTCTTTCATTTGCAGCCCACTGGTTTTGAACTTCCTTTGCAGAAAATTGTTTTCCCCTCCCTCTCCCTCCCTCTCTCCCTCTCTCTCTCTCTCTCACACACACACATCCCCCCCCCCCCCCGCATCGTCTCTCTTTTCTTGCTGCTTCCTTAGATTTGTACCGTATAACCATTTGACTCCATTAGGCTTGGTGCTCTGTGAAAGCTGATCAGGTGGAGAATGGGAGCAAAGTGATCAATCAAAGAGCTGCTAAATCCTAACTATAAATCTAGTGCAATGACTTGAAACAACACGAATGTTTCCAAGCAACAAAAACAGTAAGTTGCTTTCAATGGTCCCTATAGCACATTCCAGCTTTTCCAGCACAAATGGTTTTCAAGGGCTCTATAAATCAGTTTTAAAGAAAGCAGATTGATGGAAAAATCATAGCATCCCATGAAATAAAAAAAAAAGAATAACAATAAAAAATAAACCCTGGTGAAGGAATTAAAAAAAAAGGAACACCTATTTCTATAATTTCTCTGGAAATGGAGTGAAACATCAAAAGTTTAGAACTTCCGAGAGTTTAGAACAAGAGAGTTAAGCATATCTTTGGCTCCCTTTACTAAAGGATTTGGATTCTTATGCAATATTAAAACTTTAATCTTGCTTTCAAGAGTAAGATGGTCATATCAGCTAGACTTAATCCCAGGTTTGGTTTTTTTCCCATATATAATATTTGTTGTTAAAAAAAAAACGCCGAAAACTTTAACTCTGAATGATGATGTAGAGCAGGGGTGTCAAACTCACATTGTTACAGTAGCATCACATGACATATTGGGATTTTTTTTCCCCCTTCGCTTAAACCAGGCATGGGAGTGGCCAGTGACTCTTACCTGACATTTTCATAGCAGCTAACTTCTGGTTTTAGCATAGCTGTTTGACGAAATACTTTATAGATAATTACTCCAAATGCCATCCAATTCACCTTGAGAAATATAGATTGACATTTTAGTTGAGAAAGAAAAGCTTTCCCAGTACACATTTACAGTATTTTCATATTTTAAAAAACCAATTAAGTAAGTCCATTTGATGTATTAATGAGGAAGAAAAGCCACTTTATAAAGCAGTAGTAAGTCCTGCACTTATGCAAATTCAGAATTATAACTCTTTTTTTCAATTTCAGCTTTATTAGTTTTCTTACAATTAAAATAGGAACAGGAAACATAAAACTGATTAGTGTGGTATATAGAAATTTTATTTATAATTAACTAAACATCACAAAGTAGTAAATGACATGCATAGTGGAAAAATAAAGTAAAATTGAAAAAACAAACAAAAAGAACCTGAAAGGAGAAGAAATATTGTATTTTGCCAACTTTTGCGTAGTACTGAAACAGTATTTACATCTTGAAAAATATTTACATTTTTATTTAAAATATGTCATTCAATTAAGAACATTTACCCAATAATGTCCAAATATCACCTTAGATGCTAGAAATATCACATATTTCTATGTGATATCACATATCAAATATCACTGTAATTGGAATGAAGTTCTTGCCAAAATTTCAAGGGAGCCAAATAATAAATCTTAATAGTACATATTTAATATATTTTTATTCTAATATATTGCATTACTGACATTAGCAAATAAGTCAAGTGATATAGTTTAAAATCAGGAAAACAGAAACCACTATAATGAAATAGAATGGTAATTCAATGTGTTTTCCAAAGCAGTCTTTACATGTTTATAAATTAACTGGTAAGGTTATTTGAAGAACAGAAATTCATCCTAAATTTAACTATAAAATGCAAATATTTATCTCGTGTTTTAATCCAAACCAAATTAGACAAAGATCAACCTAAAAAATTCTGCATTACCCTTATTGCCAGAAATACAACACTAATAGCAGGATGTTTTTATAGAAACTTTGAGTACAGAATACAGAAGCATATGAGGTTTTCACAATAAATTTACATGGAAAGATTTTGTGTCAATCTGGCAATACCTTCATCAAACAATGTAGTAAAAGAAACAAATGAACATTGTTTGCCTAAGTTTGAAAATATTGAACTAATTGGTTAGAAATGTTATATTTGTTTCACTAACAACAAGTAAGAGAGAAATATAAAACTTCAGCAAACAGTGAATAACAGTATCTCATATCAGACATATGGGATAACAGTATCCCATATGAGACAGGAAGAGCTTCTTCTCTAACAATAATTCTTGGGCTATTCTGCAACTATTCCTATCAAATAAACTACCTGGAAATGAGGTTACATTTGTTTCTCCTTATGAAGTCACAATGGCTATTTCCAGTTATAGGACAGGGAAAGAATCAACTTTTTTCTGTTTTCCAAGGCTGGACGCTTCATAGGAACATATCAAGACCAAAGGTCTTGGAAGCTCCTCAGCAAAGACCATTTTCTGAAAGTTATCCTACAGTACAGAGGTGATATTCAGCAGGTTCTGACCAGTTCTGGAGAACCGGTAGTGGAAATTTTGAGTAGTTTGGGGAACCAACAGATACCACCTCTGCCTGGAGATTTTACAGTATCCTTTCCCTGCCACACCCACAAAACCACACTCACAGAACCAGTAATAAAAAAAATTGAATCCCACCACTGCTACTGTAGCTGAAAAAATAACATTGATCCCTTTTCTTCTTCACACTACAAATGATGTTGCAGCCAATGCAGCAGTTATTATGGAGAGCAATATGAGAATCTACATGCAGTCCGTTCTGTTTCACGAAATACACATATGCACAATATCACATACCAAAGCAAAATTAAGACCAGTTTAAGGACCTAAACTAAGGACTATCTGTCTAGAAAGGTGGAAGGACTTTCAGAGGGGTTGGATTCTACTGGTTCCGGTGAATCCCATGCTCCGAAGATCAGCTGGCAGTGAACACTTTTGCTGCAACAAGCATGTGGGCCCGCCTGCCTGTCTCTGCTCTTTCCTGTGCTTTATTGCCTTTTGTTAGAGCACAGCTGATTCACTGGCAGAGCGGTTTGCTGTGCCTCAGCTGTTTTATACACAGGGATTGCAGTAGAAGGTAAGTATTAGTGCTTTTTTAAACACTGAGCACACACGTGTAAAAAAAACATGCAATCACCAAACTGGTTGTTATACCGGTGGAATCCCACCCCTGGACTTTCCCCATCTGGAATGCTTTAATTTAGTGCCTTGCTCTTGAACATGGAGTTGGCCTCAATCATTGCTCTCAGCAATATTATTTAAATTAGCTATGTTCTCCTTTGTTTTGGATTTTAATTTAATCTGAAAGGAACTTGTTTTGGTCATATCTTTGAGGTAAATATTATGGGACACTCTGACATTCTAAAATTGAATGCATATCATGAATTATACATATCCCTTCACATTGGCCAAGCTTGCTGTGGCAGCTGGGAAATATATTTCATCATCTTTTAGGTTTTGGCTTCTGGGTGGAGATCAGAGGTGGTATTCAGCAGGTTCTGACCAGTTTTGAAGAACCAGTAGCGGAAATGTTGAGTAGTTCAGAGTACAGGCAAATACCACCTCTGACTGGAGATTTTACAGTATCCTTCCCATGCCACGCCCACCAGCCATGCCCACAGAACCAGTTGTAAAAAAAATTGAATTCCAGCACTGGTGGAGATCATGATGGACTAATATACTTCTGCACTGCAGAGACAATGCTGAACTAAAGATTGGCAGCCAGGACTTGAACCCTGGCTGATGGATCTTCTTTGAGAAAAGGAGGAAGTTGTGGAATCATTCATTTGAGTTCTGGATGGTAGTTCCACATGAAGAAATCTACCCAATCCTAGGGGATTTGTGGGTAATTTATGAGTACAGCTCTAGCAACTGAGGAAGAAAGCATCACACTCACAACCTTTGACAGATTGGAAGGAGTATTTAACATCTAAGCAACAGAGATACCTACGTAATTCAGTCCAGAAGGCAAGATATTTTTATGAAAGAAACAGAAAAGTTTAAATGATGCTGTCAGTTAATGCAAAAGGGAAAGCCATTGCTCCTTGATGCTATTTCCACCATTAGACTAGTCCTCCTAAGGTTACACTTTCAATCCTGATACGGGATTCATCCATTTGAAAATTCATGGTGCAGGGTTTCCAGTCAGGGATTCAAAAGAGCATCAATAGATTCACAGTGGTATATTTGTGCTGATGCATTTTATCCTATTAATGATTTTTGGCATACTGAATTTCTAATATAAAGATCTAATATAAAGCAGCCAAAAGAAGATTATTTAGATCATGGAGATGACACCCATCAATCAATCCTCACATTAACAATTATATTCTCTTGTTTATCTGCAACTTAAGTGTAAAATCTAAACTGATCACAATGTACATGAGACTTAAAATTAGAATCTATATTTAGGTTCCACTTTTCATACTTACAGTAGGTAACTATGTATAGATCACAAAATAAAAACCTTTTGATCCCTTTTTAATGAGATAAAAATTATTCCCTTTTGTTAATGAAAATATCTGGGGTGAGGGGGTGGACAGAATGTTATGTCAATAGCCCAGACAGTACAGAACTGAAGGGAGAGAATATTATTTCTTGCTGAATAATAAGATAAGATATCAGACTATCGATTAGTAACTGAATACATAATATAAAGATATAGTAATGTACTAAACTAGTACACACTCTTTATGGGATTTTTAAAAAAATGTTAAAAGGATAGGTTGATTTTATTCGTCCTCAATATTCATGATTCTTTTCTGGCTTTTATTGTTCTAAACTCTTCTATAATTTTATTTTGTTTTATTATTTTTTGTGATAATAAAGCACAACATTAATCCAATAGGACCGAATATGTATTCTTGAGAGAGGACTCAAAATGGAAGGCCAAGTAATCCTTAGTTTCCAATTTGAACAAAACTCCTAAGGAAGATGGGCTAGTGTAGAAATAGGATAGATATTTAGTACCTCACAGTGCAAGAATTCTTCTTTGCTAGAGTATGGCGGGAGAGGATGGAAAACATTTCATGAACAGAGAATGGATTGCATATAGATTCTCATATATAAAAATCAGAATCCAGATAGCATCTACTTAAAATATCGAACTTCTTTCCAGTTGTAATTATTATGGCCCCAGAGCGAAGACAGTCTGCTGTGGGTTTGAATTTGTATTGGTTTATTAAATCTTTCAAACTTCTTGGTCCCTGTGATTTTTTACCAAGATAAAGCTGTTCATATTTTAGTTTATGTTCTTTGGGTTATTTGATTCAGTAGCTTTCAGTGTAAACAACAACAATGAAATAAAGTATCTTTTAAATGAAAAGTTACTGAACGCTACAGTATATAAATAAATCCTCCAGTGTTTTAACTCTGGAGTGCCTGTTTTCAAGTGGCAAGAACAGCAAGTACAAATCATTGTAATTTTGAGTTTCTCTGGAGAGAATCAGAAAGCCACAAGGTATCCTAGTGAGTTGTAAGACATCCATACAGTTCCATTTTGAGCTCACATCTGAGGAATACAAGGTATTTCATCTTCTATTGGCAGTTTGCTTAAACAGATGGCTTTGAATGCATTTCTTGCCTTATGTTGGCATACAGGAAGAACAACTGAATTTTGATTTGCCCAGCCATAGTCTTTGTTGTGTATTATTATTATTATTATTATTATTATTATTATTATTATTATTATTA
>BLBF01000020.1:24710780-24755370 GCA_015471245.1 Laticauda colubrina | reverse complement strand
TATTATTATTATTATTATTATTATTATTATTATTATTATTATTATTATTACTAAAAAGGCCCAGAAGCATCTAGTCATTCTCTAAAGCCATTTCCCCTAGGCATTAAAAAAACCCAACCACATATATAATATATACAGTATTTCATCAGCTCAGATTCAATAGGATGACAGTTTTTCCTGCCTATTAATAAGGATCAAAGAATGCTGGGTGAGAGTGTATTCAGGCAAGAAATGGTAGAATGTCTTAGGTTGACGAGAAGGCATTGGATCCTATGTCAGTAAGTCAGATAAAGGGTGAAACTGGGAGAGTGAAGTACTAAAGTGAGATATAAGTTCGAAGGAAGAGAAATGAATGAGGGGTTAAATAAAATAATGAGAAGTTAAATAAAATACACTATCTTGGAAAAGATAGAATGTTGCATTACAGGAAAAATGAACTAAAGCAGTTTTCTCCTCCTCTATGCTTAATCTCTGCTTAGTTTTCCCTTTCAATTCGATATCCATATCGAATTCTGCTTTAATCTGCCCATTGATTTTAGGATGGTCTATAGGAAAATAACAGTTAAGTAATAATTGCATGTTAAATGAGAAATAAAGCAATATTTCAAACATCTCTCCACCCCCACCCCCCCGAGATTGGCTCCCACCCTCCTGACCTTCCACAAGAATGTGAAGATTTAACTCTGATAGTGGTTTGGGGCCCCACTGGAAGAATATCAAATTTAAGATGTTTGATGGGCCTATAATATACAGCTCTTCATAGTGACTTACAGCCCTCTCTGAGCACTTTACAGAATCAGCATATTGCCCACAACAATCTGGGTCCTCATTATACCAACCCCACGAATGGAAGGCTGAGTCAAACTTGAGCCTGGTGAGATTCAAACTGCCAAATTGCAGGCAACTGGCAGCCAGCAGAATTAGCCTGCTCCCCCCACTTATCCTACTCCTTCCCACTCCATCTTTTAGTGATAATTTGTAATTTCTATTTTTATTACAGTTAGTTATATATGTCTGTATGGTTTTATTATTTCCACTGTTGTAAGCCACCCAGTGATACCTTGTGGCAAGATGAATTTAATTTAATAAATAAAGAGTAGCTGAGGACTTGGTGGATGGGATAACATTTCTGCTTTTCAGTATAAAACCTGACAATAGATTTATTTGTTTATCACATTTCTATATGTTCATCACACTTGCGTGGCTCTGGGTGGTTTACAAATAAAATAATAAACACTTACTATCATAGAATGTAAATTTATGTTATCAATGTCCTTTATCATTCTTCTATCCCACAGAAATAGCTTATAATTGGATATTTCTAGATTTGTGCATGTAACATCTCTACTATGCAAGCCGCACAGCATGCCAGCTTGCTTCCAGATCCAATTTAAGGTGTTGGTTGTCACCTTTAAAGCCCTTCATGGCATGGTACCAAGTTGCCTGAAGAGTTGTCTTGTCTCAATTATTTTGACCTGTCCTACCTAGTCAAGCAGTGGATTCCATCAATTAAAGAACTTTGATTGGCAGGACCTAGGAAAGGGCCTCCTCTTCTGTTGCCTCTGCCCTTGCTTGGAACATCTTATCCCCAAAGTCCCCACACTTCTTTTCTAGAAGAATGCTAAGACCTGTCTCTGCCACATGGTGGTCTAAGAGTATTATGCAACACTGGAGGTGACTGGGGGCTTGAAAACACTCCCTCCTTGTTAACCTTGTGAATGTTTAAACTTTGATTCTGTCAGGGATGAATGTCCAGACCCACACCTGTAGAATTCATACTAATTACTTTATTGTTCTGTGCTAGTTTCACAGGAATCGTCCCAGGCTGGTGGCTTGTCCCTGAAAAAAACTAGATAAAGTCCAACTTCATCCAAAAAAAGGGAGGGGGAATTCAGACCTGGTCTCCTTTTGTTTATGTAGGAACTCTAGCTAAGTCCTCATCTGATTCCTCTTCCTGAATGGTATGGCTGCTTTCCAACAGATTCTGACTTTTAATTTGTACATTCTAACCTTGCTTTTAATTTTATGTCTAATTTTTATTAATTTAGTCCAGGTGGTATTCAAGGTGGTATTCAGCAGGTTCTGACCAGTTCTAGAGAACCGATAGCGGAAATTTTGTATAGTTCGGAGAACCGGCAAATACCACTTCTGACTGGCTCTGCCTCCATCTATTGCTGATGGCAGTTTTATTTCAACCATGGCTTCAACCTTAATTAAATGTCATTACTATCCATTTTGAATGCTAATTTGATATATTAATTATAATTATGTTTATTAATTTTAATGAATTGTAACTTTACTCCAAAAGTTTGGATTTTGTTTTATTTTATACACTAAAATAAATAAGAGAGAGAAAACATAAAAAGGACAAAGGAATATTTCTATTTCTGGCCATTTGACATCCTTTCCCCATATCTCCCTATGATATTTCTCTCGTAAAAAGTAATAAAGTATATATGCCATATTTTAAAAAAATATTCTAAACAGAAAGAAGGATTTCTTGATTAAAAAGAATACTTCAAACACTGCACATTCACCAAAATGATTCACGGAAACATCTGTGAAAATTATCACATGCCAGAAATGAAAATATTTGGTGGGAACACAGATGTGAGAAAGTAATTGAAAATGAGCAGGTTAAAATATTATGTGATTTACAAATACAAACTGTTCAGGTTTTGGCTCATCCAACACCAGAGTCAGGGGTGGGATTCAACCAGTGTTACTATCAATTTGGTGACTACACTGCGCACGTGTGTAAAAAAACCTTAAGCTATACTGCCCAGACAGCTGAAAAGCACTATGTGCAGGTGCACAGCATTTGGAAAGCCACTTTTTTCCTGCTTTTTCAACCTCAGCTGTGCCACGCAAAGTAGCTGAGGTTGAAAAAGCAGGAAATAAAGGACAGGTAAGAGCCCAGGCAGGTGAGTGGGCCAAACAGCAGCAAACATAGAACTGGTTTAGTGTCTGCTGCTCTTCAGAGATAACGGTTTTTTAGAACACAGCAGAACTGGAAGCATCCCACCCTTGATCAGATTTCAACCATATTTGAACACAGATAGTCATTGATGTATGACTGCAATTGTGCCCAAAATTTCTGTTGCTAAGCCAAGCATTTGTTAAATGAGTTTTGTACCATTTTGTAACCTTTTTTTTTTTTTTGCCACAGTTGTTAAACCAATTACTGCAGTTGTTAAGTACATTCACAGGGTCATTAAGTGAATCTGGCCTCCCACATTGACTTTGCTTGTCAGAAGCCAGCTGGGAAGGTTACAAATGGTAATTACATAACCCTGGAACAATGCAACTGTCATAAATGCATGGCAGTTGCCAAGTGCCCGCATTTTGACCATGTAACTATGGACATGCTGCAACAGTCCTAAGTGTGAAAAATAGTCACTTTTTTCAGTGCTCTTGTAACGGACACTAAATGGATGGTTGTATGTTGAGGACTAAGAGGCCAACATTTACAAAAATCTGTTAATGCATATGATTTGGGGGGGCGGGGCAGTGTGGCTCAAGGTTAGAAGGCAGTTTTCTCATATAAGACGTTAAATTTTCACGTATTTCAACTTGGAGTTCTAGGTAGCAATTCTCAGACTTACCTGCTTAAATTAGATAGGCACTGCCTTGTTGGTCAGTACAAGCTATAATACTTGTTCACACAAACCCACCCCCATAGGCCTTCAAATTATGACTTGCAACCAGATATGTAGGTTGAGCTTTGCAACTTTGTGACTCATGAGTGTACTATTTCATTCAGTTTAATGGCTTACTTTCAAATGCATTATTAAAGCAAGTGTAACAGAATAACAGACTCAGAAGGGACCTTACAGGGCCTTTAGTCCAATCCTCTGCTCAAGCAGGAAACCCTATACCATTTCTGATAAATGGTTCTTCAATCTGTTCTTAAAAACCTACAGTGTTGAAGCACCTACAACTTCTGGAGACAAGTCATTCCACTGATTACCAGTTATTGTTCTTACTGTCAGGAAATTTCCCCCTTGTTCTGTGTTGGTTCTCATTTTGATTCATTTCCATCCATTGCTTCGTGGCCTGCCTTAACTTCTTCAAAGTCTTGTAGTTACTGAGATGAAGTATGCACATTTATAACTGTATCCCATTGTTAAGAGTTGCAGGGATGGTACATGTCTGACAAGGCTGGAAAAGGGTCAGGTAAGAACCTCCATGGCTATTGCCACCTTGTTTGCTACTACAGTAGACTGGAAAGATGACACCAGTTTGGTAACTGGTGGTCTGACAAACAAAGGGATGCCTTCTTCATTCTGCTGTAGCTCTAAAGCAGGCACTAGTAACTCTAGCTGAAATTTTATGTTTACAATACTTTATTGTTGGTACATATGCATAGTATATAGGTTAAGTACTCATTTTTCAATTCTTCCATTCTTATTATTTCTACATGCCTCACAAAACAGGTTGTATACCTCCCTTGTGGAGGTAGGGGGAAAGAAAGGCATATACATTAGCAAAAGTAAAGTACAATTGCTTATATCAGACGCTAGCGAAATAATTCTTTAAACAGCATAATTTAGGTGCAACTGAAGAATTCAAGCAGTAATTCTTCTGATCATGAGCATATTCAAGGGGAAGAAAAGAAAAATGTGACTCCTCTTCAAATCTCCCCAGTAATAAAATAATATTGAAAGCTATATGTTATGGAAGTATAATACGTAAGCATGAGACTTTTATGGCAGTCTTTCTGTAAAGAACAGAAACAGCCTTGGAAAGAGATAATTCTGAAGATTTTGACATACCATTTCTTAGTCTGTTCAGCATTTTATATTCAACACTTCAGAAATAAAACTTCCCATTCATCCCTTTTTCACTAACCTAGACTCTCACTCAATAATTGATGAAACTATCTATATGCTGATGTTAAATTTCAATAAAGCAGAGAGAAGCAAAGTTATCTCCTGCTGTTTTTTAAAGTCACATTCTTTCTTTCTCTCATTTAAAAAAAAATCTATTTAGATATGTTTCCTTAAAAATGTCTGATGTCACTATACAGACATCATTCCTCCCATGACCCTGATTATCAATGTTAGAAATAATAAGCTAGAATTCTGAAGTGCAGTCTTGCGTGAAGAGAGAAAGATTTTTGTCTTCTGGCAAAAGGCTGGTGAAATGAGGCTGCTTTGGGGCTGCTTCCATCAGGGTAGAAGATAGTTAAATTGATAACTATGGAATGGTTTAAGCCAGTGAATAAAAATGTATGCCATATTAATTGCTTGAAATTGCCCGCAAGCTGTCAGTCAACAAAGAAAGTATATCTGCTGTCTTATTTGTCTCATTATCATCTCCCAGATGGATACACCTGCCCAAATGCTTTAGCTATTTGTTCTAGTTTGACACAACTGAAAAAAATGTTTAAGAACAACAGCAGGAAGAAGTGCTGATGGCAGAGATGAGATAGAAGACTAAGTGGGAAAGAACAATCTTAAAATGGCACAGCCATTCTGTTCTATATGTAAAGTGGGTGACTCCAAATCTGCAAACCTGATTGGTCAAATAAACTAAGCATTGGATTGGTTCACTAGGAACCAATCCAAAGAGCTGCTGAAAGGCGGCAAATTTAAGCAACTGCCATTGGCTACAAGCAGGCAAGCCAGCCTGTATAAAAGGCTGGCCTCGGCTTCAGCCAAGTGTTCCTATTTACTGACTAGTTAAAGAATAAAGTATTTGTTGTTGGAACCCGGTCTACCTCTTGTGTTTTCTGAACAAAACACATTCTTTTAAATTAAAGTGGACTGAATTTACACTCAAACCTGATGAAAGAAAAAAAAAAAAAGGCTATTTTCAGAAAATCCACCTCTGGGGAAAGTTGCATACTGAAAAGTATATGTGAGGGGAATTTGCAGACAGAATTAGAACACAATGCATATTGTTAGAAAAAAATGTACATTTATGACCTGAGGATTGGGGTATTTGTGTTTATCTTTGGAATGAGAATGAGAATATTTTTTTATTGGTCAAGTGTGATTGGACACATGAGGAATTTGTCTCTGGTGTAAAAGCTCTCAATGTACATACAAACAACAAAGTGATAAATCATAAGATACCAATAGGAGAAGGTAATAGGAAAGATGAAAAGGACAACAGCAATTCATCCCTACTCAAATAGAATAACAGAATTGGAAGGGATATTCTAATCCAACCCCCTGCTTAGGCAGGAAGCCCTAGACCATTTCAGAAAATTGGTTGTTCAATCTCTTCTTAAAAACTTCCAATGTTGGAGCATTCACAACTTCTGGAGGCAAGCTGTTCCACTGATTAATTGTTCTAACCATCAGGAAATTTCTTCTTAGTTCTAGGTTGCTTCACTACTTGATTAGTGCCCACCCATTGCTTCTTGTCCTGATCTCTCTCTTGTCCTGCTCTCATGCTTCTTGTCCTGCTCTCTTATTTGAAGAATAACTCGACTCTCTCTTCTTTGTTGCAACCTCTGAGATATTAGAACACTGCTATTATATCACCCCAGTCCTTATTTTCATTAAACTAAACGTACCCAGTTCCAGCAACTGTTCTTTACATTTTAACCTCCAGTCCCCTAATCATCTTTGTTGCTCTTCTCTGCACTCCTTTTAGAGTCTGAGAATATATGAATAAATATCCTTAGGCATAAGACAATGCTTTGGGAATTAGGTGTTTAGCAGAGTGATGGTACGGGGGAAAAACTTGTCTTTGTTTTGGCATGCAATGCCCTATAGTGGCATCCCGAGGGGAGCAGTTTTTATGCCCAGATCCTCCTCCAGATGGCAGCCTTGGTGAAATATTCTCTAGTAGTTTTTTATCTTTGTAAATGGAATAACCAGGAACTTCTACACAATGGATTAATAATTTAATATACAAAACATTATCTTAAATGGATATAGATTTATAGTTTGCACAGATTGATAGTTTAGAGTGATAGCCTTTGATTTCTTCTTTTTTCAGAAAGAGGCACCAGAAAATCACTGAAGTTTCTGACTTTATTCTTGAGAGGTATTTGGGAATCTAAAATGAAAACCTTATATGCAATCAGATACTCTTATGTGTGGCTGGACTACTAGTATAATCAAGTATCCAACTTGGATATGCATACCTTATATGCAATCAGATACTCTCATGTGTGATTGGACTGCTAGTATAATCAAGTATCCAACTTACATAGACACTTTGGTCTCCTTTGGTCTCCTATCAAAATTTTCCCTTTCCTTAATAATCGTGGGATGACACAGTAAGATCTGTGGGTCTTTTTGCTTTATGATACATGGTGTACAAAATTTTAGCTGGGATGGCTACTGAGGTATATATGTTTATGTTTCTTCACTCTTGGCCAGAGAAATAGAAAGGGATTTATTTACATTCTTACCAACTTTTATATCCAAATATCACTCACTCTGAGCAGCTTAGTATACTGTGTTCCATAAGGCAGCGTTAAAAAATTACACATAAAGATCTCTCTCAAATTAACTCTCAGTTCCATACTAGGCACCACAAAACTGACTCAATTCGAAAACAAAATATCTTATTACAAAAGGGAATACATGATATTTCTGTCCCCAAGTCCTGTTGGAGAAACTAGATTTCCATGATCTGTCTAAGATAGGTTGGGGCCTTCTCCAGCACAATATTTTCCAAAAAATCTGATCCTTTTTATCTTGGTGATTCTCTGTCGATTCACTTTCCCCCCCAGCATTGGTGAATTTAATATTGAAAAAGGTTAGGTACCAATGTTTCAGAAAGGAAAGACTGGATCTGCTGGAACTAAGCAATTCTTGGGGGCCCTTGGCATGATTTCTAATGACTTCTCTCTCAGTGATTTCACGGAAGCTTTCATTTCCAGCCTCCCAAAAGCAGCCTGGGAGGAGTTAAATATTGCGGAACTTCTGACTTCCCAATGCTTCATAAATTTCTTCTCATGTAGGGCTGCTTTGCCAATCTTTTTTCTGTTCAGGAGTGGTTACAGTGGTTGAACACTGTATCACAGCATTGAAGTTGGCAGGCTTAGCTTAACTTTTTTATATTGCTTGTAGCCATAATTACTTTCACCCAGTGGTGGGATTCAAATTGTTTTACCACCAGTTTGGTGGGTGTTACTTGGTGGGCACGGCTTGGTAGATGTGCTTTGCCTAATGCCGACATGCAGCTTTGCCCATACTAGCTGAGACCTACAGTGCCAATCCACTAAGAAGATAACAAAGAGAAAAGCATAAGGGCAGGTAGCTGATTATGTGCTTTTCTTTTCTTTTTCCTCTCATCTGATTGTTCAGGATTTTTTTGTCTCTTCTCAGCTGATCCTCAGCTTTTTTTTATTACTGGTTCCATACCACCACTGCTTTCACCCCCTTCCTGCAGGCAGCTTTTCTCTATTTCCCTAAAGCTAATGCTGAAGTTATTATTTTATTTTAAAACTATATATTACAGTTGCAAACTCCCTGCCAAGATGAGTTTTGATCTAATTTGAAATATAGTCTCGGAATTATTGATAGTACAATAAAGGCTGCAAAGAGAAGCAAGTTGGGGAAATTATCTTTAGCATGCAGCTTGTTTTACAAAGGTTTAAAGTATTTCTTCTTCTTTGCGTGCTCACGCTGACTCAAGTGTGTGTGCGTGTGTGCGTGTGTGCATGTGTGTGTATTTCTCACCAGGAAAATAATAATTAAAATGTTGATAGGATCAATTATTCCACAGGCATATACTTCAGAATTCTAATAGTACTTCAGGCACTAATGAATAAATATTTCAGGAAAGCGAGCACTGTTTAAACACTTGGAAGGGAACAAATGTATACTAATGAATGTTGAAGTGAGTTTCTTTTTAAAACCAGATCTGTAATATTAAAAATGATTCATCTGCTTCAAACAAAGTGTGATATTGTAAATAACCCTTATAAATCTGCAGGGTCGCTATAACCTTAATAAAGTATATGAAACTTCCAAAGCATATTATGATTTGTTCTCACTTATTAATTATCTCCCATCCTTTACCCCTTTACTTATAAAGCTAAAAAAACTGAGCAACAGCCTCCCCCCGAACGATATTTAAAACATTATGGATTCCAAGTATTAAATGGTTCATTTTACCATCCTAATAAAAATCAGGATGTTTCTCAACAGTTACATCACTGTGCTATATTGTCATATTCTTATGTAAAAGGAAATATTTTTTTAAAAAAGTATTCTGATTACATGACGGACATATTCCTCTCAATGGAAAAAAATCATTTTCCCCTTTAGGCATAGATGTCCTAACTAGAAATGTTTATGAAATTATTACCTTCTTTACATTAATTTGCAGCTCAAAGTTAGTAGAGAGGTCATATCAAATTAATATGAATGTTTTCTCTAGATCAAGTATTCACAGATATCACTGTTGCTAAGATTATTTCTATATTTGTAAATGTTCTTCCTGGTTGTGGAATATTGTGTTAGCAGAGCAATATTTTTCTAGCATTCCAGTGTTGAAGACAGCAATGCCATATTGAAAAGTCAGATAGATTAGTTATGTTGGTAAACCAGACAGATTAATTCTATTCTCCAACAAACAGTAAAACTGCAACTAAGAAAATGTGTTTTTCTTTAAAAGATGGCTGTACAGAAGAACAGTGCCTTACAAATGCCAGTGGGCTGTGCAGCCTATTTGGGAAAATTGTGAAGAAAAAACAGAAACTTATTTAACAGGGAAAATGAATTCTTACAAAGTATCAATTTTAAGACTCATTGAAATCTTCTTTCACATTTTTTCCAATATTGCATACATCTCCCTTTTTCAATAGCTTCTTAGCAAAAGGCACACCTAGAAATGAAAAAGGTCATGCAATGTATTGGAACAAAATTTTAAACATTTGGATAGTATTGCTAGAGTAGACTTGTTCATGGACTTGTCTGAAAATACGCAGGCTTGTTTGGCTTGAATATAAATCCACTGGTCAATGGGATTAATAGGATCTGTCTTTTATTCAGGTCATGAATCATATGGACACCTGGAAAAAGCAGGGGTAGTATTGCTTTAAGGCTTTTGCCTAAATGATGTCATTTGGAATAGTTATCCATAGCTCATGCTGATTTTCCTTGAAGTTAAATTCCCCTTTATAACTGCACCAAATTGAAAAAAATGTCATTGCTGGTACATATGTAATACTGCCCAAGTGAAGAAATTATAAGTGTGCAATTTGGATTGGTCTAGATCAAGCTAAAGCACTTTATCTGCTTCACCACAATTTCATAATACGAAAAAGATTATTTTCATTCTTACATTTTTCGACACCAACCTGGCAGTACATTTATGCTGTTGCATTTTGTGCTAACCGTGTAAATATATCTTAAATGAAAATTTTATCAGCAAATGAGGACCATATATCATTATATCATATAAATGATATCATTATATCATTTATATCATTGACCTAACGGTCCAAAATTTCTTACTTGATCTAAATTAAGACTTACATGTTTAACTTCCTGGCACTTTGGAAGCATAAAATATTTCCAAAAGATCAAGTCTGAAAACAATTCCAAGAGGAATTAAAAAGTCCCATCTGAAATATAGGCTATCAATTCTCAACTTGCCTGTCTGTGTGAAATAGCAGATTCTTGTCTCTGATGTTGCAATTTTGTTTAAAATAGCCTTGATGATGGCAGGGTACACGAGAATGGAAAAAAAAATCAAAAAGATGACAGCCTAATCTTCAAAGATGACCGATCACAGATAAAAGATTAAGTCACTCAGCATTTGAAATACCAGATTATCTGTCTCCTGGCGTAGTATCTATATACCTCTCCTGCTGAGTTCTGCCAAGATACAACTGACATATAAAGATGCTGTATCTTACACAATTGAATTGTTATAGAGAATTTTGTTGCCTCCAGCATTGGGTTAAAAGAAACAAATCCCCAACTGAAATATTTAATTAATCAAACATGTTTTTGAGACAGGAAAAGCACTTAGAAGTACAAGAGATAAATATATTTTAGAGCCAGTTATATAAAAGCCTTTAAAATAGTTCATTTTGCCATATCAAAGCACTCACAGATGGCCTATCAATGGGTAAGTAATGATTACACACCTTTTGTTATTATTACTATTTTATGTATTCCCGTTTTTTTTTAATAAATATGGGAAGAAAAGCATACTTACAAGGATTATTAGACATGCTGGTCCTATAAAACTCCATATAAAGTTATTCTTTGTGCTGAGCCAACATCTGTAAGGTAAACAGGATAAATATTTTGAACTACATTTACAGATTAAACCATCTTGGCCTGATATTGAGAGCCGAAGCCTTACTTTTTTGGTATTCTTATTTCTGGACCAAAGTTATTTAATCTGTTATTCCTGGGGCTATAGGCAACCCCCCTTTTTTTTTTGTAGATGTGTGCAGTGTTTCAAAGTTGTGCTTCATTTCAAGAGAGGTTTGAGAGAAGCATACCTTCAAACCTGTTTGGCAAAGCAATGTACACTCATTTAAAAGGGGAGGTGAAACAGCTATGCTGTTTCATTTTACATTGTTTGAATCCCTGGTCAGGCAGACAGCTACTGGATAGGCCAGAAAAAGCTTTAGAGAGAGTCACTGTATCCTCCAAATTCGAGAACTGATGAAAAAGATGATAAGGCAGAAAGGCTATAGGAGGTACCTGGAGAAGGAGTATTGTGATACCTCCATAATGACAGGACATGCCAATAGCCAGTTTTGTGTGTGTTTTAGGTACTGGTCTAGAAGCCAGACTGTGAATTCTAGTCCTGTCTTAGGCACAAAACAGGCTGGCTGACCTTGGGCCAGTGACTCTCTCTCAGTCCAATCCATCTCATACAGTTGTTGTGGAAAAAAAAATAGGAGAAAGGAGTATTAGGTGTGTTCACTTCCTTAAGTTACCTATAAAATATTAAAGGTGGGATAAAACTTCAATAAACAAATAAATGGCTCAAAGAACCTTGCTGACACCTAATTGGACCACCTTGAATCGGTCTTGTTCCTGGTTAGAAGATATAGTGTTGCCTTAAGATGGATGAGATAAGAGTTAGGGTTTGGATTAGAGTAAGGAAAAAGGAATCATTGAACAGTTAGTAATGAACAAAGTTAATACAAAATGTCCCAGAATTCTCCATCCTTGGGATTGACGTAGGTGCCTTTTCAGAACAATTCAAATGAAATTTGAGGTTTTAAAAACCTTTTTTGAAAGGAGAGAATTTGGCCAATTTTTTATCAATGCCCGATTGCTAGGTTCTAATTATTTCCTGCCTTCAGATTAGAGTGTTCCCAATCCTGTTTGGGCAGGTTACAAAAAAACAGATAAAGTTATGCCTGAATGACTTTATTTGAATTGAATAGAATATAATTATTTTATTGGCCAAATGTGATTGGACACACAAGGAATTTGTCTTGGTGCATATGCTCTCAGTGTACATAAAAGAAAATATAAGGGAAATTGGAAAAAAGATAAGGGAATGAACCTACTTCTTTGCATAATTGGGAGATATTTTTTCCTTGAAATATTGAATATTAAATATTGAAATATCATTGAAATTATTTTTGCAGTAGCTTGGATAAAAGAGAAGAGAAAAAAGGAGAGGAAGACTAGGTTGCTATACATCAGAAAATATAATAAATAACCTATAATAAGGGGGAGGGGAAACTTGGGAAATTGATATACAGCATATAATATCAGACCAGAGCTGCTAAGTGTTACTTTCTTTCAGGGAAATGAATGGAGACGCCTTTATAGATGAGACCACTAAATTTGATCATTTTGATTTTCTCTTGCTCCAGAAATAAATAAATGAAAACATCTTGTCTCGAATGCATACTTTCAGACTTGATTGTCCTATCTAGTCTTGGTTACAGATGTCAGTTTGCCCTTGAATTGATTTACTGAGTTTCACCCAATTCAACAGAGAAGACAGTACTTTGGAATAAAGTGTCCATACATTGAAGCATAGTCAGATATGTGTCTGAGGATAAATCTCTAAATTAAGATCTACTCATTTTTAAATGAGGAGAACTGAAGTCAAAAGTTAATGGTATTTCAAAGCTGTTAGTATCAAATGACTAGATGTGTTAAAAATATTGACAACAAGAATGTCATAGCCAAAGCATAGTTGCGCTAACACATCTTGGCAGACTGTATTTGGACCACTTTTGAAATATCCAAGGTGTAAATAGTAACTTACACATCAGTTGTTCCATAGTATTTATATCCCAGTGCAGCAGAAATGCCAACCACCACTGCTGGGCTTACATAGCCAAAAATATAGAAATTCTTGTGTAAGAATCCTTTATTGTAGATTACTCCAACAACTATAAGATACAAGTGAATGCCTTCGATACACATCCATGCAAAAGCCGCTAAGAGGAAGTAATGGAGCAATCCAGCTATGATGGAACAGAATAGCTAGAAGGGAAAAAAAACCCAGTACAGTATAAGTGACTAATATAAAATAGTACATTTATTGCAATGCAGGTTAAAACTTTCTTTCTGTACAGAGGAAGCACAGGTTTTTCTGACATTTTGTCTCAAGACCATTAAGGCCCTGTCATCAATTGTCTGAATCTGTATAGGGAAACACTTGGACCAATGTCATTTGAAAATTGGAGCAACATATATGCTTGCTTTGCCCATGTAAATTTTTAGCCTGAAGTATTCATTCTGAAAAATTGGACTAGATAAACTGTGGGCTAATGTACAAGTAGTCCCCGATATACAACAGTTCATTTAGTGACTGTTCAAAGTTACAACGGCATTGAAAAAAAACCATTTGTCAGGCTCCTGGTATTCCCAGCCCATTCTGGAGCCTGACACACCTGAGGGGGACAGAGCAGACCAGCATGCAAGCCTTCAAAACCACCTGGAGGAACTAATCTGTGTTTGGCAACAGGCAGTGCCAGCTATGAACGCCAGCTCAGGAAGTGGCAGAGGGGAAAAGAGTCTTGGCACAGGGTGAGATGATGCATCCATGAAGAGCCAGGCAGGGGAGAAACCTGAAGCGGGGGATAGGGACTGCGTTGGGTGTTGTTGGCAATCGCCGAGACAGGGAGTAATGGGGCTGATTGGAACAGGCAGATAGGAGACAGGCACGAAGGAATCAGGCATGGGGCAGAGTCTGGCGGATGGTGGAGAGCTACTGCAAGTAGGGAACTGACACAGGGGATAATTTAGATAACAAGATGAGCAGATGTTGGGTTAGCAATGCTAGCTTGCACAAACAATGCTAGCTTGCACAAACTATCATTCTTGTTGGTGAGGTTACCAGGTTGTGATCTAAAATAAAGACATGACTACACAGCAGAAGCATGGGTGCTGACTTATATTTCTGCGCATTTGCCCTGGACCCTGAGCTGGCTGAGAACATGTTTCACACTTATGACTGTCGCAGTATCCCCATGGTCATGTGATTTACATATGGATGCTTGACAACTGACTCACATGGATGAGGTTGTAATGTCCAAGGGTCAAGTGATACCCCTTTTGTGACCTTCTGAAGAGCAAAGCCATTGGGGAAATCAGATTCACTTAACAACCGAGTTACTAATTTAACAGCTGCAGTAATTCACTCAACCAATGGGGCAAGAAAGGTCATTAAACAGGACAAAACCCACTTAACACATTTCTCATTTACCAAAATAAATTTTGGGCTCAATTGTGGTCGTAAGTTGAGGACTATCTGCATTGTCTCTTCCTGGAGATAGATTTAGATACCTCTTGCTTTCCTTACAGCAATGTGGATAAGCAGCATTTTTCTATACTGATAAAAAATAAAGCAACCTATAAAACAAATTGGCAGAACTCCTGCTGATATTGGAACATTGCCAGTCTAAACAATTAAGAGTTTGCCTTCACTTTCATTAACGAAGGTCTCAGTTCTCCGTGAAGTCCACAGGCAGAAGAATTATTCAGTGGAGTTTATACATCTGAACTGAACCGAACTGGCTGGAAATGTTAGATGAGGATTTTAAAACTCACCTAATGGTATGGTTATATTAAATGCTGATATTCACCTTAAGACTGGGAGATTCCCCACAGGTACTGTTTATTATATACACACTGTGCCATTATTGCATAAATGACAAAAATGATGCAGTCTGTGTGATGACATTCTGTTACAAGCCATACGACATCAAATAGTCTCACAAAGGCTCATTAGGACATACACCTTTGAAAATGGGCGCACTTTAACGTACCATTTTCGGCATTAAGAAATGATACTCACCTTATTAGTGTTCATATTAATTCCAATCAAAAAAATAAACTCTGCCAGAAAAAGGCTGCAACAGAGATTTTTATGAATTGTTGTTCTTGTACTTTGGATTTCGCTGAAGAACCAAAACGTGAAAATGCACATGGCGAGGCAAATCAATGAGATAATAATTCCAAAATGAGTGATTCTTGTAAGAATATAATCCTTAGCTTCCTGGGATTGAAGAAAAAGGATAGTCTACTTGAACATTTAAATAAAACTTTATTTTTGTTCCCCCCCTCCATGGTTGTCTATATTGCATGTGTATATATGTATCATAGCATGTAAAAGGCAGGTGTTCTATTTTATGGATTTTCCCTGGTTTCAGAAATACAGAAATAAATAAAAATCTCTTGGCTAGAATGTTTATTTTTAGTCTTGATTATCCATTTCAGTCTTGGTTATAGACCACAGTTTCCCTTCCCTTTCCTCCCTTCATCTGCCTCCCTCACTCCTCCATTCCCTTCCTTTCCCTCATTCTCTTCCCTTCCTTTTCCTTCCCTTCACTTACTTTTCTCTCTCTTTTTTTGTTATTATTCAAATTATTCAAAGTGACTGGCAGAGAGGAGGGAGAAATTAGTGTGGGTTTCATTTTAATGTCAATTGTACCCTTTCTGAATATCAAAATAATCTTTGTAAAATCTTTCTGAATGTTTCAGTGTCATTCATAAATAAAAAAAAAGATATTCTAAAGTTATAATTGAAGAATGTTGGCACTAAAATGGATATGCATATGAAGAAAATGGAAACACATACTTTAGTTACTTTTCATGTAATTTATTAGCATAACTCTAGGTCAGCACTGCAAAATCTAATTTCTAAAATGTCATCTCCAAAGTGTGAAAAGTGTGAAACTTCTGTGTGTTCTTCATTCTAAACCTCTGGAGTGAGCGCACGCTGTGAATATTAAAAATGATGAAGGACAAATGAGGGTCTTTCTAATGGCTTTCTGAGGTATAGTACACAGACTGAGAAGCGATGCATAGAAAAGTGTTTAATGAAACCAATAGTTCTTGCACAGAATAAGTTTGGCAAGGAACAAAAAAAGTTTGGACAGCAGTCAATTCTTTTTCACTTCACAAAGAACTGATCAGTGGGGCAGTTGGAAAACAAGGTGGTGATTGCAGGAGGATAGGTTAAACTATAGGTAATATAATGCTCTTTGTCACATTGCAGAGTCAGACTGTCAAAGAGACTTCATTGATCCATACAATTTTGCCAGGAATGCTGAAATGTTGACATGCGACTGTAATAATTTCTATTGTCTGTGAAACATAGTGCAGGGACTCATAGCTAGTGTAGGTCTCTCATTTCCATTGGACCTTTCTTCCAACTAAATGTAGGTGAGAATATCTTTTGAAATGGAAGGGTCATTTCAAGTTCAGATTTTTTTACAGTATAAAATGGCCCATTTTTTTTTCAAATAAAGATGTATCAAAAAGTAAAAGCTGGCCATTTAAAAGAAGAAGAGATGTTCCATATAAACCATGGAAAATGAACAGTGAACTCTATAAAGTAAGATAGAAAAGGGACCGCATTGTACCAATGGATATCTAGAGATTCTAAGAATGTGATGTCCAGGGTCAACCTAGGCACAGAAATATCTAATCCTGAAGAAGGAAGTGGTAAAGGAAAGAGATTAATCTGTTTGCAGAATATATTTCTCATGCATGGGGTTTATGACCCCCAAATAGGAAATACGAATAAAAATAGTCTTTAAATTAAAAAAAAACAACACTTACAACTTTAGAGCCATTTGAAGACATCAAGACTGCAAAATGAGTAAGATGGTTACAACTGCATGATGTATGTGTGCTATTGGAGTTAGTCCTCTCGCACCCTTCTGTGGCCCAGTTTCCTTCCATCGTGTCTTCTGAATAATTCCAAAATACACATTTAACATCCTTTTTTCCCACAATCTGGAGCAGAAACAAAATGTGTTAAGAATGATAAATGGCTGACAATTTTGTGAACCTCTTCTAATGAACAACCTCACCCCTGAAATTTGGAAAGTCTTGAAGATCTGGCTTTTCACTTAGTATTCTGACCAAGGCTTCCTGAGACCGTAATTAAGCACACACTTAGTCCAAACAACTCTTGTTTTATTTCAACACTGGGAATTATGTTCATTCCCAGCCTGTAATGAGTTCCAAACAATTCCTCATGATAAACACCCATCTTTGTCTCCTTTGAATTGCTGCCAACAACTAAAGTGCCAAATTAACTGTAAGAAACCAATAGAAGTACAACGTCCACACAGAGCTTCAGGATTTAATCCAAACAGAGCAAACAACTTTGCTTTTTGCAAAGGTTTTTCTAGCTTTCTTTACAACTTAGGGGAGGGGCAATCACCTCCAAGCCTTACTTCCAAGTCACTTCTTTTGTCTTAGCTGCTCTTGTTTTATAGCAGCTCTGCACACACATGCACTGGGAACAGGTTTCCCTTGTTCTTCTGCCTTGCTGCTGCCAGACTCTGGAGTCTCCTGAATCAGCACATAATTTGCAGATGGTCCTGACCCCATCTCTGCATTGGACATAGTACCTTGATCTGAATCCTTCACAGACTCCTGGACTGGTCCCCGTTCTTCCCCACTGTCCAATTCTACTGCCATCTGCACAGGCAGCCGGCGAACCACAACACTAAGGGCCTGAGCCAAGATGCTGGTTGTATTTTATGCCATTGGAAAATCCATAAGTAATCACAGTTAGGTTTTTTTTAGAGGTTGCTGTCTCACTTTTTTAATTTTAGCCATCCAAAATGACCGTATTATTATTTTCTTGCTCCTTGTAGCCCTAATTGTACCAGGTTGTGTGTATACATACATACATGCATACATACATACATACATACATACATACATACACACACTTTATTTTCTGTTGGATATATTTGACTTGCTTTCAACCTTGAACTTCTAACATCTATGGAAAATGCCTCTATTTTTTTTTTAAAATGTACTTCTACCATCCCTTCTCCCTCATTCTACCTCCAAAGTTCACACATGGGTTGTTGTTGTTGTTGTTGTTGTTATACCCTGAACCTCCTCCAAATAATTCACAATAGGTCTCTGACCTTCATGAGAATGCCTAAATCAAGAAGCGCTTACTTTCCAAAAATAAGTAGTGGGGTTTAATGGCTATGCATGGATTAGAATGTTCATCTTTTCAATCCATATTTATCATTCTGTACTCTTAGCTGTTATGTCCTATCACTGTATAATGGCAAGTAATCCAAAATGAAATATCTGGAATTATATATCTATTCTGTAAAACTATCACTGTGATTGCTGACGGCTATAAGAAACAGTGGCACTATTCACTTTGATGCCCTGTTAAATTTTATTCTTTGTGATTGTTGTACTTTGCTAAATAACATAAGAAATGCAACAGCCTCCCACTTTTCAAGTGGAAAAATGCTCAGAATTAAGTGTTGAAAGCACAAACATACTGGCACTGACCCTTTAAGATCAGTCTAATCTACTGATCACCAGAGGCAGTAGGGTGCTGTTAGAGTGTTAAGGGGTTTGCTTCACCTATTACTGCTTGTCTAAGAGATTTCTAATCTGAAATAATTTATTTTTTCCTTTCTTGCCGGCTTTATGGTAGGAACCAATAATCTAGGCTTTACTTATTCCTATAGTGCATTTTTTACAAAAGGTGCTTCATTAATTTTTTATTGGGTGCTATTTTCTTTTTCAAAAATGGTCATATACATTTCAGCCTCCAACATGGGAGAGCCTTGGATTACACTTGCACATTGTTGACAAATGTGTAATAAGACTCAATGCATTAATTATTTTTGTCAGTTTCTAGTCACACTTTTTAGTAGCTACCTACTCCTACTCCCTGCCTTGCACTTGCTGTGCTAAACTCAATGTTGTAATTTCCCTTCTAATTATATTATGCCATATTGGCAGACAACAGAGTTGTAAGGGTATTGTCAAAGCAGCTCTTGCAACCAGTATAGAAAAATTACAGTGTTAAGTGAGAGATGTTTTAAAAAGAAATCTTACCTGTACATGTTTTAAAGTAAATATTATTTTCTCAGCTGGATACAGCCCAGGTGGGGTGGACCTAATTGCAACAGCTATAACAGACGAACCTACTATTTCTCCATCCTCTGTATTTTCTGCCAGGGACAAATTCTGTGGTAATGAAAGCAGAGCTCCAATGTTGTCGTATCGCAGAAACACAACTGCAACTGTGCCTATCCATCAAATAAAACATACTTAGTGGTTTGATTGTTGATTTTTTTTAAAAAAAAATAGAAATAGTAAAATAATGTTTAAAAAACACTAAAGAAACAACAATCAAAAGACCTTTGTAAAACTCTGACAAGAAGAATACCAAAACAATGGAAATTTTGCAGAACGCTTATGGAAAGACTGAAGAAACAAGGGGAAATGATTAAAGCAGTAAGGGCTGTGCCACGATTAGAAATTAAATTTAATGATAAAACATTCAAAGAATATTGTCCATATTTTTGGAAGATAAATCTTCCAACTGTACAATTTAAGAGGCTACAGGTTCCAGGAGTTAGGGGATTCGTTTTCAGTCCCAGACAAGGGTTGTCCATATTGCCCATTGCAACTATGCAAATGAATCTCCACCTCATTTTTAGATGCATTACTCAAAAGGTTAATGTAAAAAAAAAAGTTCAAGACTTCAATCATACAGTCATGGCTGCCATACTCTTTTTTTAACCCCCTCACACATCCCCTGTTAAAATAATTCTTCAAGCAGTACAGCTCTTATAAAATGGACATTCTGAATGTAGATATACTGAATATATTTTCCTAACAAGTGACTTTGCTTGAAAATAGTAATGACAGAAAGGTGATCATAATGTTTATGAAATATAAAAAAACCCTTTTAATTACTGGTTTTTAAAATCCAGTAATTTTGATTCCTTACTTCGCATTATTTAAACTTAAATACAGTATATCCAAATGCATTTATACCTTGCCAAGAATCTTGCCTCCCCCGATTGTTGTGATCAACACTAAGCTCTGAAAGCATTTATGTTTGGTGTTCCCGCTGAGACAGAAAGTCACATTAAATATTGTGTACAATATGTAGAAAGGAGCAATCAATAGGAGGCTAATTTCAGGGTCAGCTCAGACAAAGGGTTCAGATGTAACCCATAAGGAGACTCTGATATTTTGGCATAGCTGCAAGAATGGCATTCAAAAATATTTGCTTCCATTTCCAATTAATCACATTTTCTCTGAACCACAAGCTGTGATTAGGGAAGCAAGCCCACTTCAGAAATCAGAGTTTGACACTGGTTTGTAAGCTCATTACATTTTATCCAGGGTCACATAAAATAAGAACTCTAATTGTTTACCAAGGGATGCAGAACCTTTTTTAAATCAAGTCCATGAATCACATGTAATGTAAGAGATATGTGACATAGTCAAAATGTAAAGTTTAGGTTTAATTTATTTGGCATTCCTCCCACTCCATTCCAATTTTTTTTAAAATAGGGAAAAGAACAATATTTTGTAGACTGCATTAACAAGACCTCCTAAATTGAAGGTCCATCTCACTGGGGGAAAAACTTTTAAATTATCTATTTCAAGTAAAACAAAAACAAAACAAAACCAATAAGGCAGTAATATTACCATTCCCCCAGTGTACATATATAGTATGATTTCCACTTGTGCAATTATAGTCATTTGGTTAGATACCAAGACATTGATACACCCCAGATCATGTACTACTCTATCACTTTGTGCAAAATTATATCTCATTTTTATGAGAATACATCACTTATTTAAGGGATAGAAAGTATCTTATATACTGATATATTAAATATCCTAAATAATTATCATCTGCCCCTAAAGACTCAGATTGCATGGCTCCTGTTAGACCTTTCTCTTTTTGCAAGCCCTCCTTTTTCTCACTTGCAATGCACTTTCACAAATTTCCTGCTTGCAGAAGATTGCTCCCCTGAAATCTAAAGCCCATGTCACACTCCACCAATGGATGCAAAGAGGATGTAAAACGGACAAAAAAGCTTGCCATCCGTTGGTTAACGCGATGTACTCACTGCCTCTGTTTTGCTTCCTCTATATCCGTCCAGCATCCGTTTATGGACGTTTCATCCACTCAGAAAGTTTTGAGCTGTTCATAACTTTTGCGTGGAAAATGTATCCAATTCGTCCATTCTGCATCCGCTACGCATCCATTACGCATCCGTTACGCATCCGCTATATCCGCTTGGCATCCGCTGTGCATCCACGCAACTCGCATCCACCCGGACGCAGGGAGGAAGTGGAACGGATGCGGAACAGATGCAGAATGGATGCAGAACAGATGCAGCACAGAAACAAAGCGTTTAAAGCGGAAAAAACATTCGCAGTGAGGACCTATCTTGGATATAAATGATGTCTAGAGGATGCCTAGAGGATGCCTAGAGGATGCAAAGGGACACCAATACTGCCTATAAAAAGGGGGAGCAACACATCTGGATCTCACTTTCAGACCAGCAGCCCTGCTGCAGACCTCTGCAGCCTTCATCTGACTCTTCCTCTTCCACAGCATCCAGTCATGTCCACCGTGGATCGTAACACAGTCCTTTTGGCAGCCACCATCCTTCTGCAACAGTGCGAAGCCATCTACAGGCTCTGTGAACTCTACTACGGGAAGAAAAAGGGGCGGCCAAGAAGCAGCCTGGGTACGAAGATGGTAAGCCAGAAGAGCAGAGGACGGACTGTACAACAAGCTGATGGTGGAGCTCAGGAGCGAAGACACTCGGGCATTCCAGAACTTCATGAGGATGCCTCCAGCCATGTTTGATGAAGTTGTGCAGCGGCTGACACCCAGGTTGACCAAGGCAAACACCAACTTCTGGCCCAGCCTGGAACCTGGGCTCAAGGTGGCACTCACTCTGCGCCACCTGGCCTCAGGGACCACCTACAAGAGCATGCAGTACGGCTGGAGGGTGCCACCCAACACCATCAGAATTGTGGTCAGAGAAGTGGTGCAGGCCATCATCGAAGAATACAAGGAGGAGCTCCTCCAGTACCCCTCCACTGAAGAAGGATGGAAGAAAGTTGCAGAGCAGTGGTATCAGAAGTGGAACTTCCCCCACACCGTTGGAGCCATAGATGGCAAGCACGTGGCCTGCAAAGCTCCAGCCAAGTCGGGGTCCACTTATTTCAATTACAAGGGCTTCTTCAGCATCATCCTCTTTGCCATGGTCGATGCTGACTACAAGTTCATGTACATCAATGCTTCAGGCAACGGCTCATCTTCAGATGCCCAGGTATACAACGCCAGTCACCTCAAGGAGGAGCTGGAATGCAACCTCATCGTGGGCTTCCCAGATCCAGAACCCCTGCCCAACGACACGCAAGATGTGCCCTACTTCATTGAAGGGGATGACGCCTTCTCCCTCACAACGTACCTTATGAAGCCCTACACCTCCAAATACCTCACCCGTGAAGAGAAGATCTTCAACTACAGGCTGCCCAGGGCAAGGCGGGTGGTGGAAAACGCCTTTGGCATCCTGGCCAACAGGTTCCAGGTACTTCTCACCACCATGCAGCATTGCCCAGAGACCATGAGGAGGATCATGCAAGCTTGCTGCATCCTGCACAATCTCATGCGCACCTGCTACCCAGTCTTGCAGAACAGGCTTGTGGACCTCCAACAAGGCAATGGGGACATGCAGCCTGGGGAATGTTGGCAAGGGCGAAACCTGATAGACACTCAGGATGTGCAAGGCCCCAACACAGCCTCATGTGAAGGGAAGAAGCAGTGTTTCCTTCAGCCTGTCTCATCACACTGATGAGATTGGGCCATGTATGTTGAGTGGCCCTACAATGAACAGGGCATTTAATAAAGAGTTGTGTTTATGTTCAAATGTGTGGATCAATGCTTACATTGTTATTGATAATAAAGGGCCAAAGGTGTGGCACCTGGGAGGGTGGACCATACAGTCCCACTATGCTTGCACTGGAGGTTTATCTATCCCACAGGTATTACCCATCCCAAAGGTATCCCTGCCCATCCCACAGCTATCTTAACCCATTCCACAAGCATGCAAAGGCTGAAACCATTTCTAAAAGTTTCCACCAAGACTTTATTAAAAAAAAGAAACGAAGCAAGTGTATGAATCAAAGATAGACTTTATTAACAAGAAGCTATTAAACTAAAATGAGTCTCTGGCACTCCTCTTGGTCGCTCAGCCTCAGGGGTGAAGGGTCCAGGTGCTGTGGAGGTGGCTGGTGCTGGAGTGCTTGTCATCAGCTCCTCCAAAAGCAGAAGCAGCAGAAGCCCCAGCCCCAGAAGAGCGAGCCCGTTCTGCAGAAGCCCCAGCAGAACCAGAGTGAGGGCCAGGGGGTGGGATGGTAGCCCAGTCCCTCTTGCAAGGGCTGGCAGCAGATGGATGAGGTTTGCTGTGCTTCAGCATGGTTGTGGGGTTGCTGGCTGGCAGGGAGGCTGGCAGGAACCAAGGCTGGCAGGAAGGCTGGCAGGGAGGCAGGCACCAAGGCTGGCAGGATGGCTGGCAGGCAGGCAGGCACCAAGGCTGGCAGCAAGGCTGGAAGGCAGGCAGGCACCAAGGCTGGCAGGCAGACATGAACCAAGGCTGGCAGGCAGGCAGGCAGCAAGGCTGGCAGGCAGACTGGCTGGCAGCAAGGCTGGCAAGCAGACAGACAGCAAGGCTGGCAGGGA
Organism: Laticauda colubrina; assembly: GCA_015471245.1. Taxonomy (NCBI): domain Eukaryota; kingdom Metazoa; phylum Chordata; class Lepidosauria; order Squamata; family Elapidae; genus Laticauda; species Laticauda colubrina. The sequence continues at coordinate 24,731,454 of BLBF01000020.1, read as the reverse complement.
GGCTGGCAGCAAGGCTGGCAGGCAGGCACACAACAAGGCTGGCAGGGAGGCTGGCAGCAAGGCTGGCAGCAAGGCTTGCAGGCAGACATGCAGGCAGGACAGGCAAGGCAGTCGATGTGTCTGGAAACAGGTCTTTCCTCTGAATGGCGACCTGCTTCCAAGCTGCTTCTGTTATATCTGCGGGGCTGATGCAATGCATCCTCCCCGCATGCGCAATTAACGCTCGGCATCCGCTAGGCTTCCGCTGTGCATCCGCTGTGCATCTGCTGTGCATCCGCTTCATCCGCTGTGCATCCGCTCTGCATCCGCTGTATCCGTTCCGCATCCGCTTTGCTGAGGTCCCCCGGAAGCCTAGCAGATGTGCCATCTGCTCCCATCTGCTTCCATCCGCTGGGCTTCCGTTCCGCATCCGCTTTCCATCTGCCCTGCGTCCATGTTATCCGCTCCGGTTATGCAAATTTTTGCCCCTTCTGAGAGCGGATAACAACAGATGGAAAATTTTTCTCGTCCGTTGTGTCTGTTTTGCGTCCGTTGGGCAGTGTGACAGGGCCTTAAGGAAAAGGTTTTCTTCTAGGCAAATGTAGTTTACACAAACTCATTTTCAGTCAAAGTATGCAACAGATCACAAAATACTTAGGAAAATTTATTCGTGTAAAAATGAAAATGCTAGAATGGCATTAGATTTTTTTTCCACTTTCTGTTTCATCTATTCAACTTTATACTGGATTTCTTCGTACTGCAAGTGGAACAATGTGGCTGATGATTCTCAGAAAAGGGAGGGTTTTCCACTGAATCCACCTATTGTACCAACAAGCCCAAACCACCATCCTAACCTTTAGCAGCAGATATTTCCTTTTTCTTTGCAGAGATCTTAATACTGTCTCCTCCCATCTGAATATTTTGGTTGATGAGGTTCACTTTCTCTGTGTCAAAAGTATAAAGTCTTACAGCTGAAAAAGAAAAAAGGGGAATAATGTCTTTGTGAGTAACAATTATACTGATGACTAGCTTATATACTGTGTTCCCTGAAAATACCACCTACCCCCCCAAAAAAATAATAAGCCTCAGCTTGGGGTTTTTTATGCATGTACCTAATATAAGCCCCATGCCAAAAATAAGCCCTAGTGAAGGGAGTTGATGATGTGGCCAGCATAGGAGGAGGTGAGTGCACGTGTGTGGCAGCAGCTGTAGCCAACATAGCATAGGTGGATTGAGTGCAAACAGCAGGTGGAAGCAGAGGTGGGGGGAGACAGGCAACACATGGGCCATGGGAAAGACAAGCAGTGGTGAGCCAGAGCAATGGGCAGCTGCGTGAGTCTCATTTTCATTTCTCTGAGCTCCACACATTGGGATTGACTGCCTTCTGGTCTGTACCTTCCGCTCCATACAGCCGATTAAGGGATCAGCAAGTTGTAGCTGCTGCTGGATACTTGGGTGCCCGCACACTTGCTAGTTCTTGTGTGTGTACTGGGAGGGGCAGGGCATCCATCTGGGCTGATCACCCTGAAATCGTGTTTTCCCAACATTAAGCCCTAGTGCTTATTTTGGGACCCCAAAGAAAATAAGACTGCATCTTATTTGGGGGAAAACACAGGTATAAAGTTCTGCAAGAACTATTACAGACAGTTCTTGATATGCGACCACAATAGAACCCAAGCAAGAACTTGTGAAGTGAATCTTGCCCCATTTTACAATCTTTCTTGCTAAATTTGTCAAGTGAATCACTGCAGATATTCAGTTAGTAACACAGTTTTTAAGTGCTTGTCAGAAGGTTGCAAAAGCTGATCACATGACTCCAGGACACTGCAACCATCATAAATATGGTCAGTTGCCAAGCACCTGAAATTTAATTATGTGACCAGGGGATACTGCAACGGTCATAAATGTGAAAAACAGTCATAATTCGTTACAATCACTGTAACTTCAAACGGGCACTAAATGAAATGTTTTAAGTCAAGGACTACCTATACACAGGGCTTTACAGTCATTACAGATTCAAAGAACACAATGTTATTAATGTTTCAAAAAACTCTACAATCCACAGCAAAATACATTGGTACCCAAATAACAGCATATCAAATTATGTGAATGATCCTATTATGTGCTTGTATCACAATGTTCAGGTACATCAATTAATATGTCAGTATTAATATTATGCACATATATTAATGCATAATATTAATGAATTAACATGATGTCATGCTATATATTTCATTCTTTGTCCTTTTTGTCTCATCCCCAATACTGATCTATAGCTCTTTACTATTTTGCTCATTGCTTTAACTCTAGGACCACATTATTCATGGTAGGTGGATGTCCTTTAATTCCATATTTGTACCTTTTCATTCTTTGCCTGGGGAAAAAATGTAACCTCTAATTTGCTTTGCATTAAGCGAGGTTTGGTAAAGAATAACAAAAGCTGCCTTCAGAAGAGCTTCCACTTTATTAAAAATGCATTTCTGAACGTGAATACCAATTTCTTTAAAAGCGCAAGAGACAATACCTTTGACAGTATTTATTTTGAAATCCATTCAGTGTGCGTTTATGTGAAGACAGAGGCATGCAATTCAACTGCATTGGACTATAATGATATTTGTTGTCAAAAACAAACAGACCAAATATCATCCCCACCCTCAACCGGAGAGTAGAAATGAGAAAGTAGCACATGAAATCTTTTAGCTTTACATTTCAGTCCAGTGCTTTAATCCCCTGTAAAACAACTGAAAAGTCAATGAGCAATTTTGTTATAAACAAAACAAATATTTGACTGGTGGGTTGGAATTACTTAACTGCATATTCCTTCTAATGCAGAATATTTGTTGAGTTATTTATTTTTAAAGAATGATGGTGTTTGATAAACAGGTTCTCATTAAAGGCTTTTCCAGCACCCAAGAAAGAGGCCGTCCCTTTTCCTAAAGAATCGAATCGAATAGAATAGAATAGAATAGAAAGAATAGAATTTATTTTTAAAGAATGATGGTTTTTGATAAACAGGTTCTCATTAAAGGCTTTTCCAGCACCCAAGAAAGAGGCCGTCCCTTTTCCTAAAGAATAGAATCGAGTTGGAAGGGACTGTGGAGGTCTTCTAGTCCTATCTTCTGCTCAGGCAGGAAATCCTATACCATTTCAGAACAATGGTAGTCCAATCTCTTTGTAAAAGTTTCCAGTGTTGGAACATTCGAAACTTCTGAAGGCAAGTTGTTCCACTAATTAATTGTTCTAACTGTCAGGAAATTTCTTCTTAGTTCGAGGTTCCTTCTCTCCTTGATTAGTTTAGTTTAAGCCCTTGTCACACAGCACCAACGGATGGAAAGAGGATGTAAAACGGAGAGAAACACTTGCCATCCATTGGTTAACACGATCCATCCGTTCTGTACTCATTGCATCCGTTTTTCATACTCTCTATCTGTCCAGCATCCGTCTACTGAGATTTCATCCACTCAAAACGTTTTGAGCTGCACAAAACTTTTTGAGCGGAAAATGTATCCAACGTGTCCATTCAACATCGGCTATGCATACGGGGAACATCCGTTATACGTCCATCGTCATCTGTTATGCGTCCGATATATCCGCTAGGCATCTGCTGCGCATCCGCGCAACTCACATCCGCTCCAGCAGAAAACGGACACAGGGAGGAAGCGAAATGGACACGGAACGGACACGCAACATTAGTAACATGGACGTAGAAAGGATGAAAGCGGATGCAGCTCACATATAAAGCATTAAAACGGAAAAAACGTTCGTGTAGGGGAGGTATCTCAGATATTTAGGATGCCTGCAGGAGGTCTAGAGGATGCAGAAGGACACCTAGCGGAAAAACGATATTTCCTATAAAAAGGGGGAGAAATCACCTGGATCTCACTTTCAGTCCAGCAGCCCTGCTGTGCAGACCTCTTCAGCCTTGTTCTTGCTCTTGCTCTTCCAAAGCATCCAGTCATCTCCACCATGGATCGTCACACACTCCTTTTGGTAGCTGCCATCATTCTACAACAGTGCGAAGCCCTCTACAGGCTCTTTCATCTGTTCTATGCAAGGAAAAGGAGGCATCCAAGAAGTGTCTGGGTCCGAAGATGGATCGTGAGAAGAGTGCAGTATGGACTGTATAACAAGCTGATGGTGGAGCTGAGGAACGAAGACCCTTGTGCATTCCAGAACTTCATGAGAATGCCGCCAGCCATGTTTGACTAAGTTGTGGAGTGGCTGAGACCCAGGTTGACCAAGCAGAGCACCAACCTCCGGCCCAGCCTGAACCCTGGGCTGAAGGTGGCACTGATTCAGTGCCACCTGGCCTCAGGGACCACGTACAGAAACATGCAGTATGCCTGGAGGGTGCCACACAACACCATCAGCATTGTGGTCAGAGAAGTGGTGCAGGCCATCATCGAAGAATATGTGGAGGTGCTCCTCCAGTGCCCCTCCACTGAAGAAGGATGGAAGAAAATTGCAGAGCAGTGGTATCAGAAGTGGACCTTCCCCCACACCATTGGAGCCATAGATGGGAAGCACATGGCCTGCAAAGCTCCAGCCAACTCAGGGTCCACTTATCACAACTACAAGGACTTCTTCAGCAACATCCTCTTCGCCATGGTCAATGCTGACAACAAGTTCATGTCCATCGATGCTTCAGGCAACGGCTCATCTTCAGATGCCCAGGTATACAACGCCAGTCACCTCAAGGAGGGGCTGCAATGCAACCTCATCATGGGCTTCCCAGATCCAGACCCCCTGCCCAATGACACACAATATGTGCCCTACTTCATCGTGGGGGATAACGCCTTCTCCCTCACAACCTACCTCATGAAGCCCTACACTTCCAGATGCCTCACCGGTGAAGAGAGGATCTTCAACTACAGGCTGTCCAGGGCAAGGCGGGTGGTGGAGAACGCCTTTGGCATCTTGGTCAACAAGTTCCAGGTACTTCTCACCACCATGCAGCATCGCCCAGAGACCATGAGGAACTTCGTGGAAGCTTGCTGCATCCTGCACAATCTCATGCGCACCCGCTACCCAGTGTTGCAGAACAGGCTTGTGGACCACCAACAAGGCAATGGGGACATGGAGCCTGGGGAATGGAGGCAAGGGCGAAACCTGATAGATACTGTGGATGTGCAAGGCCCCAACAGAGCTTCACATGAAGGGAAGAAGCAGCGCAACCTCCTGAGACACTGGTGCAACTCCCCAGCTGGAGCAGTGGAGTGGCAAGACAGGATGGTAGATGCTTAATGGATGCTTCCTTCAGCCTGTCTCATCACACTGATGAGATTGTGCCATGTATGTTGAGTGGCCCTACAATGAACAGGGCATTTAATAAAGAGTTGTGTTTATGTTGAAATGTGCTGATGAATGATTAAATTGTTGTTGATAATAAAGGGCCATAAGTGTGGCACCTGGGAGGGTGGACCATACAGTCCCACTATGCTTGCACTGGAGGTTTATCTATCGCACAGCTATTACCCATGCCACAGGTATCCCTGACCATCCCACTGCTATCCTAACCCATCCCACAGCTATTACCCATGCCACAGGTATCCCTCCCTATCCCACTGCTATCCTAACCCATCCCACAAGTATGCAAAGGCTTAAACCATTTCTAAAAGTTTCCACCAAGACTTTATTTTCTAAAAGAACTGAACCAAGTGTGTGAAGCAAAGATAAACTTTATTAATAACAAACTGTAAAAGCAAAATGACCCAAGTAAAGTGTCCCAAGCAAAGATAAAGTCAACAGGTAGCAACCCAGTCTATGGCACTCTTCTCAGTCACTCTGAGGCATGCCCATAGTCTCAGGGGTGAAGGGTCCAGGTGCTGTGGAGGTGGCTGCTGCTGGAGTGCTGGTCTGAGGTGCCATTGGGGTGCCTGGCCCTGAGAGGACGACAGGGGATGGTGTGTGGAGAAAGCTCTCAGAGAGCTGGCTCAGTCCTGTGATGTTGAGAGCCCCTTCCTCCATGACATGGGGTGTCAGTCCCAAGACTGATGACAGATGTTCTGAGGCCGGGCTTGGCTGTAGGGTGGAGGAAGGAGGAGTGTAGTGGGGCTGTCTGGTCTGCAGGTGAGCGAGGTGAGGCGTCGGTGGCATCTGTGGTGTCGGTGGCATCTGTGGCGTCGGTGGCATCGGTGGCATCAGTGGCACTGGTGGCGTGCGATGAACCTGTGCCTGGACTGGAAAGGGCTGCCTGTACTGCTGGAACTCCTGGTAGCCATAGCCTTCGTAGGTGAGGGCCTGTGGAAAGCCTTGGAAAGCCTGTGACATCACATGGGATGGAGGAGCAGACCTGGACTGGGTGGGAGCAGGTTCAGCTGGGCCTGGAGGGTTGTGCAGAAGACCTGTGATCCTCTCCTTGATCACCTGATACTGGGATTCGGACATGTCCATGAGGGTCTGGTTGAAGTAGGTGAGGAAGGGCTTGCGGTTTGAGGATGGTATGTCGGTGTGTACCAGCTGAGAGAGGAGATCTACACTGCTTTTGATGGTGTCCCTGATCTCCAGCAGGACAGTGTGGCTCTGTCCCTCTGGTCTGGCTCCCTGCCTGCTTTCTGTGGAGGTGGAGCTGGGTGTGGGTGTGGGTTGGTCTCTGGTGGCAGCGGCCTCTCCCTGCTCCAACTGCGTCAGGGGTCCTCCACGCACTCCACCATGGGGAGTGCAGCTGTCAGGGGCATCTCCATCATGGCATGCTCCACAGATACCTGCCTGGACACAGGAGCTGACTCTTGGCCAGAAGAGGACTGGCTCTCTGTGGGCTGCCTGAGAGAGAGGGTTGACAGAGGGGCTGCTCTTCGGTGGTGGACCTCACCCTCCAAGATGCTGCACTTGGCCATCACGTAGGTCTCCCGGTCGGTGAGCTTGACCGTGGCCTGGCCAGATTCCTTGAGGTGCAGCTTCCCATACCAGGTGTGCATGTCCTTCCACCACCCGAGGAGGACCTCCGAAGTGTAGCCTAGACTCACTGCCTTCTCTCTCCAAGCTGCCTGCTTCCACTTGGTGTCTTGATAGAGCCCGTGTCCCTTCCGCCAGAGGTACTCGTTCTCCCTCAGCTATTCAAGCACCTCATCCTCATGTTCCTCTTCGATGGAGTACTGTCTCCTCTCCCTATTGCGCAATTGCCTCTTCCTCTCTCTGGCAGGGCCTTCTGGGCCCTCATCAGTAGGGCTTTGAGGTTCTAGGGGCTGGTCCACCACACCACCATCACCAGCAGCAGCAACAGCAGCAAAAGCAGCACTAGCAGCACCAGCAGGATCAGCAGCACCAGTAGCACCAGCAGGACCAGGAGCAGCACCAGCAGAGTAAGCACCACCAAAAGCATCAGCACCAGAGCAGCACCAGCAGAGTAAGCACCAGCAGAAGCACCAGCACAAGAAGAGTGAGCCCGAGCAGCAGAAGCCCTAGGAGAAGCAGAGTCAGTGCCACGGGGTGGGATGGTGGCCCTGTCCTTCTTTCCAGGGCTGGCAGGAGTAGGCACAGGCTTCCTCTTCTTCCCCATGGTTGTTGGCTGGAGATATGTCTGGCAGCAGATCTTTCCTCTGAATGGTGACCTGCTTGCAACCTGCATCCTTTTTTATCTGCGGGGCTGACGCAATGCATCCTCCCCGCATGCGCAGTGAATGCTTTGTTTCCGCTAGGCATCCGCTAGGCATCCGCTCTGCATCCATTCCTTCCGCTGTGGGTCCGCTTCATTGTGCTCCCCCAGAAGCCCTGCGGATGTTTCATCCGCTTCCATCCTCTTCCATCCGCTAGGCTTCCATGGAGCATCCGCTTAAAATCCTTGCTACATCCTCTCCCCATCCCTTCCTTTCCATTGTTGTCTGCTACCTTTATGCAAATTTGAGGCACTTTTGAGAGCGGATAACAACGGATGGAACATTTTCTCATCTGCTGTGTCCTTTTTACATACATTTTGCATCCGTCGGCCGATGTGACAGGGCCTTTAGCTTAGTTTAGTTTATTTTCCTTGCACTGAGTACAACGAAATGAAACACCATCTTCAGCTCACATCAGGACCATGAAAATAAACACAAACACTCCTCCTTCACTCTCCACAAGTTGAACTGAAAACCCCCAACACTGCACCAATACTGCACTATACAGCAGAATTCAAAAGAGCTACTGCCCTGGGATGGAAGCTGTTTTTCAGCCTATTTGTCCTTGTTTTTATTATTCTGAACCATCTGCCTGATGGCAATAGTTAAAAAAAGGGGTTCCTCGGATGAGATGGATCTTTGAGAATGTTTTGAACTTTCTTAAGGCAGCAGGAGCTACAAAGCTGTTCCAAAGAGGGGAGAGAGCAACCAATGATCTCTTGGGCAATTACATTAACCCACTGGAGTGTTTTCCTATCTGCCACTATGCAATTGGCAAACCCAATTGCATAGTGTTAAGCATAAGCATAGTGTTAGCATAAGTGAAAATACTCTCTATTGTGCAGCGGTAGAAAGTCACCAGCAGTTTTTCATTCATTTGTTGTTTTCTGAGAAGTCTCATGTAGTATAATCTCTGCTGGGCCCTAGTGATTATCTTCCACCCATTGCTTCTTTTCCTTCCCTCAATTGCTTGGGAGAATAGCTTGAATCTTTTTTCTTTATGGAAACGCTGAGATATTGGAGTACTGCTATCACTGTTGAGCAGTGGTTGAGATTCAAATTTTTTTACTACCAGTTCTGTGGGCATGACCAGTGGGCATGGCTTGGCTTAGTGGGGATGGCTTGGTGGGCATGGCAGAGGAAAAATACTATAAAATCTCCATTCCCACCCCACTCCAGGGGAAGGATACAGCAAAATTCCATTCCCTCCCCGCCAGAAGTCGTATTCAGCACATTCTGTCCAGTTCTGGAGAACCAGTAGCAGAAATTTTAAGTAGTTTGCAGAACCAGCAAATACCACTTTTGACTGGCCCTGCCCCCATCTATTCTCTGTGTCCTGAGTCTTCTTTTGTTGCTCTGCACAGGAGAACGGAGCTGGAAAGCAGGTTAGTGGGGTAGGGAGGGAATAGGATTTTGCAGGAACCTTCCCCCAGGAGTGGGGAGGGAATGGAAATTTTACAATATCCTTCCCCTGCAATGCCCACCAAGCCATGCCCACCAAGCCATGCCCACCAAGCCACACCCATCAAGCCATGCCATGCCTGCCAAGCCATGCTCACAGAACTGGTAGTAAAGAATTTTTGAATCCTACTACTGCTCCCCACCCCATTAACCTGCCTTCCAGCTCCATTCTCCTGTGTATGGCAACAAAGGAAGACCCAGCCAGTCAGCTGGGACTCAGGAGGAAGCGAATAGATGGGGGTGGGGCTAGTCAGAGGTGGTATTTGCCAGTTTTATGAACTACTCAAAATTTCCACTACTGGTTCTCCAGTACTCATAATATGTATAAAAATGTATGGTATTATTATTGTTATTGTTATTGTTATTATTGTATACTTTATTCATTAAAATGAAACTCATAATATGTACAAGAAAATTGTATAGGCTATTATTATTATTAGTATTGTTGTTATTATTATTATTATTATTATTATTATTATTATTATTATTATTATATATTTTATTTATTAAATATGAAACTCAGTCAACTGAACATTCAAAAATGCATCACAAATACTATTGACTGGTGCTAATGGTTGATTCGGTTTGCTGCCAGCATCCTTGGTATCAATCAAGTACCTTCTTAAAATGTACAATGTTCCAAGTAGCACAGTTTTTTGCAGTTCCGCTGGTATTATTGCAGGAAGATGCAATTTCTTGATATATTTTATAAAATTCTTGGACATGGTACCAAGTGCTCTGATGACAACGGGTATCACTGTAACATTTTTCATCCGTAATCACGTAGTTTTGATGTCGTGATATTTTGTGATTTTTTTCCAGTTCCTTTTCTCTGACTCTGGCGTCTCCTGGTACCAATATCAATAAATAGTACATTTTGGCAACTGTGATATCTGGTGTGTTGTGTTCCAAATGACGATCCATCTGTGTTCAAAAGTGCCACAAGTCCCACTTTCTCATTTTCAATAATGTTTTCCTTTTTATATTTCCATGACTTTTCAGATACAGGTAAGTAATATTTTTTTATATAATGACCTGTGAATTAATTTAACCACTCAGTCATGTCTCGCATTGTAATCATTTTGTGCATTTTGTGCATAAAAGGTATCTTTTCCCACCATGCTGAGTGAAACATCCACCTATGTTTTATGAGACATGAGTGGTGCAGAAAATTTAAACATAGAATTTCTGGTTTGAACACAAATTCTGAAGAACTAAAAAGTTTTTCCAGTGTGATAGATAAGTGGACGCACACTGGAGGCTGTTATAGAATAACAGAATGGGTCTTTGCTATATTTCTCTCAACTTCCTAGCCATCAGAAATATCAACTGGTATTTTTTTGTGCATGATGAAAAACAAACTTTGGCATTAGTTAGAAAGTGAGATTGACACTATCACTTTCCAGCACATCTCTACATTGTCGAAATGTTCTCTTTTTGACCAGGGTTGCTAAATATAATTAGAGCAGCACTAGTTGTTTAATGGGAACATTCAGCATTTTTTAAAAAAACTATATTTCATTCTTTTAACAGATCTTGTTAACAGTTGATCCAAAAGTTTCATTGTGTCTTCAGGGCTAAACCATTTGTTGTGTTCTGTTGATGTTAAAGAAGACAAGCTGACTAGTTTATACTCTGCTAAGGTCAAGCTGTTAACCAACTTATGTAATAAGAAACAAAAATAGGTGAAGAACAGAGAAGTTGGCCATGCTTATGGAAGATATTCTTATTTTATTTATTAAATTTATATGCTGTCCATTTCTCTGTCTAGCAACTCTTAGTTGCAAAATAAAGACATATTTCTCATTTCATTACCGCTTAGTTACTTATCTTTGGCTGAGAAACATCCAGATGTGGCTGCCTGCTGATGATCTCCAGTGTGAGAGAAAACACTTGGCCAAACTTCCTCACACAAACCAAAACCAAACTCCAGCTGAATACCACTTCTGCTATTGAGGGACGATATGAGGAGAATATGGATAGTTTGAAAGTCAGGAAAGAGTAGGCCTTTTCCAGTGATGGGATTCAATTTTTTTTTACTACCAGTTCTGTGAGCACAGTTTGGTGGACATGGTGTGGTGTGGCTTGGTGGACATGGCAGGGGAAGGATGCTGTAAAATCCCCATTCTCTTCCCACCCCACTAAGCTGTTTTCCAGCTCCATTCTCCTGTGCAGAGTAACAAAAAAAGACCCAGCTGATCAGGAGGCAGAGAATAGATGGGGGCAGGGCCAGTCAGAAGTGGTATTCTGAACTACTCAAAATGTCTGCTACCAGTTCTCCAAACTACTCAAAATTTCTGCTACCGGTTCTCCAGAACTGGTCAGAACCTGATGAATACCACTTCTGGCCTTTTCATATTTTGATTCATGCATTTAGCCAATTGAAAGAAGTACATGTAGTCATCAACTTACAATAGTTCATTTAGTGACCATTCAAAGTTATAGTGGAACTGAAAAAAGTGACTTATGACCATTTTTCATACTTCTAAATGTTGCAGCATTACCATGATCAAAATTCAGATACTTGATTCATATTTATGACAGTTGCAGTGCCTTGGAGTCATGTGATCAGGTTCTGCAACCTTCTGATAAGCAAAGTCAATGGGAAAACCAGATTCACTTAACAATCACAACCTTGCAGTGATTCACTTAACAACTCTGGCAAAAAAAGATCATAAAGTGGGGTAAAATTCACTTAACTAATGTTTCACTTAAGCCCCTGTCACACAGCACCAATGGTTGGAAAGAGGATGTAAAACGGAGAGAAACACTTCCAATCCGTTGGTTAATACGATGCATCCGTTCTGTACTCACTGCATCTGTTTTTCATACTCTCCATCTGTCCAGAATCCGTCTACTGAGATTTCATCTGCTCAAAAAGCTTTGAGCTGCACAAAACTTTTTAAGCGGATAAAGTATCCAACGCGTCTGTTATACATCCGCTACGCATACGGGGAACATCCGTTATACGTCCATCGTCATCCATTATGCATCCGCTATATCCGCTAGGCATCTGCTGTGCATCCATGCAACTCGCATCCGTTCCAGTGGAAAATGGACACAGGGAGGAAGTGAAACAGACTTGGAATGGACACACAGCGTTAGTAGCATGGACTTAGAAAGGATGAAAAGATGCAGCTTGCATACAAAGCATTAAAATGGAAAAAACATTCGTATAGGAGATGTATCTCGGATATTTAGGATGTCTGGAGGATGCCTAGAGGATGCAAAAGGACACCTAGCGGAAAACCTATATTTCCTAAAAAAGGGGGAGGAAATCATCTGGATTTCACTTTCAGTCCAGCAGACCTGCAGTGCAGACCTCTTCAGCCTTCATCTGGCTCTTGCTCTTCCATAGCATCTCCACCATGGATCGTCACAAACTCCTTTTGGTAGCCGCCATTGTTCTACAACAGTGCGAAGCCCTCCACAGGCTCTTTCACCTGTTCTACGGGAAGAAAAGGAGGCATCCAAGAAGTGTCTGGGTCCGAAGATGGATTGCGAGAAGAGTCGAGTACGGACTGTATAAAAAAGCTGATGGTGGAGCTAAGGAACGAAGGCACTTGTGCATTCCAGAACTTCATTAGGATGCCTCCAGCCATGTTTGACGAAGTTGTGGAGTGGCTGAGACCCAGGTTGACCAAGCCAAACACCAACCTCCAGCCCAGCCTGGATCCTGGGCTGAAGGTGGCACTGACTCTGCGCCACCTGGCCTCTGGGACCACGTACAGGAGCATGCAGTAGGCCTGGAGGGTGCCACCCAACACCATCAGCATTGTGGTCAGAGAAGTGGTGCAGGCCATCATCGAAGAATACCTGGAGGAGCTCCTCCAGTGCCCCTCCACTGAAGAAGGCTGGAAGAAAGTTGCAGAGCAGTGGTATCAGAAGTGGAACTTCCCCCATACCGTTGGAGCCATAGATGGCAAGCACGTGGCCTGCAAAGCTCCAGCCAACTCAGGGTCCACTTATTACAACTACAAGGGCTTCTTCAGCATCATCCTCTTCTCCATGGTCGATGCTGACTACAAGTTCATATACATCGATGCTTCAGGCAATGGGTCAGTTTAAGATGCCCAGGTATACAACGCTAGTCACCTCAAGGAGGGGCTGGAACACAACCTCATCATGGGCTTCCCTGATCCAGACCCACTGCCCAACGACACAAAAGATGTGCCCTACTTCATTGTGGGGGATGACGCCTTCTCCCTCACAACCTACCTCATGAAGCCCTACACTTCCAGAGGCCACACCCATGAAAAGAGGATCTTCAACTACAGGCTCTCCAGGGCAAGATGGGTGGTGGAGAACGCCTTTGGAATCCTGGACAACAGGTTCCAGGTACTTCTCACCACCATGCAGCATTGGCCAGAGACTGTGAGGAACATCGTGGAAGCTTGCTGCATCCTGCACAATCTCATGCGCACCCACTACCCAGTGTTGCAGAACAGGCTTGTGGACCGTCAAGAAGGGAATGGGGACATGGAGCCTGGTGAATGGAGGCAAGGGAGAAACCTGATAGACACTGTGGATGTACAAAGCCCTAACAGAGCTTCACATGAAGGGAAGAAGCAGTGTAACCTCCTGAGACACTGGTGCAACTCCCTAGCTGGAGCAGTGGAGTGGCAAGACAGGATTGTAGATGCTTAATGGATGCTTCCTTCAGCCTGTCTCATCACACTGATGAGATTGTGCCATGTATGTTGAGTGGCCCTACAATGAACAGGGCATTTAATAAAGAGTTGTGTTTATGTTGAAATGTGTTGATGAATGATTAAATTGTAATTGATAATAAAGGGCCATAGGTGTGGCACCTGGAAGGGTGGATCATACAGTCCCACTATGTTTGCACTGGAGGTTTATCTATCCCACTGCTATCCTAACCCATCCCAGAAGCATGCAAAGGCTTAAACCACTTCTAAAAGTTTCCACCAAGACTTTATTTTCTAAAAGAACAGAACCAAGTGTGTGAAGCAAAGATAAACTTTATTAATAACAAACTGTAAAAGCAAAATGACCCAAGTAAAGTGTCCCAAGCAAAGATAAAGTCAACAGGTAGCAACCCAGTCTATGGCACTCTTCCCAGTCACTCTGAGGCATGCCCATAGTCTCAGGGGTGAAGGGTCCAGGTGCTGTGGAGGTGGCTGCTGCTGGAGTGCTGGTCTGAAGCGCCATTGGGGTGCCTGGCCCCAAGAGGACAACAGAGGACGGTGTGTGGAGGAAGCTCTCAGAGAGCTGGCTCAGTCCTGTGATGTTGAGAGCCCCTTCCTCCATGACATGGGGTGTCAGTCCCAAGACCGATGACAGATGTTCTGAGGCTGGGATTGGCTGTGGGGTGGAGGAAGGAGGATTGTAGTGGGGCTGTCTAGTCTGCAGGTGAGCGGCGTGAGGCGTGGGTGGCACCTGTGACGTGGGTGGCATCTGTGGCATGGGTGGCATCTGTGGTGTCGGTGGCATCTGTGACATCGGTGTCATTGGTGGCGTTCGATGAACCTGTGTCTGGACTGGGAAGGGTTGCCTGTGCTGCAGGAACTCCTGGTAGCCATAGCCTTGGTAGTTGAGAGCCTGTGGAAAGCCTTGGAAGGGCTGTGACATCATCTGGGGTGGAGGAGCAGACCTGAACTGGATTGGAGCAGGTTCTGCTGGGCCTGGAGGGTTGTGCAGAAGACCTTTATCACCTGGTACTGTGATTCAGACATGTCCATGAAGGTCTGGTTACGTAGGTGAGGAAGGGCTTTCGGTTTGAGGATGGTATGTCGGTGTGTACCAGCTGAGAGAGGAGATCTACACTGCTTTTGATGGTGTCCTTATCTGCAGCAGGACAGTGTGGCTCTGCCCCTCTGGTCTGGCTCTCTGCCTTCTTTCTGTGGAAGTGGAGCTGGGAGTGGGTGTGGGTTGGTCTCTGATGGAAGTGCCCTCTCCTTGCTCCCCATGCGTCAGGGGATCCTCCACGTGCTCTGCCATGGGGAGTGCAGCTGTCGGGGGGGTCTCCTTCGTGGCACGCTCCACAGATACCTGCCTGGACACAGGAGCTGACTCTTGGCCAGAAGAGGACTGGCTCTCTGTGGGCTGCCTGTGATAGAGGTTTTCAGAGGGGCTGTTCTTCAGTGATGGACCTCACCCTCCAAGATGCTGCACTTGGCCATCACGTAGGTCTCCCGGTTGGTGAGCTTGACCACGGCTTGGCCAGACTTCTTGAGGTGCAGCTTCCCGTACCAGGTCTGCATGTGCTTCCACCACCCGAGGAGGACCTCAAAAGTATAGCCCAGGCTCTCCACCTTCTCTCTCCAAGCAGCCTGCCTCCTCTTGGTGTCTCGATAGAGCCTGTGTCCCTTCTGCCATAGATACTCGTTCTCCCTCAGCCATTCGAGCACCTCATCCTCCTGTTCCTCTTCGATGGAGTATTGCCTCCTTTCCCGTTCTCATGTATGCCTCTTTCTCCCTCTGGCAGGGCCATCCGGGCCCTCATCAGAGGGGCTTTGAAGTTCTAGGGACTGCTCCACAACACCAGCAGCAGCAACAACAACAGCAGCAGCACCAGCGGCACCAGCAGCACCAGCAGCACCAGGAGGACCAGGATCAGCAGCACCAGAGTAAGCACCAGCAGGACCAGCAGGACCAGCAGGACCAGGAGCACCACCAGGACCAGCAGGACCAGGAGCAGCACCAGCAGAGTAAGCATCAGCAGAAGCACCAGCACCAGGAGCAGCGCCAGCAGAGTAAGCACCACCAGAAGCACCAGCATCAGGAGCAGCACCAGCAGAAGCCCCAGCACCAGCAGAGTCAGCCCGAGCAGCAGAAGCCCCAGCAGAAGCAGAGTCAGGGCCAGGGGGTGGGATGGTGGCCCTGTCCTTCTTGCCAGGGCTGGCAGGAGTAGGCACAGGCTTCCTCTTCTTCCCCATGGTTGTTGGCTGGAGATGTGTCTGGCAGCAGGTCTTTCCTCTGAATGGTGACCTGCTTGCAAGCTGCATCCTTTTATATCTGCGGGGATGATGCAATGCATCCTCCCCACATGCGCAGTGAATGCTTTGCATCCGCTAGGCATCCGCTAGGCATCCACTAGGCATCCGCTCTGCATCCGCGTCATCCGCTGCACGTCTGCTTCACTGTGCTCCCCCGGAAGCCCTGCAGATGTGCCATCCACTTCCATCCGCTTCCATCCTCTAGGGTTCTGTGGAGCATCCGCTTTACATCCTGGCTACGTCCTCCCCCCGTCCGTTCCTTTCCGTTGTTGTCCGCTCTGTTTATGCAAATTTGGGGCACTTTTGAGAGCGGATATCAACGGATGGAAAATTTTCTCGTCTGCTGTGTCCTTTTTACATACTTTTTGCATCCGTCGGCCGATATGACAGGCCCTTTAGCAACAGAAATTTTGGGCTCATTTGTGGTTGTAAGTCAAAGACTACCCATATAGTCCTCATGTGTTAAGAGACTATAATGAAACAAATTCATAGGTTGCTTGGGGAGCTATTTCTCTCATTGAAAGAGATTAAGGGGTTTCATGTTACCCACAAGCCAGAAGCTGTCCATCTTGAGAAATGGGACTGATAATTAGGTCAGAGAAGAAATGAGTGCAGCCTAGCCATCTCTGCTAAAAGGTTTAGCTAAGCTTCTTCCTAATACATGCTTGAAAATCAATGGCAGGGTTAGATGTGCAAAGCCAAGAGGTTACATAACCTCCCATTCAGTTCTAAATACCAAGAATAAATAGCTCACATCCATTGGATTTCAAACAGTCGAGAACAAATTTACGATTCTGCTTCTAACGTCAACTATTTGTTTGAAGGAATGCAAAAAAAAAAAAAAAAGGAAAGCAAGAGGAAGAACAACCTATCTTCAGTATTTTTGTGTTTCCTTGTTCATACCCATATCACTAACATTAACTTCTACTTCTGCCATCTTTGGGAAATTCTGAGATAGGAAGGCTGTTGTTTCCTCGGCAACATGAATCAATTTGGTGAGGCTTTTTCTTCTGTTGTCTACTGGGACAGCTTCCCAAGCCGCTTTCTTATCTTCCTGAATAAAATTATTTACAGTACTAACAATTTCCTGTTGGGTTAATAAAAAAATATTGTGTTAACTTTTTATGCTGTATCCTGAATAAGATACCTTGTAAGTAACCAAAACTTTAAATCCTAGTTCACTCACGTTAAGAGTTTGATCTCGAAGCCTCTCATCAGAAATGGTATTATTTGTGATACTCAGCAAGGAAAAGGGTACAGACAACATTTCAACATAAGAAATTACTTCAACTGGTGTTATGGGCCCTATGGTGTTCTTGTTGATTTCTTGTAATATAGCCAGAGGATCTTTTAATTCACTCATCTGAAAGAAAGTTTTAAACCATTATTCATGTCATCCAATACTTCATTTTAAATGAAGAATCGTAATTGATGCTCAATTGATAGTTAAAAAGTTGCTACTACTATTCTTGGTTTTGTTTTGCTGAGCTTGAAAGAGAGGGAACTGTATGGTGGATAAAATATATGTTGTCTACACAGAGAAGGCCTGGATTCAAACGTGACCTTGCCATGAATATTTGCATAGTAATAAATATCTCTAAGTAAGGTAATCTCACAACATTGCATGAATAATGTTATTCTCAATATCTAAAGATTATTTCTATCCAACAATTCTTACCCTTGGATTAATATTTGCTCCAGGATAAATTTAATTCTAATTATCAATTCCATGTACCAATTTCAGGGTATTTCTGTTATATGTGGCTGGACTACCATTGAAATAATCCACATGCTTAAACAAGAAAGATACCTAAATATATATTACTTCTCTGTTTCTCTTGTTGTGAAATGGTAGGATTGTGAGAAAATTCAGTGTGGGAAATATCATTAATGTTAAAAGATGGATTGGGTGTTTGTAAAATATCTAATCTTGCTTGAATTATAGCCTGACTTAATGAGAAAACATCAATAAAACTTCTTGTTGTAAATACAAATGTATTGGCAATTTATCAAACTTTTATATGGAAAAGAAAGTTGTAATTAAGTTTTATAAAGGTTCTCTAACTTTCAGAAGAAATGAATACTAGCTTTGTATAAGGAAAGTCCATTTTATTTTTATTCTGGGTGTGGCACTACATAATTTTTGCAGTTTTCATAAAATTAAAAGAACAAAAGGAAATGACAATGAATCCAACTTTAAAAATCATATAATCAACCCTCTTCTTTTTGCCACACACTGGAGGAAATTTTCACTCTGCAGTTCTGTATTCTTCCAGTTAGGTCAATGAATCAGATGTCTATAAAATGTCTTAAATTAAATTAATTGAGGATTATAAGCCACTGTGTCTGGTATGTTATCATAAGTGGATATGAAAGTGGCAATAAATGTATACTGTAAGATTGTGACAGCTATTATTTATTCATTATGCTTATTTCCTGTTTTTCTTCAAGAACTTTTGAACTGTACCATGTTCTTTTAATCGCAATCCTATGGAATGTTACAGACTAATGCCAATAAACTCAAAAGGATCCAGTTCATTTAATGACAGACTGATGATTTGACTCTAGGTCTTCCCAGTCCCTATCTAATACTCAAAGTATTTACACTGATCTAGAAAAATTTGAGGGCAAATATATACCTACATAAATCTTACTTACTTTAGCTAAAGTTTGGTTAAGGTTTTTAGTTGTACAGTTGTTCAGTTCACAGGTTATTGTTGGTAATGCTGCAGGAATGAAAAAGAAAATAGAGTAATTAATATCCCATAACATGATAATTATACCTAGTCAATTTCCAGTCAATGAAAGAAAGCCTCAGTGACTTCATGTTTTCACAAAGGCCAATGTGCAAAGTGTTCCTAAAAGACAAATATATAAGCCTTAATTGCCAAAAATAAGCTGTTGAAAATTATTCAGTGTAATTTGTCTATTTAACAGTATATTGGTTGAAACAATATAGAATAAAAGCAGACGTCTCTTTTATAATGACAGGGAATTCATGTTTTAATAGATTGACTTGGAGTGTGTGTGTGTGTGTGTGTGTGTGTGTGTGTGTATGTGTGTGTATTGGCTTTATACAAGAATATACATTACATTTGAAAGTGCATCCTTGCAGTGGTTCCCATAATTTGTGTAAATAAATCACTTTGATGCATGATGTGCACTAATTTACAGCCTTTCTTGGATGACACCATTGTGCAAAAGAGATCATTTGTGACATTTGCATAATTGCATGATTACCCACATGTAAATCACTGCAGGAATCTGATCTCCTGCAGGTGAAGCCAGTTGTGTTGAGATCCACTTAATTTTTACTGTATGCAGGGAAATAACTTCTGTTTTTCAATCGGCAGACATATCACACACACACACACACACACACACACACACATATGTGCTGTTCAACTTCCTTTGGGTATTATCCCACGTCATTGTAGTGCTTTTAAAGTTGTAGCAACGTTTCAGCAGAATCTCATCTGCCATCATCAGGCTTCTGTATTAAGTTTGTATGTGGGTCAGGGTCTCACAGCCGTTGGTTTTAAATTTGAGGCTAGCCTATCCTGATTGGTTGGGAGTCTTGGTCTGTGTTTATTGGACTTGGAGTTTGATTGATTGGTGTTTCCGGTTTCTTCTGTCTGTTTTGTGGCTTTGATTGGCTGGCGACCCTCTGTTCCTGTGTTGGAGGCTTTCAGTGCAGCTTGGCTTCCTGTGAAAGGACGGCTGTTATCTATTAGGAAGCCAGGTTTCATCTGGGTGCCTGGTGGGGGGGGTGTTTGAGCTGGAGGCATCAGAGGAGTGTGTTTGTGCCCAGGTGTTTGCCTGGCTTGTGGTGTGGAGATCTTTCTATTTGAGAGTGCAGGCTTCCAAATGATTGACAGTCTGCTGGAATCATCTCTTCTATTCATGCTTTCAGGTCTTTTTTCAATCTCTATGGCTTCTCTGATGATTCTGTGGCTGGGGTTTTCTATAGTGGCTAGGGTTTTAGTGCCATTGAAGTTGGTGTAGTGACCTGTGGTTTTCATGTGTTGGAGTAGTGAGGAAGTGTGTTCCAGCTTTTTACTGCATTTTTGTGTTCATCCAGGTGGGTACTTATTCTTCTATTGGTCTGTCCAATGTATGTGGCCAGGCATGATGCACAGGGAACTTCGTATATGCCTTGGTTTTCCAGGTCAATTTTGTCTTTGGGGTTTTTAAGGATGGCTGCTATTTTTTTGTCTGTTTTGAAGGCAGTCTTGATGTGATGCCTGTGTAGTATCTTACTGATTTTATCTGTAGTACCTCTTATGTAGGGCAGGACAGCTGTTCCATAGGTCTGTTTGTCTTCTAGGTCAACAGGGTCTCATATATATATATATATATATATATATATATATATATATATATGCTGTTTAGCTTCCTTCAGGTATTATCCCACGTCATTGTAGTTCTGTTAAAGTTGTAGCAATGTTTCAGCAGATTCTCATCTGCCATCCTCAGGCTTGTGTATGGATATGGGTCTTACAGCTCCTGGTTTTAAATTTGAGGCTGGTCCATTCTGATTGGTTGGGAGCCTGGACCTGTGTTCATTGGACTTGGAGTTTGATTGATTGTTGTTCCTGGTTTCTTCTGTCTGTTTTGTGGCTTTGATTGGCTGGCAACAGTCTGTTCTTGTGTTTGAGGCTTTTAGTTCAGCTTGGCTCC
>BLBF01000020.1:24686785-24704285 GCA_015471245.1 Laticauda colubrina | reverse complement strand
AAAAATTGGTCTCTTTAGGTATCTTAGGTAGATTAGCATTCTGTAAATACTGTTTAATTCTTTCCTTATCAATATTCTCTTGCTCATATAATTTCCCATAAAAGTCTCGAATGATTTCCTTCTTCTTAAGATACCTAAAGAGACTGAAAAAAATATTAGAAAGCAATATAACTATGATGGAGTTATTTAAAAAACAAAATAATGGGAAGGCACCAGGCCCAGATGGATTTCCGGCAGAATTCTATAAAACATTGCAAGAATCACTGAATGTTCCATTGCTAGAAGTCATGAATGAAGTTATGCTACAGAAGAAGATATCTAAAACAGGGTCAGAAGCCTATATTACACTTATTCCAAAAGAAGAGACTGATTTATTACAAATTAAGAATTATAGACCCATTTCTTCATTAAATGCAGATTATAAAATCTTTGCTTCAATATTGGCAGAGAGACTCAAAAATATTTAAATAATTTTATTCACTCTGACCAAAATGGATTTCTGCCAAAGAGACAAATTAAAGATAATATGAGAGTAATATTGGACATTTTGGAATATTATGAGGCTCACCCCGAAAAACAAATGGCTTTGATATTTTTAAATGCACAAAAGACATTTGATAATGTGAACTGAAGATTCATGTTATTATTATTAGAACAGATGGGTTTTGCCAGAAAATTTATTCAAGCAATACAAGCCATATATTATAAGCAAATGGCAAAGGTAATGATAGAAGGAGAATTAACAGACTCTATCAATATAAGAAAAGGTACAAGACAAGGTTGCCCACTATCACCTTTGCTATTCATACTAACCCTGGAAGTGTTAAATAGAAACATTAGAAATGAAAAGAGTATAAAAGGAATGAAAATTAAAAAGGAAGAATTAAAATTGCAAGCTTTTGCAGATGACTTGGCTTTTATTTTAGAAGACCTTCTAGAAACAGCACCAAAACTATTGGAAAAGATAGAGGCATATGGAAAGGTGGCCGGCCTGAAAATAAACAAAGACAAGACAAAGATTTTGACAAAGAACATGTTACTAAGACAAAAAGAAGAATTGGCAGATGTATTGAAAATTCAAGTTACGAATAAGATTAAGTACTTGGGGATACATTTGACAGCAAGATGTTGTACATTAAAAGAGAACAATTACATTAAACTTAAACAACAGATAGCACTAGACTTGACGAAATGGGAAAACCTACAATTCTCACTACTAGGGAGAATTTCAACAATCAAAATGAATTTTTTACCCAGAATTCTATACTTGTTTCCAACAATACCAATTAGGCTTGGAAAGGATTACTTTGGAGATTTAAACAAAATTGTGTTGAAATATATATGGCAAGGTAAGAAAGCGAGAATAAAGTTAAAAATCTTACAAGGTGCTAGAATTAGAGGAGGATTTGGTGTGCCTAATTGGGAGTTGTACTACCAAGCTACAAACTTGACATGGGTTAAGGAATGGATAACATTAAGAAATACTAGACTGTTAACATTAGAAGGACATGATTTGTTGTTGGAGTGGCATGCCTTTTTATGGTATAAAGGAACTAAAATACAGGGTTATTTTAGAAGACATCATATATGGGAGTCTCTGTGGTTAAATTGGGAGAAGATTAAAGACAATGTTATTTGAAAATTCCAGTCTGATTATCGACTATTGAAGCATTTTCTTATCCTATAACATATAAGAAGGAACAGTTAGATATGGGAAAATTTTGAATGAAAAGGGTGAACTTAAATCGATGCAAAACCTCAAGGAACAAGGTATAAAGATGAATTGGTTTTCTTACGCGCAAATACATTCAAGGTATGAAAAAGATTTTAAAATAGAAGATTTCTATGATAATCTGACTGATTTAGATAAGATTTTGACAGGTACTGATGAAAAGGTGATCAGAAAATTGTATGGATATTTATTAGAAATTAAACTAGAAGAAGAACAAGTTAAAGAAACTATGATTGTTTGGGGGAAGAATTTTGGATATGGGATTGATCTAGAGAAATGGCAAAAATTGTGGTCTCAAAATTATAAAATAACAATGTCAACAGCATTTAAAGAAAATTTGTATAAGGTGTTTTACAGGTGGCATTTTCCCCGGACAAGAATAGCAAGAATGTTCAAGAACAAATCCGAAAGATGTTGGAAATATCATCAGATACTTGGCTCATATTACCATATGTGGTGGACTTGTGTGGATGCAAAAAAAATATTGGACTAAAATCCACACACGGTTAGAAAAAAATGACCCAAAAGCATATCGATTTAAAACTAGAGATATTTTTTGGGGAAATTTTACCTGATACATACAGCAAAGATTTAAAATATTTGATTGTAAACATATTAACAGCAGCTAGGATTGTATTTGCTAAAAATTGGAAAAATGAGAAAATACCATTGCAGGAGGAAATTATCAAGAAAATACTGGAATGTGCTGAAATGAGTAAATTGACATTTGAAATTAGAGAACAAGAGGATAAACAATTATACAAAATTTCGGACCTTTTCTATCAATGGCTAGACAACAAAATATAGTAATAGAATATGTAGAATTATAGAAAATAATGAATATATAAAGATGTATTTATTATTATTATTATTATTACTACACGTATAAAATGTTATTAAGATAGATTTGGAAGGACTATATGAATTGTTATAAAATAAATTAAGTATAGTTATCTTGCAAAGTATGAATGAATAAAATTATAGTCAAATGATTGATTAATAATAATACTAGGATATTCAATTTCTGATTGATAATATGAGTTATTATGTAATATAACTGTAATTGAGACTATGAAATTAATGCACAAAAAAATTGTAAACCAACCGACACACTGCTTGTATACTTATGGAAGAAAGCTGGATGTTTTTATGTTTGTTTGTTTTTGTTTGTCCATAAAAATCAATAAAACTTAAAAAAAAAGAAAAAAAGAAAAATCGGGCTCAATTATGGTCATATGTCGATGGCTACTTGAATATACTAAACATAATAAACTGAGAATAATAGATCTTAGTAAAAGATGTGCAGATGAATTGCATCCACCTGTAGGAGTGATACCAAGGAATTAGGACTAAAGACTAAATTATGATCAAAGGATAATCTCAGAGATACATAAAACTGTGAGTTTGTCCTTTTATATAAGAAGGATCTAAGGAGTTCCAGAAGATTCAGCATCTGTTCAGGTACAGTAGATATTGAAAGATGCAGATTATGAGTTAATCACAAACACGGACAACTCAAATTATCAAAGAAACAGCCACTGTTTCTTTGATATTTTGAACTCTGAATTGAGAAAAGATGAACCAGGAAATGGATTGCACAAGGAAAAGCTAGAATAGGTTAGAATAAGATGGAATGAAAATATGACAGGGAAAATAAGACAGGGGAGGAAATCTTAAATAAATGCATAGAGATTAATTATGAAAGTTTGTATTCAGCTATTTTATTACAGAAAAAAAAAATCCCAATATGTTTGTGACGCTTTCCTCCTGTGTGCTATGTAGTAAATCTGTTTTCATATCCGTAGCGAATGACATTGGGGAATGGAAGTCACATATTTGCATGGAGTTCTGATATTAAGTATGGAAATACATCAATGAAATGAGCAACTGTGATGTTCTAGGTTACAAATTTCTGGTAAAAAAACAACAACCCTGGTTACACAGAGGCTCCAGGCAGGCATTCAACAAAATCACAGTGGATTTGAGGGAGGCCTATACTATGACTGGATTCCCTGCCTGCATGTTCATTTTATCGAAGGCATCAAGGGAAAACAGTTTCTAACATACACTAATTCAACTGGATTACTATGAGCTCAAGGATAAAGCTTGAAATATAGACCTACAATGGATTTTGTACAAACCCCATGAGCAAAAAGCAATAATGAGCACACATTTAATTTATTATACCTGAATCTGAAACTTCTATTATGTCAGCTGAAATTACAAATCCATATGACAATAGAACATCAATCCTCTCTTTCAGAAAAGCAACTAAAATAAAGTTGTTCTGAAGGGCCTTGGTTAAGCACTGTAATTGGTTTGCCTATGGTTGTGTTTAAGATGGAGTAATTTAATTAATGATGTTATGCTTTTAGTGTAAAATTATGCCTGCATTATTTGAGATTATTATCCTGATGACTTCTTTTGGTTTTAATGCATTGTACCAGGAATCCATGCAATGTGTATCTGTATAAAATTGTAGATATATAGTACATATACATATATATGTAGATAAAGGTAAATATATAGATATGTAAAAGTAGATATATAGATATGTAATAGATAAAGAGCCATAGTGGTGCAGTGGTTTGAATACAGCACTTCAGGCTACTTCTGCTGACTGCCAGCTGCCAGCAGTTTGGCAATTTGAGTTTCACCAGCTAAAGGTTGATTCAGCCTTTCATTCTTCTGAGGTTGGTAAAATGAAGATCCAAATTATTGGGGGCAATATGCTGTTTCTGAAACTACTTAGAGAGGACTGTAGAGCACTGTTAAGCAATATATAACTCTAAGTACTATTGCTAAGTGCTAAATGTATAGTCTTATGAAATGCAAACTGGGTCAATTTTATTTTTCACTTACAAGACAATAGGCTATTTGTATTATTTCATTCAAATAATTACCAAATTTTAAAATGTAAGATTAAGTGTATGGTGATCATATTTTCTGGGGAAAAATGTATAAACCTGAAAAAGGAGCAAATCTGGAAGACGTAAGGATAAATAAAATATTGTTTATGTTTACAACTTAGCTTTGTGGAAGAAAATTCAAGAACAAAATCAAGAAAAACTTTACAAAATGCAGTTGCAATTTTACAAAACATGTACAAAAAACATCTAAAATAGTATATATAAATTTATTTTAAATGAAAAATTCAGTTCCATATTTTTCACATGAATGTGAAAGACTGAATTAAGAGCACCATTTGTTCAGTAAAAGTGAAATAACAAGAACAAAGGTCAAAAGTGCATTGTTAAAAAATAAATTTAAAGGATAGCTTTTGAATAAAGGACTGCCCTTTATAATAAAGGATGTATGGTCACAATAATTCTACATTTCATTATAATTTTTAAAATTCAATTAAATATTTCCCTATTCCATTTTAATTTAGTTTGGGTCACACTTGTGAGTGTTGTGGTCAGCAGGCATTTTGCAGGTTGTGTGTTTGACACTTCTGACTGACAGCACATATTTTATTTTTTTATTGCTATGTGATTGTTGATTTATTTTTTATCATATTATGGGCTCATTTCCTCCATCCATAAACTGTAAATTGCCAAGAGATTGAAGTGAGATATAAATTCAATAACTAATTAGATTTGGTAACAACTTTTAGAGATTTCTCAGTGTTCTGCCTAAAGCTTTTGACAGGCATCTAAAGCTCTGAAATCTTTCTCTTTCTCTCTCTTTCTGCTTTAGAAGCTAAAAACCTCCCAATGTTGAGATGTATTGAAAAATGTGAGGTTTAATTGTAAAAAGGATACATTAATATGGTTATCCATAACAACCTGCAATGTATTTGAACAATTGAACAACAGCTAATGCTGATTTATATAATTTATTTTTCTTTTTTGCAAACAATTGTGGACCTTAGTATACACTTTTTCACCTGCTTTGGGTTAACCACTAAAATGAAATTAATGCTGGAAGATATAAAGTACTTTCTATTACCTATATCGCTGGAAACCACATTCATATTTCCTGGTGAATTGCCTCTTATTGATGTTTATTAGATATATTAAAAGCAAAATTTTGAAAATTGGAACATGATTCTTGAATATCATCTAAAGATTATCTGGGTTACAATCAATAATGAGAAGTCTTGATTAAAAACAACAATTGATATGGTTAAGCTGTCATGGCTGTGAACTTCTGCATCGATTCAAAACCTTTGAAATAACTTCCCAAATACCTTTCAGTGATTTCTTCTACTCTTTACTAAAGCCCATGTCACATTGCCCAACGGATGCAAAAAGGACACAGCGGACGAGCAAAATGTTCCATCCGTTGTTATCCGCTCTCAAAAGGGGAAAAAATTTGCATAACCAGAGCGGATAACACAGACGTGGGGAGGACGCAGTGCGGATGCAAAGCGGATGCGGAACGGAAGCCCAGCGGATGGAAGCGGATGGGAGCGGATGGCACATCCGCAGGGCTTCCGGGGGGCCTCAGCAAAGCGGACACAGAACGGATACAGCGGATGCACAGCGGATGCGGAACGGATGAAGCGGATGCACAGCGGATGCACAGCGGAAGCCTAGTGGATGCCTGGTGTTAATTGCGCATGCGGGGAGGATGCATTGCATCAGCCCCGCGGATATAATGGAAGCAGCTCGGAAGCAGGTCACCATTCAGAGGAAAGACCTGCTGCGGGACGGATTGACTTCCTTGCCTGCCCTGCCTGCATGTCTGCCTGCCTGCCTGCCTGCCTCCCTGCCAGCCTCCCTGCCAGCCTTGCTGCCAGCCTTGGTTCCTGCCAGCCTCCCTGCCAGCCAGCAACCCCACAACCATGCGAAAGCACAGCAAGCCTCAGCCATCTGCTGCCAGCCTTTGCAAGAGGGACAGGGCTACCATCCCGCCCCCTGGCCCTCACTCTGGTTCTGCTGGGACTTCTGCAGCACGGGCTCACTCTTCTGGGGCTGGGGTTTCTGCTGCTTCTGCTTCTGGAGGAGCTGATGACAAGCACTCCAGCACCAGCCTCCTCCACAGCACCTGGACCCTTCACGCCTGAGACTGAGAGACCAAGAGGAGTGCCAGAGACTCATGTTTGTCTTATAGCTTGTTGTTAATAAAGTCCATTTTTCATTCACACACTTGCTTCATTTCTTTTCTTTTTTTTTAATAAAGTCTTGCTGGAAACATTTAGAAATGGTTTAAGCCTTTGCTTGCTTGTGGGATGGGTAAGGATAGCTTTGGAATGGGTTAGGATACCTGTGGGATGGGTAATAGCTGTGGGATGGGTTAGGATAGAAGTGGGATAGATAAACCTCCAGTGCAAGCATAGTGGGACTGTATGGTCCATCCTCCCAGGTGCCACACCTATGGCCCTTTATTATCAATAACGATATAATCAATCATCCACACATGTCAACATAAACACAACTCTTTATTAAACGCCCTGTTCATTGTAGGCCAACCAAACATACATGGCCCAATCTCATCCGTGTGATGAGACAGTCTGAAGGAAGCATCCATTAAGCATTTACCATCCTGTCTTGCCACTCCACTGCTCCAGCTGGGGAGTTGCACCAGTGTTTCAGGAGGTTGCGCTGCTTCTTCGCCTCACGTGAGGCTCTGTTGGGGCCTTGCACATCCTCAGTGTCGATCAGATTTTGCCCTTGCCTCCATTCCCCAGCCTCCATGTCCCAATTGCCTTGTTCACAGTCCACAAGCCTGTTCTGCAAGACTGGGTAGCGGGTGCACATGAGATTGTGCAGGATGCAGCAAGCTTCCACGATTCTCCTCATGGTCTCTGAGCTATGCTGCATGGTGGTGAGAAGTACCTGGAACCTGTTGGCCAGGATGCCAAAGGCGTTCTCCAACACCCGTCTTGCCCTGAACAGCCTGTAGTTGAAGATCCTTTCTTCATGGGTGAGGTATTTGCAGGTGTAGGGCTTCATGAGGTAGGTTGTGAGGGAGGAGGCGTCATCCCCCACGATGAAGTAGGGCACATCTTGTGTGTCGTTGGGCAGGGGGTCTGGATCTGGGAAGCCCATGATGAGGTTGCATTCCAGCCCCTCCTTGAGGTGACTGGCGTTGTATACCTGGGCATCTGAAGAGGAGCCGTTGCCTGAAGCATCGATGTACATGAACTTGTAGTCAGCATCGACCATGGCAAAGAGGATGATGCTGAAGAAGCCCTTGTAGTTGTGATAAGTGGACCCCGACTTGGCTGGCGCTTTGCAGGCCACGTGCTTCCCATCTATGGCTCCAACGGTGTGGGGGAAGTTCCACTTCTGATACCACTGCTCTGCAACTTTCTTCCATCCTTTTTCAGTGGAGAGGCACTGGAGGAGCTCCTCCTTGTATTGTTCGATGATGGCCTGCACCACTTCTCTGACAACAAAGCTGATGGTGCTGGGTGGCACCCTCCAGCTGTACTCCATGCTCCTGTAGGTGGTCCCTGAGGCCAGGTGGCGCAGAGTGAATGCCACCTTGAGCCCAGGTTCCAGGCTGGGCGGGAAGTTGGTGTTTGTCTTGGTCAACCTGGGTGTCAGGCGCTGCACAACTTCATCAAACATGGCTGGAGGCATCCTCATGAAGTTCTGTAACGCCCGAGTGTCTTCGCTCCTGAGCTCCACCATCAGCTTGTTGTACAGTCCGTCCTTTGCTCTTCTGGCGAACCATCTTTGGACCCAGACTTTTTTTGGGTGCCTCCTTTTCTTCCCGTAGTAGAGTTCACAGAGCCTGTAGATAGTTTTGCACTGTTGCAGAACGATGGTGGCTGCCGAAAGGACTTTGTCACGATCCACAGTGGACATGACTGGATGCTGTGGAAGAGGAAGAGTCAGATGAAGGCTGCAGAGGTCTGCAGCAGGGCTGCTGGTCTGAAAGTGAGATCCAGATGTGTTGCTCCCCCTTTTTATAGGCAGTATAGGTTTTCTGCGAGGCATCCTCTTGGCATCCTCTAGGCATCCTGCAGACATCCTTAATATCTGAGATAGGTTCCCTCTGCGAACGTTTTTTCCATTTTAAACGCTTTGTTTCCATGCTGCATCCATTCTGCATCCGTTCTGCATACGTTCTGTGTCCGTTCCGCTTCCTCCCTGCATCCGAGCGGATGCGAGTTGCGCAGATGCGTAGCGGATGCCTGGTGGATATAGCAGATGCATAACAGATGCGTAACGGATGTGTAGCGGATGTGTAGTGGATGCATAATCGACAAACTGGATACATTTTCCGCGCAAAATTTTTGGGCAGCCCAAAACTTTTGGAGTGGATGAAACGTCAATAAACGGATGCTGGACGGATAGAGAGGAAGCCAAATGGAGGCAGTGAGTACATCGCGTTTTCGAACGGATGGCAAGGTTTTTTGTCCGTTTTACATTATCTTTGCATCCGTTGGTTCAGTGTGACATGGGCTTAAAGTACAGAAGTGTCACTGGGTCATAATTATCTGTTTATTTTATGTCAGTTCTTTCAACATTCAAGGAAGCTTACATTAACAGATTAATAGAATAACAGAATTGGAAGGGACCTTGTAAATCATCTAGTACAACCCCCACCCAAGCAGGAGACCCTATACCATTTCTGACAGATGGCGGTCCAATCTCTTCTTGAACGTCTCAAGTGATGGCGTTCCCACAACGTCTGGATAAGCTGTTCCATTGGTTGATTGTTCTGTCAGAAAGTTTCTCCTTATTTCCAGGTTAAATCTCTCCTTGTTCAGTTTCTATGCATTATTCCTTGTCTGGCTTACAGGCTCTTTAGAAAATAGCTTGACCCCTTCCTCTTTGTGACAGCCCCTCAAATATTGGAAGACTGCTATCATGTCTCCCCTGGTCGTTTTCTTTACTAGACTAGCCAAGCCCATTTCCTGCACCTGTTCTTTGTATGCCTTAGCCTCCAGTCCCCTAATCATCGTGGTTGCTCTTGTCTGCATTTTTTTTAGAGTCTCAACATCTTTTTTATAATGTGGTGACCAAAACTGGATGCAGTACTCTAGGTATGGTCTTACTAAGGCTTTATAGAGTGGTATTAGTACCTCCCTTGATCTTGTTCTCACTGTCATAAAATTTATTCTTATTTCTTGGTTGAATCTTTCCTTGATCAATTTCCATCCATTATTCCTGGTCTGGCCTTTGGGCACTTTGGAAAATAGTTTGACCCCCTTCTCACTGTGGCAGCCCCTCAAATATTGGAACACTGCTATTATGTCTTCCTTGGTCTTCATTTATTTGGGACAATAACTCTAAATTCTACCAAATGTTTTTCCCATGCTTAATCATTTCTATGATGCTGTATATAATATAGAATACAAAGTTAGCCCATTTCTTATGCTACATGGAATGTCCTATTTCTCCGATTGGTTTACATTTTTTTTTACTTCCATGATTGCTAAAACAAGTTTCTATATAGAATAACAATTGTAGATATGGAAACTTTCAGCAAGGTGAACTGTTTTATTAGAATGTATATGGTGCATGTAAAAAAAAATCAAGTTTATCAAGTATATAATTGTAATTGGTCTTTTGTGTAAGTTTATGTCTGTCTGTGTAGACAGACATAAAGTTACACAAAAGACCAATTGCAAGTTTTTCCATTTTCATCATGGCTGTGGAGATCAGCTAGGGACCAATTTCATTATCAAAATTGTTTTTCCTTTCTTTTAGTTGCACATAGGAGGCTGTGTCCTCAATACATCCCATAAAATTGTATAGCTGCTTCTCCAGGGATGGACCTAAACCAGGCTACAGTGATTTTTTTTTTTTGATGTGATTGACAAATAATATACTGCAAAGCAGTCAGGTTTAAAGTGGCAGTTATAAATAGAATATTAAAAATTAATGCATACATTAATATTAGCAGCATTTTTCCTCTAAAACATAATAAACACTATGCAGAGTTTGACATGATTAATTTACCATGGCTCAAAATTATCAGTGCAAATGACAGAGGTTAATTATGAATGTAAATCATTTATAGGGATTTTTCCAGGTATCATTCAAGATTTTTAAAAAATGTAATTCAAGGATTTATTGTGGATGGACAATGCAAGTGAGGCTTTTCTAATAATACAATTGGATAACATGGTGTGAATTTATTAACAATTAAAAATACACATACACCTCAATTACTTTGTAATTCTGTATACACTTGTGCTAGACTGGCCAAAGACATTATACTTCCCTGGAAAAATTTGGTTGCATTATTCCAGAACAGATTTAATAGATCTGTGATTATTTCTGATTATCTTCAGAAATGCAGTTCAAATTCATCTACTGAATTTTTTTATCACTTATCAGTTGGTGTATAATTTCATATAGATAATTAAAGCTCCATTACAGCACAGAAAACTCATCCCTTCCAAATATTTACTAGTTTTAGCTTTAATAGCTTTAATCTTAATACAGGAACAACTCAACTTACAACAGTTCATGTCGTGACCATTTAAAGTTACTACAGCACTGAAAAAAATTATGTGTGACCATTTTTCACACTTATGACCATTGCAGCAGAGGTGGCATTCAGCAGGTTCTGACCAGTTCTGGAGAACTGGTAGCAGAAATTTTGAGTAGAATTCGGAGAACTGGCAAATACCACCTCTGACTGGCCCCACCCCCATCTATTCTCTGCCTCTTGAGTTCCAGCTGATTGGCTGGGTCTTCTTTGGTTGCCCTGCAAAGGAGAATGGAGCTGGAAAGCAGGTTAGTGGCGTGGAGAGGGAATGAAGATTTGCAGTATGCCCACCAAGCCACACCACGCCCATCAAGCCATGCCCACAGAACCGGTAATAAATTTTTTGGAATCCCATCATTGCATAGCAGTGATCAAAATTCAGATGCTTAGCAACTGACTTATCTTTATAATGGTTACCTTTTGCGACCATCTAACATGCAAAGTCAATAGGGACGGCCGATAAAACAACTGCAGTGTTTCCCTTAACAATAGTGACAATAAAGATTGTAAAATGGGACAAAACTCACTTAACAAATATCTCATTAATTTGATCATAAGTTGAAGACTACCTATATGTATATGTCAGCTTTAAACAATTTGTGCTATCCCATGGGAGCCAAGGAGCATTGAGGTCAAAAAGAACTATTTTTCAACGAGGCTCTAGTAATTTGGAACAACTTCTCTTTGGGAACACAATTGATGTCATTTGTAGAAGCCCTCCATAATTTTTTTCGCAAACTGAATTGCTTAGGGAAAGTTTGAGGCTGAACTTGAGATTTGTGCTGGCTAAATTGTTTTATATTGTACTTTACTGCGGACATTTTACTGTTGCTGCATTTTAAATTGCTGTAAGCTTTTGGGAGTTGATAAAACCCATGTCACACTGGCCAACGGATGCAAAAAGGACACAGCGGACGAGCAAAATGTTCCATCCGTTGTTATCCGCTCTTAAAAGGGGCAAAAATTTGCATAACCGGAGCGGATAACACGGACGCGGGGAGGACGCAGGGCGGATGCAAAACGGATGTGGAATGGAAGCCCAGTGGATGGAAGCAGATGGGAGCAGATTGTGCAACCGCAGGGCTTCCGGGGGGGCCGCAGCAAAGCGGACGCAGAACGGATACAGCGGATGCAGAGTGGATGCCGAGTGGATGAAGCGGATGCAGAGCGGATGCACAGCGGAAGCCTAGCGGATGCACAGCGGAAGCGGAATGGATGCCGACCGTTAATTGCGCATGCGGGGGGAAGTATTACGTAAGCCCCCCGGATATAAAGGGAAGCAGCTTGCACGTGGCCAGCATTCCGAGGAAAGACCTGCTGCTGGACACTTCGAGTTCCTTGGCTGCCCTGCCAGCCTGTCTTCCAGCCAGCCTTGGTGCCTGCCTGCCTGCCTGCCTGCCTGCCTGCCAGGCTTCCTGTCAGGCTTCCTGCCAGCCTTCCTGCCAGCCTTGGTGCCTGCCAGCCTCCCTGCCAGCCAGCAACCCCACAACCATGGGGAGGAAGCGAAAGCCTCAGCAACCTGCCGCCATCCCTGGCAAGAGGGACAGGGCCAACCTTCCGCCCCCTGCCCCTGACTCTGCTGGTGCTGGGGCTTCTGCTGAAACTGATCCTGGCGGTGGTGCTTCTGCTGGTGCTGGTGCTTCTGCTGGTGCTTACTCTGTTGAAGCTGCTCCTGGTCCTGCTCGACCTGCACGTGCTCCTGGACTTGCTCATCCTGCTCGTGCTCCTGGTCTTGCTCGTTCTGCTCGTGCTCCTGGTCTTGCTCGTCCTGCTCATGCTCCTGGTCCTGCTTGTGCTCCTGGACTTGCTGGCCCTGCTGGTGCTTACTCTACTGCTGCTGATCCTGGTCCTGCTGGTCCTGCTGCTGCTGTTGCTGCTGCTGATGATGATGATGATTATGATCCTGCTGGTGAGGATGATGATGCTGATTATGATCCTGCTGGTGATGATGATGATGATGATGATGATGATTCTGCTGGTGCTGCTGCTGGTGGTGGTGGTGTGGAGGAGCAGCCCCTACTACCTGGGAGCCCCTCTGATGAGGGCCCATCTGGTCCAGTCAAAGGGAGGAAGAGGCGTATGCGACAATGGGAGAGGAGGCAATACTCCATTGAGGAGGCGCACGAGGATGAGGTGCTAGAGTGGCTGAGAGAGAACGACTATCTGTGGTGGAAGGGACACCGGCTGTACAGGGACACCAAGCGGAAGCAGGCTGCTTGGAGAGAGAGGGCAGAGAGTATGGGTTACACTTTGGAGGTGCTCCTCGGCTGGTGGAAGCACATGCACACCTGGTACGGGAAGCTGCACCTGAAGAAATCTGGCCAGGCCACTGTGAAGCTGACAGACAGAGACACCTACGTCATGGCCAGGTGCAGCTTCCTGGAGGGTGAGGTCCGCCACCGAGGAGCACCAGCAGCCCCTCTAACAACCCTCTCTCTCTGGCAGCCTGCTGAGACCCAGTCCTCTTCCGGCCGAGAGTCAGTCCCTGTCTCCAGGCAGGTTTCTGTAGAGCGTGCCACGGCGGAGAACCCGCGGACAGGTGTGGTAAGAGTGGTGGAGCGCGTAAAGGACTCCCTGGTGCAGTGGGAGAAAGGAGACATCGAGTCCACCACACTTCTAGCCGCATCCACCCCCCCCAGCTCCGCCTCCGCAGAAAGGCAGAGAGCTGGACAGCAGGAGGGGCAGAGCCACAATGTCCTGCTGGACTTCAGGGACACCATCCGCACCAGCATAGATCTCCTCTCTCAGCTGGTCCACACCAACTCCTCATCCTCCAACCGCAAGCCCTTCCTCACCTATGTCAACCAGACCCTCAAGGAAATGGCGGATCCACAGTACCAGCTGGTGAAGGACAGGATCACCAAGCTGCTTCACAACCCTCCAGACCCAGAGGAACCTGCTCCCTCGCAGGCCTGCTCCTCCACCCCAGGTGATGTCCCTCCCATTCCAAGACTTCCCACAGGTCCTCACCTACCAGGGCTACAGCTACCAGGAGGTTCAGCAGCACAGGCAGTAGCCCTTCCCAGTCCAGGCACAGAGTCATCGGGTGACCCCGTCGCCACCTGTTTCACTGATGCCACCCACGCCAATGATGCCACCGATGACAGCGATGCCACCCATGCCAGTCCTCACCCAGCTGCAGAGCAGACAGCCCCACTACACTACTCCTTCCTCCACCCCACAGCCAAGCCCGGCCTCAGTACATCTGTCATCAGTACTGGGGCTGACACCCCATGGCATGGAGGAAGGACCTCTCAGCATCACGTGGCTGAGCCAGCTGTCCGAGAGCTTTCTCAACACACCATCCCCTGTTGTCCTCTCGAGGCCAGGCACTCCAGCACCACCCACCACCACAGCACCTGGACCCTTCACCCCTGAGACTGAGCATACTTCCGAGTGACCAAGAAGAGTGCCAGAGACCGGGTAGCTGGCTAACTGTGGACTTTATTTTACAGCTTGTTGTTCAATAAAGTTTATTTTTTATTCACACACTTGCTTCATTTGTTTTTTTTTAAAAGTCTTGGTGGAAACTTTTAGAATTGGCTTAAACCTTTGCATGCTTGTGGGATGGGTTAAGATAGCAGTGGAGTGGGCAGGGATACCTGTGGAATGAGCAGGGATACCTTTGGGATGGCTAATAGCTGTGGGATAGATAAACCTCCAGTGCAAGCATAGTGGGACTGTATGATCTATCCTCCCAGGTGCCACACCTATGGCCCTTTTTTATCAATAACAATGTAAGCATTGATCCACACATTTGAACACAAACACAACTCTTCATTAAACACCCTGTTCATTGTAGGCCCACCCAACATACATGGCCCAATCTCATCCGTGTGATGAGACAGGCTGAAGGAAGCATCCATTAAGCATCTACCATCCTGTCTTGCCACTCCACCACTCCAGCTGGGGAGTTGCACCAGTGTTTCAGGAGGTTGCGCTGCTCCTTCCCTTCCCGTGAGGCTCTGTTGTGGCCTTGCACATCCGCAGTGTCGATTAGGTTTCACCCTTGCCTCCATTCCCCAGGCTCCATGTCCCCATTGCCTTGTTGACAGTCCACGAGCCTGTTCTGCAAGACTGGGTAGCGGGTGCGCATGAGATTGTGCAGGATGCAGCAAGCTTCCACGATCCTCCTCATGGTCTCTGGGCGATGCTGCATGGTGGTGAGAAGTACCTGGAACCTGTTGGCCAGGATGCCAAAGGCGTTCTCCACCACCCGCCTTGCCCTGGACAGCCTGTAGTTGAAGATCCTCTCTTCACGGGTCAGGAGTCTGGAAGTTTAGGGCTTCATGAGGTAGGTTCTGAGGGAGAAGGTGTCATCCCCCATGATGAAGTAGGGCACATCTTGCCTGTCGTTGGGCAGGGGGTCTGGATCTGGGAAGCCCACGATGAGGTTGCCTTCCAGCCCCTCCTTGAGGTGACTGGCATTGTATACCTGGGCATCTGAAGATGAGCCGTAGCCTGAAGCATCGATGTACATGAATTTGTAGTCAGCATTGACCATGGCGAAGAGGATGATGCTGAAGAAGCCCTTGTAGTTGTGATAAGTGGACCCCGACTTGGCTGGCCCTTTGCAGGCCACGTGCTTCACATCTATGGCTCCAACGGTGTGGGGGAAGTTCCACCTCTGATACCACTGCTCTGCAACTTTCT
Organism: Laticauda colubrina; assembly: GCA_015471245.1. Taxonomy (NCBI): domain Eukaryota; kingdom Metazoa; phylum Chordata; class Lepidosauria; order Squamata; family Elapidae; genus Laticauda; species Laticauda colubrina. The sequence continues at coordinate 24,688,501 of BLBF01000020.1, read as the reverse complement.
TCCATCCTTCTTCAGTGGAGGGGCACTGGAGGAGCTCCTCCATGTATTCTTCGATGATGGCCTGCACCACTTCTCTGACCACAATGCTAATGGTGTTGTGTGGCACCCTCCAGCCGTACTGCATGCTTTTGTAGGTGGTCCCTGAGGCCAGGTGGTGCAGAGTGAATGCCACCTTGAGCCCAGGTTCCAGGCTGGGCGGGAAGTTGGTGTTTGCCTTGGTCAACCTGAGTGTCAGGCGCTGCACAACTTCGTCAAACATGGCTGGAGGCATCCTCATGAAGTTCTGGAATGCCCGAGTTTCTTCGTTCCTGAGCTCCACCATCAGCTTGTTGTACAGTCTGTACTCTGCTCTTCTCCCGATCCATTTTCGGACCCAGACGCTTCTTGTCCGCCTCTTTTTCTTCCCATAGTAGAGTTCACAGAGCCTGTATATGGCTTCGTACTGTTGCAGAAGGATGGTGGCTGCCAAAAGGACTGTGGTACTTTTCACGGTTGCTGTGGAATGCTGTGGAATGGATGAGGAAGAGTCAGATGAAGGCTGCAGAGGTCTGCACAGGTGGGCTGCTGGTCTGAAAGTGAGATGCAGACGAGTTGCTCCCCCTTTTTATCGGCAGTATAGGTGTCCCTTTGCATCCTCTAGGCATCCTCTAGGCATCCTCTAGACATCCTTTATATCCGAGATAGGTCCCCTCTGCGAACGTTTTTTCCACTTTGAACGCTTTGTTTCTGTGCTGCATCCGTTCTGCATCTGTTCTGCATCTGTTCCGTATCTGTTCCGCTTCCTCCCTGTGTCCGGGAGGATGCGAGTTGCGCAGATGCACAGCAGACGCCAAGTGGATATAGCGGATGTGTAATGGATGCGTAATGGATGCGTAGCGGATGTGTAGCGGATGCAGAATGGACAAACTGGATACATTTTCTGCACAAAAGTTTTAGGCAGCCCAAAACTTTTGGAGCGGATGAAACGTCCATAAACGGATGCTGGACGGATAGAGAGGAAGCCAAACGGAGGCAGTAAGTACATCGCATTTTCGAATGGATGGCAAGTTTTTTTGTCTGTTTTACATCCTTTTTGCATCTGTTGGTTCAGTGTGACATGGGCTTAAAATATGGCTGCACATCACTTAAATAATCAACAATTAGAATAGCACATTGTAATGTAAAGTTTATCATCACCTCTATTTTAATTGTGAATGGAAAAGAATGTGTGATTTGAATTCAGATGAATGGATAGGTATAGAAGAACCTCCTATCTTTTTTTTTCCTTGCATGAGAACATTCCAACATTGACAACTCCTGAAAAAACTCCTTAAAAAGTTAAATTAGCACCGGAGTCCTTAGGACTTTGCCATGTAGCATCTTAGAACATTTTGATAATATTACATTGGAGAAAGCAATACATCATCATGTGGATAAGTGTTTATGTTTAGCTTTATTCATGAAGTTTGGTTTAATAAAAATGAAGCTTATATAAACCTCATTTTAACAAAACTTCTGAGAAACTGGAAATGTTAACTTTTTCTCATGATAATAGAATAAATTACATTTTTAATGTATAAAAACCTACACAGGTGCTCAAAAATTGGGATAAACTAAACAGAGAGAGTGAGCGTGAGAGAGTGAGAGAAAGCGAGTGAGCAAGAGAGAGAAAGAGAGAGAGCACGCTATATTCCTTCCTTCCTTCCTTCCTTCCTTCCTTCCTTCCTTCCTTCCTTC
>BLBF01000020.1:24619054-24654814 GCA_015471245.1 Laticauda colubrina | reverse complement strand
CCACCGCCTATACACGAACAAAAAAAGGTGCGAAAAAAGAAATTGGCAAGAATGCGCTGGCTGTGGAGGGAACCACCCCCGAGCTGAGTGCAAGTTCCTTGATGCCATCTGTCGGGCTTGCAAGAAAAGGGGACACATCAAGAGAGTTTGCAGAAATCGTAAAAACAACAGTCCCAGCAGGCACAGTAATTCCCCACTAAGAACTGAATTGAGGCAAGCTGACAGAAAATGGGAGCACAGCAAAGGAAGCAGCAACCAAGAAAAAACCCACCAGACTGTCACTATCGGAAGCGCTCAGACGGAAAGCAGGAGAAAAGTCAAAATTATAGTGGAAATTGAAGGAAGCCCTTGCAAGATGGAGGTTGACTCAGGATCCTTCCTGTCAATGGTGTCTTGGAACACAACCAGATGGCTAGTTCCAAACATAAGACTAAAAGAACTTCAGAAACAAAAATTAATTCTAAAGGACTACCAAGGAAACAGGATCCCTGTGGTAGGTCTAGGACACTTCAAAGTCACTTGCAAACAGCACGCCGAAGTCCTGCCGCTAACCATAGTCAAACAAGACCGTCCCAGTCTCCTGGGCATCAAGTGGTTCGCACCATTGGGCATCGGAATGACCGGAGTGAGCTGAATAGCCGCAACTGATTGGGAAGAGAACTTGATACACGAGTTCCAGGATGTCTTCGACGGCACTCTAGGCAGGTACCCCAATTTCCTTTAGTTTAGATCCCCAGATAGCACCAAGAAGGCTAAAGGCCAGACAAGTACCCTTTGCATTAAAAGCCAAAATAGATGAACAATTAAACAAATTAATCTCACAAGGGTTCATAGAACCGATTGACCACGCTAGGTGGGAAACACCAATAGTAACACCAGTAAAACCTGACGGGTCTGTGCCCATCTGCGGAGACTACAAAGCTACCCTGAACCATGCGTTGCAGCAAAGCACATACCCGGTACCAGTCGTGCAGCGCTTACTGCACTCACTTTGGGGAGGAAAAATTTTTGCCAAGCTCGATTTAGCCCAAGCATATCAACAACTTCCAGTAGACCCAATAACGGCTGAGGCACAGACAATATTAACTCACAGAGGGGCATTCAAATGTAACAGACTTCAATTTGGAGTAAGCGTTGCCCCAGGCATTTTTCAAAGCCTCATGGAACGCCTATTAAATGGAATTAAAAGGGTGGTTCCATACTTTGATGACGTCCTAATTTCAGCAAAAAACATGACCCAATTAGAATCAAGACTAAGAGAAGTGCTAACAAAATTTAGAGAATCCGACCTGAAAGTTAAAAAGGAAAAATGCTGTCTAGTTACTGATCGTGTTGAATTTTTAGGGTATTTAATTGACGGAGAGGGTATACACCCTACAGAAAAAAAAGTCAAAGCAATTAAAGACGCACCCAGACCTAGAAACAAAACGGAATTGCAAGTATTTTTGGGTCTAATAAACTTTTATAACGTATTCCTCCCCCACAAAGCAACGATAGAAGAACCATTGCATCGTTTACTGGATAAAAAAACTAATCGGACTTGGGGTCACAAGGAACAAAAAGCTTTCCAAAGCATAAAAGACTTATAAACCTCAGACACCATTCTTATTCAGTTTAGTAACACACTCCCATTGACGGTCACTGTGACACCTCACCGTTCGGAGTCGGTGCCATCCTGAGCCACAAATTGTTCAACGGGAGAGAGGCACCCATCGCCTTTTACTCGAAAACGCTCTCCAAAGCGGAACGCAACTATAGCCAAGTAGACAGAGAGGCCCTGGCAATCGTCGCCGGAGTTAAACTTTTTCACGAATACCTCTATGGGAGGACATTTTCCATTGCAACTGACCATAAATCGTTACTAGGAATTTTGGTGGGAAACAAACCCACACCAAACATTTTATCCCCCCAAATGACTAGGTGGTCAGAATTCCTAGCTGCATATTCATATACATTGCTGCATCGACCCGGAAAACAAATCACCCATGCAAACGCATTAATTCAAGAGCCATTGCCAACAACAGAAGACGACCCAGCTCCAACTACCACCGCACTTCAAATAGAGACCTGCCCTGAACTGCCATTGTCTGTCAATGATGTCGCCAGAGCTACCGCAAAAGACCCAGTGACTGCCCGCATTTTGAATTGGGTAGGTAAAGGCTGGCCGGAAAACCAAAAAAATGAAAATTTTAAAGCTTTATGGACCAGACAGACTGAACTGTCAATTCAAAAGGGGTGTTTGTTATGGGGTGATCGGGTGGTAATTCTTTCCAGACTGCAGAAAGAAGTGGTGGGTATGCTCCATGAAGGCCACCCAGGCATAGTAAAAATGAAAAGCCTGGCTAGGAGTTATGTCTGGGGGCCTGGTTTAGACAAGGATATTGAATACTTGGTAGCTACATGTAATAAGTGCCAGAGAACTAGACCCTCTCCACTGCAAGCACCCATACGAGACTGGGAGACCCCACAAGGCCCCTGGTCTCAAATCCATATTGATTTTGCAGGACCTACTGGGGGGCATATGTTTTTGATTGTTGTAGATGCATACTCAAATTGTTTGGAAGTTATAGTAATGTCATCCATGACAACCGATGCTGTTATCAAGCAGTTAAACAAATTATTTGCAACTCATGGTTTGCCTGATGTACTAGTGTCCGACAATGGGCCACAACTAACCGCTATACAATTTGAACAGTATTTAGCTTCCTTAGGTATATGCCATGCACTAACCGCCCCGGCCCACCCGGCGGCAAATGGTAGGGCCGAGAGAATGGTCAGATTTACAAAAGAGGGCCTAGAAAAAATGGACCATGGCGATGTCCAAGATAAGCTAAACCGTTTACTCACACTACAGCATATCACCCCCAGTAGTATAACGAACAAGAGCCCAGCAGAATTATTAATGGGGAGGAAATTCAGATCCCATTTAGATAGATTGCACCCAAATTACACCTGTGAAAACCCCCCCAACTCATCCAGCTGATACCGCACATTTGAAATCGGTGACCTAGTCTATGCAAAAAATTTCACCGGGGACCTTCTCTGGATTCCAGCCACAATCACACAAATAACAGGCCCCTGGTCCTACCATCTAACCGTGGACGATGGAAGAGAGTGGAAGTGGCACATAGACCAGCTTCGTTCTTGAAACATCAAGCGAAATGCAACCACACAATCTCAAACAATAAAAATCGATGAAAACACAACTAAGGGGGGAGGAATACAAAGAAGTAAAAAAGAGGGTGAAAATGAACTATTAAAAATAAATCCAGAACATCTAACCAATCAAAAAGAGCAAAAAGAACACTTACGGTTAGATGAGAACAGCCAAGCCAGCTCGACCTGCCTGGGAAAACCAGGAGGGAGTGGCAAAACCACCGGCCTGAGCAACTCAAGTAGTAGGAACAATGCTGATTCACCCTTCCAGGCGGTTCCATGGAGAAGAGCCGGAGAGACAGCGATCCCGACCGAACCACTCGAAGTCTCCAGTGAAAATGAACCGTGCAGGTCAAATAGAACTAGAAGAAGCCCCACCTACCTGCGTGACTACGTCACTTATGTAGGACTAAACTAAAGGGGGAGAGGTGTTCTGTATAACTTGGAAGAGTCCAAGTTGAACATTCTGATTGGCCAGAAAGGCCGAAAGTGGATTGATTCGCTAGGAACCAATCCCGGGAGCCGCTTAAAGGCAGCAAAGTTAAAGAAACGTCATTGGCTATAAGGCAAGCCTGTATAAAAAGGGCTGCCACAGCTTTAGCCAGCCGTTCCGTTCCGTTACTGTTGCTAGTTTGAAATAAAGACTTGTTTACTGGAACCCGGTCTACTGCGCGTTTTTCCGGATGGAACATGATCAGTGAAACATTTCGCACAAACTAAATTTCTGCTACCTGAAACTGGGAATTTCCTTATCCTCTGGTCCTTTTTCACAATATGTCTTATTCTGAAGTACATCAACATTTCCTCAGAAGAGGCACTGTAGCAAACTGAGGAGGGTGGGGGGGTATCCAGATCATTTGTGCCTACAAATTCTGCTTTAAATTTCAGAGCATATTGCTGGTAAGTGTTCACAGGGTTTTCTGCCAAAGTAGAGAATGTCATTTAAAACTGGCCATAATGAATTTACCTTGGCTGATCTTAGAACATTAAATAGGGTCAGGTCTGAATAATACTAGAAAGGGAGTTTATCAGTATCTACCATGCCAGTTGACCAGACTTGATTTAAAAAAAAAAAAAAAACCTGACTTCTGTACTGTGGCCTAGAGAACATTGGATAAGTGCTTCTAAAATTTCATAGTAAAATATATCACTTATCTCAAGATCTTTAATTGAGACTTTTTCAAAGCAGAGACAATTTTACCTCACAGTGAATATAAGAATGTTCTCTGCATGATTTTCCACATAGCTCTTTAAAAAAAGGTTTCCTCTTTCTTGAAAAATTGAAAATTCAGGAAGACAGATGGAATATTGTTACTGCACACGTACCCTGTAACAATTTGTACCAGATAATGAAGATGGAACTTTGTCTCACCAGTATCCATGATAAACTTGTTCCAAATGCTTATTTTATATCCATGTCTTGAATGACCAACTGAAGTCTGCCAAATTAAAATGAACCTAATCTCCCAGACCCCTCAAGATATATGAATAGGTCTTTATTCCCTTGTATTTTATGCTGTTAAAATTATATTCCATTTTTTTCTTCAGGAGCTCAAAATGAGTGATCTCTCTTCATTTTATCTGACCAACCTTTGAAATATTTTGGAAAGAGAGAGGGTGAGTGGCCTAATGTTACCCAGTAAATTTTCATGAATGACAGTAAGAGAAAAAAAATCAAGAAGGATCTGGTAGTACCCAGATTTACTGATTTTTTTGTGCCTGTTACCATAGACTAACATTAACATAGACTAATAGCTCTTCTCCTACATGGCTAAAGATAACATTAATCCTAGGTCATCCTAACCCTAACATATTAGGGACAAGTTGTATCACTGCACCATGTTGGTACTGACTTTTTACATGCATATTTATAAACAGAGAAAGAAACCAGAAAATAAGGCTCAACTTCAGGGAGATCAGAGATGGATGGAGCCTGAGTGATTATTTTCAAACCTGTAATAACTGAAATCAGTTTATATGCAATGCATTTTTTTTTACGTATGCAGTGACTGGGAACAATTACTGCTGTCATACCAACGTTGGCACCTGGAAGGCAAGGCAATTCTATTAAGGGATGTCAATCAATGTCACAAATCTTGATACATCATGAAATGTTATGATGAGGTTTGTACTGCCTGCTTGTCTTTCTTGGCCCAGACACAAACAGGATGAGGTCTATGACTGCATTTCAACTCAAGAGTTTTGGAGTTGAATGACTCAATACAGTGTAATAACTAGGATTGAGAAGATCTTGGTTCAAGTTCATTCTCCATGAAACCTCAATGGGTGAACTTTGTTGGGGTAGAAAGATAAGAGAAAGAATGACTGAAATATATACTGCTTTATGTTTCTGAAGTAAAAGTGATTACAACCCAACCTTCTTTTCCATTCTTCTAATGCAAATGCATTAATGAAAATATTGAATAATTTAAACTTCCTTTTCCTTGTCTTCTCAGCCAGTAAGTACGTGTCAAGTACTGAGTGGATTCAAGTTTAGTTAACACTTGTTTGGGATGGTAGCAGGACCTGTAAAGGACAAATAGGCTAGACTAGGAAATAGGAAAAAACCCAACAGCTTTGAAGAAGACATTAACAATTACTGCAGCACAATTGCCAAGTATGTGTATAAATCCATATAGACACTAAGATTCAATCTTGACTCACTAGTATCATAACCTTTAAAAAAAACCTAGAATATAATTTTTACCAATCATTATAATTGTACTAAGTATTACAAACTACGGGAAGGGATTCCAATAAATGCCTTTAGGTTAAATTCCTTTTTGTACAATTATGCAAAAAATAAGCTTTTTGGTTCTCTCTAGGAGATTTAAAAAGCCACCTGCTTTTAAGGTGTTGGTTATCACTTATAAAGTTGTGGCATAAGACTGGGTCATAAGAGCCATGGTGGTGCAATGGTTAGAATGCAGTATTGCAGGCTAATTCTGCTGACTGCAACTAGTTTGATTCATATTGGCTGAAAGTTGGCTCAATCTTCCATCCTTCCGAGGTTGGTAAAATGAGGACCCAGATTACTGGGGACAATAGGCTGAATCTGTAAACCACTTAGAGAGGGCTATAAAGCACTATGAAGATGTATTTAAGTCTAAGTGCGACTGGTAGTGCTATCACGATTTGTGGAATTGCAGGTGGGAATATCTGCTTGCCCCATGTGTTCCTGTAGGAAAGACACACTCCAGGTCCCTTCCTTAAAACAATGTCAATTTCGGAGACACAAAGGTGTAGTTGATCTTGCTCTGGTTCTCATCTTTCTCCCTACCCTCAGTCTGTAGAACACACTGAATATAGGCCCCATGCTTATTATATGTCTACTTGATTGTCATGATATGTATACTTTTTGGGATTTGTTGGCTTCAATTTCCTTTCTTTTGTGAGTTGCCCAGAGTTACATCCGTCTAGAATTTGGCAGGCTTATCAAGTTTTCAAATACATGTACAAATGAATGGTTGCATGGATGATTGATTGATTGATTGCTGTGACACTGTAATTGAAGCCCTGCCCCCCTTTGTACAACTTTGCAAAATTGATACAAGTACAAAAGGGGCAGAAGCTTTATTGTATTGCTGGGTCCAACATCTTGATTCTTTGGATAACCTCTATTATACCCCACAATTGCTTCTTGCATTTATTTATTTTGTCAGAGTATGATTCTCCATGCAATTCAGACTCTAAAAAGACCTGCACAAAGAATAAAGATATTTGGAGCTGATAATTTAAGGATGTAAACATTAGCATGTAGGTTTGCAAACCTATAATCTGTCATATATTTCAGCATAAATGGCTTGATTAAAATCAAGTAACCCCTTCCAGTGCTTGATTCTGCATGAATAAAAAATGATGAATCTTTTTGTCATGTTTGTCCCAGAGATAAATAGAATGATTTGTGTGTGTGTGTGTGTGTGTGTGTGCATGTGTGCACTTTTACACACATACACACACTCAGGTAAAAATCTATTTCTCTTCTTCTCTCCCTCTCTTCTACAATATGTTTACAAATTATATCTGGCACTAACTTTTTATAAGTGTTTTGGAGGCATAAAACTATGGATTAAAGGTCCTTCATCACCTGCTTTAATTAAACAAATTTATCTTCTAAATGATAAAATGTTTTTAAGATGCAGATAAGATGCTTAATATGTTAAATTGTAATTATACAATGAAGGAGGTATTTTTAGGTGTTTTAATTTATGATGCCTCTTAGTATGGTTGAATTATGTTGGGATTTATGGCCTGAAAAAAAATTGTATGCCATTATAAAACTGTGTTTTAATAGTATGTTATCAATTTCACATTATTTATGTTTTAGCTACCAAACAGTGAACATCAGAAACAACGGTGATACAAGCTGCTTAGTATCGTCCTCAATATCAGAAAAATAGCTTCATATGTATTATAACCAATAAATTCAGTAGCAATGCTTTTCTTCTCCCTCTGCTGATGTTAAGCACTACAATAATCTAATGTCCTTGCAATATCTTAAATCTCCTCAATAAGGAGGATATTATCTACTGATATAATTATTGAATTTCCTGGGACAACAAAGCTTTATCACTAGCAGCAAAGGCATTTAGATGCTTTTCTTTTTCTTAAAAAGAATTTTGTTGAACACAATAGTAGAGGACACGCTGATATAGTGGCTTTTGCATTGACTTTTCTTGTCAAAAGGTTGCCAAAGGTGACCACATGATGACCCCAGGATACTGCAACCATATATATGAACCAGTTGCCAAGAATCTGAATTTTGATCATGTGACTATTGGGATGTTACAGCAGCCGTAAGTGTGAGAAATTGTCACAAGTTACTTTTTTCAGTGCCGTTGTAACTTTGAATAGTAACTAAATTAATGATTGTAAGTTGAGGAGTACCTGTACATGAAGACTATTATCAATTTTCATTGTAGAGGCACAATCATGATCGTTATCTTCAATATATATGGCAAACTAAACAGGATAATAAAAGCAACTGGGAGGGAATTCCTCTTAACTGAACCTAAAGTTGTGGGGGGAAAAGCCATTCCATAACCACTTTGCTCAGGGAATAGAGTTGAGCACAATTATATATGGGAGGTCCTTGGTGCTAGCACTGATGATGTTATCTACTTTGGGTAATGAAACATCTGCAAGAAAACAAGCAAGCTCAGAGGGCACCAAGGACCCCTTATGTCAATGTCAGCTAGAAATATCCTCCTTTATTGGTACCAATTGTATATTGCTGGTGGGGAGATAATTCCATAGAAGATAGTCAGGTATTCAAAAGACAATATTTAATGTTGTTCTATGCTGTTGAAGCATGTAGTTCCCAACCCAGAAATAAACCTGAATCTTCAGAGCCATTCGTGTTCGATGGAACTATCCTATCCTTTTTTTATGATTGGTTGTTAAACAACATGTGTGTTTGCCTATGTGCACATGGCAGAGAGAGCATGTATGTCTGCACTTGATATCTATGTGGCAGGCTGCATACCGTTCAATGAGTCATGAGTTATATGCAGGTCTTATGTAGACATTTATTTAAATTTCCAACACTCCGAATACAATGATGAATAATATGTTTTTAAGAATGCACATTGTCTACACAAGCACCCATCCAATGTAGAACTCCCTGAATATATTGTAAACACAAGGAAGCATGAGCCAACTACTTGTTTACATGAAAGGATGTACTAGATGTTCAGCTAATGATCCTTTCCTCTACATCATGCAGCTGTGTAAATAAATTTCACAGCCTGCATTTCTTCCATCTGGAGCAGCCACTGGCCACAAAGACACCAAGTCACTTTATATCTTTTTTCAAAACCATATTTCAAGATCCTTCATTTACTACAAAACTAGTATAAATCATATGGTTAGGTTTTTATAAAATATGGATCCAAGATCTCTTTTAGGAATTTGGTGTTTTCCTCAGAATCAAGCCTCATAGCAAATCTTGCAAATTAAATACTGCAGATTATGTAACTTGCATAAAATCTGTTCAAAAATGAATACTGTAGAAAAATGGTTGGCTAGGCTTCAGTTTCTCTTGCTACTTAAATAGGAGTTAAAAAAAAATCTTCCTAACTTTGAGAAATTTCCCTCTCTGAATATAACTTTGTTAATAATTTTTTATAATTATTATATAAAATAAATAAATTATTTTAATCTGCAACCTTCAGTCTTTTTGCTATAAAAATAAGTTTTGTGTGTGTGTGCAATGTCAATTGCTTACACCTTACACTGTTGCAGGATTGGTATCGTGCCACTGACCAAATGTTCTGTTAAAAGCCTACACTATATTTCTCTTAATAGAGAATAAATATTTGGTTTTCAGTCATTAAAGTGTTAGATTTTTAATCTTCTAAGTAGACAGTGCTTCTTATTGCAAGACACATGACACTAACAAAAATATAAAGGAGATATTATTTGGATTTCAATAGTGATCTTCACAGAATTCTCCCTAACAAAAAATTCCTTCAAATACTGGGGGTGGATGTTTGCTCTTTGGAAGTTGTTATCAAGCAGTAGAAACCTGTTATTTTACCAACATCATTATTATTGACTTAATGATGAAATTTTCATTTGCCCCCAACTTGATTTCAGTGTACATAAGCACTTCTGTGCATTGATTAAGCATTGCATTGATTGGACATAAAAAAAAAAAAGCACCGAACTGCTTATTCAATTGTTTCTAGAACCCCTCAACCATATATAAGAAAGAAGATCAACCAAAAAGTATAGAAAATTGTTCTTGGGTCATTTTTGGAATTAAATTTGGAGATAATCTTTATAGAGGAAAGCAGCTAGACATAAGGCTTCTAAAAATGCCGATTAAAAAAACCTAGAGCACTGGACACCTATTTCTCCCTCAGCTGTACCATTATTGACTCCAAGATTAACAATGCAGAATAAAAAATACAGAAAGAAATCTTGGAATGATGAATGTCTTATTTTTGACATTTGACAGATAAACTTGACTATGTATATCTTTGTTCTGCCTCAATTACCTCGATCAGTAGAATGGATACAGAGAATCATAGATCTGGAAAAGGGCCTCTAGGTCACTAACTGAAGCCTTTATACAGTGCAATAATACAAATTAAAACATTTCTATTTGATAGCTACCTAAGCTCCATTTGATAATATTCAGTAAGGAGGAGCTTGGCACCTTTATTTTCTCATGGGTCTTATTTAGTTTTAAAATATTTAATCAGAATATTTTTTTCTGTCATTTATAACCATTATTTTGTAACCTATACTCTGCTTGATACAGAACAAATGTTGACCTCCTTGCAGGTATTTGAAGTGGTCTATTATATGATCCTCGGTTTTATCTTCTTAAGGCTAAACCTTAAACATTCCTTTCATTTCTTTTCATGGTATCCCATGCTCTGATCATCCTTATTGCCCTATGAACTCACTCAGCGCATTTATGTTTTTCAAGTGAGGGATCCAAAACTGAATAAAAACATTGAAGTAGGAACCAAACAATATTTCAATTACACTCCATGGTTTAAAAATTACATTTCTGTTGACACAATCTGTAATTTAGTACTTTTTTTCTGTAGCCACCACATATTGCATTGTTTGCAGTAAATTATTATTCCAAGAAATTTTCTAAGCCAGGTTTTCCCATTCTGTATCTCTACTTTTTCCCAAGTGAAGAATTTGCGGCATTTGTTAAAGTTCTTTTTAGTCATTATTTTTTAGTCTTTTTAGTCATCTTTTTTAGTCATAAAGTTCTTTAGCCATTATTCCAAACGATCAAGACAGTTTGCATATTTGGAATATTTGTTATCCTACCCAAAATATGCAAGTCTGATAAACATTCCATACACTTTAACCCATATCATGGCATGAATGACTATCTAAAGGGCCTCATGATTGAGGAAACAAGATGAACCTGGGCAAAGGCACGTAAGATAAACCTGGGCAAAGGCTCTCCTGGCCATAACTGACACCTGCTTGTTAAGCAGTACCTGTGAGTCCAGAAGGACTTGTGCACCAGTTTTGATTGTGGAAATGCAGTCCTATCTGCAAGGCTAAGGATGTCGAAAGCTCTGACCTAAATAGTCATGGCCATTAGTCATGAATCGAAGCCTGTTCTGCCCCATCCAGAACCAAACAGCCTCCAGGCATTGGATCAGTACACCGACTGCTTTACCTGGGGTACTCAGGAAATGGTGGAGATATAAAGCTGGGTATTAACAACATATTGATACCAAAACCCAAAATTGGTGGATGACCTCACCAGTGAATTCATGTTGATTCTGAACAGGAAAGGGTGTGTGTGTTATGCTCAGATGTGCAATCTCTTCCCCTCCAACACTGAAGATTACCTAGGAAGGAGGAGAACAATTAGACTATAGTGCATCCCACTAGCCATACCAGAAGGATAAAGTAGTTGATCGTTTCTAATGCCACTGAGAGATGAAGAAGAACTTGAATGGATGATCACCTCCACCCAGGCTCCACCAAAAGTCATCAGCAAGTGTCACAAGTGCTGTCTCTAATTTATCCTGACCTAAAGCTAGATTGAAATGAGTCCAGACCATCCATTTCCTTCAAGATCCTCTGTAGTTGTCATTTAATCATCTGTTCCATAATCCTTGCCAATGATTTTCCAACAGGGAAGAGTCCAGTAATGACCACTTGAGGAAGGGGCATACCATCACTTCCTTCAAGACTGGTGTGATTACCCCATTTTTCAAAGAGCCCAAAGCCACATGAATCTGTCCTGTGGTTATCTCCCAAGCTGCTTTAATAAGCTAGGACAGGCCAAGAACTAACAAAAAGGTCAATGAACTAAAGCCCATGTCCCACTGCACCAACGAATGCAAAGAGGATGTAAAACGTTAAAAATAGCTTGCCATCTGTTAGAAAACACTATGCATCCGTTGTGTACTCATTGCATACGTGTTTCATACGCTCTATCTGTCAAGCATCCGTCCACTGCGATTTCATCTGTGCAAGAAGTTTTGACCTGCACAAAACTTTGTGAATGGATGAACTTTTCGCTGTGTATGATGTAAATCCATGACATCTGAGCAACAAACATTCTGTGTCTGTTTATCATCTGTTAAACATCCGCTGTATCCTCTCTGCATCCTCTGGGCATCCCCTCAACTCACATCCGCTGCAGCTGAAAACGGAAAGAGGGAGGAAAGAAAAGGTACACGGAACGTCTACACAGCGTTAATAGCACGGAAATAGAAAGGATGTGCAGTGAACAGTTTGCATCCGATATACATCCGGTAGGCTTCCTATGAACATCTGTTTAACATCCCCGTTACATACTACCCACGTCCATTCTTTTCCGTTCTTTTCCGTTCTGTTTATGAAAATTTTCACCACTTTTTGGAGCGGATGACAATGGATGGAGCCACCCCCGAAAATTTGCTTGTCTGCTGTGTCTTTAAGGAAACGTTTTGCATCCATCGGCCAGTGGGACAAGGCCTTAACAAATAAAAAGGATTTTGTCTACTTCCTCAGATGTAATCAGGGAGATCAGAATCAAACACAATCAAGGAGGAGAAATAATCATCATGATGTAGGCCAAAATATGGGCTCTTCTCACATTGTAAGAGATTTGGCTTTTTTGTGTCCTGGCTTCAGCAAAGGGAGAAAACACTCATGCAACTGGATGGGTGCAGTGTGGGAACTTGGAGAGGGGGCAAGACTTTCAGAGATTCTGGTTAGTAGAAAACATACTGTGGAGGAAGATTGTGAAGGTCAAAATGCAACAAGGAGACAAAAATGTGGGTATGGATAGTTGGAGTAGAGTAACTGGAGCTGAATGTGTGTAGCAAAGCTTGTCTATGCATCAGAAAGTTTATCTGGTGAGATGGCAGCAGACAGGTAGAGGGGCAAAAGAAGAAGAACTGGGAAGTGAGAGGAAGAGTGTGCATTTTTTTTAGAGGCTGAGGGGAAACCATAATCTAAGTCAGATAGTCCATAATCAGAAACATAATATCTTGAAAAGTATGAGGAAGCAGTCAGAGTTCTGGGCAGGAAACACACCAAAGACAAAAACATAGCAGAAGTTTAGACACAAGAATAAACAAAACACAAAACCAGATGCCAAAGATGCTTCCAGCAATAGAAGGCAGTTCCTATACAGTTTAAATTATCTCCCTACCACAAACACAGAGCTAAAGGTTTCCTTTCTCAGATGTTGCTTGTAATGAAACACTAGTCTTGCTTGCAGAATCAGCATGTTGCACAAAATAATGAGGCACTTATTTTGATGGGTTACAGGATTCTTAGGCTGAGGGGATTTGTTGTGTTTCTTGGCACCCCATTGGATAAAGAATGCTGGTTTAGGAGAGATCTGAAATAGTGTAAGTATTTCATTTAGTGGCTGCTAAGTCACAGGGGCCATTGAGGACCTGATCACTCTATGTCTTAGAGCTGTTTCTGAAGTCATGACACTTTTTGTCTTTCTCCAACAATGTTTTAAACATTGCTTCTGGTGTTCCATCACTCAAAACTCATTATAAAACCAAGGAACACACCAAGATAGTGACATCATTAGAAGTAGTCTGGTCTAGGCTGCAAGGAAGGCCTTGACCAAAGTGCCATGCAGGTCTGGGGAAAGTGGGGGGAACCAAGCTCCCTTTGGACCAGAACAAGGGTGACTAGCTGAATAGGCCCTCTCTATATTTATTTATGTCTTTATCAAATTTATATGGCCACTTCATCTCACAAAAGCTTCTCACTTCACACTTCTCACAAGTACTACATTTATCTTTAAGTGCTTCTTGAATTACCATTTACCTTTTGAATCCAGATCTCCCTATATCTCTGTTCTTTAGTTCCCTTAATCCTTTATAAATTTTCCTTGAAAATAAGTTCTCCAGTTTTTTTAAAAAAGATTATATCTATTCATCCAGACCATCAGCAAATTCCTTCAACATCTTAATATTAGCCCTTAAAGGCTTAATATCAATAAATATGTGTTAGGGATAACATTGTTCACCCTAACTGGTTTAGGTGAAATAATAACTATGAATCATAGTTAGTGTATGTTAGAGTGTATACAGCTTTAACTGTGGAAATAGCAATTAAAGGAGTGGTTATGAAAACAATATAAAAGTAGCAAGACTACGGCTTGCTCTCTCTCTCTCTCTGGCTTTGATGATCCCTGATTACTGCTTGGAATCAAGACTGCATTGCTCGAACGGGAGAGACAACAAAGGACTAATTTTGTAAGTGAACTGACATAGGATATTCTACATGGACTTTGCTAACTGAATATCCCTGAATGGACTGACTACATGATATATGACTATTGGACTGTTATTTGACTATGCTATTAACTTATAATGGAATAAAATATATTCTTGATAGCACAAGCGTATCTGTTATTTTTACTGTATGTTAATAAACATACAAGCTTAAGCTCACTCATTTATCTGTGTGCCTATCTGACTAACGCTGCACATTCTGTTTAGCTTGTCTACCTAACCCTTGTTGGGGAACCCAGGCTTAACAATATGTCCTCTTCCAGTCAATCTCTGCACCCAGATCAAAACAAGAACAAGTGCAACTGGGTTCAACTTCCAAAAATATAGTCCAATGGCCATTTCTTAAACATCAACAAGCCTCAAAAATAATTAACTTGCAAAAGCAGATAAAAGAGTCAACAAAAGGAGAGAGAGAGAGAGAGAGAGAGAGAGAAAATTGAGCAACAGATAAGGAGAAACAGATTTAATAACATTAGTGTTGTATTTGTATTATCTATATTTCAATCAAAGAATTTTCCAGAGCCATTGTAAATAATACAGTGAATAGATAGTCCCAAAGTTAGGAGTTGCTGATAGGAAATACAATGCAGCATAAGTCTGCTTTCACTTATTCGTTATAAGTCTAATCACTACTGTTGCAGGTACAGATAAATGGGTAAGAATTACAGATCTCTCTCTCTCTCTCTCTCTTTCTCTCTCTCTCTCTTTCTCTGTGTGTGTGTGTGACTGTGTCTGTCTTTGTGTCTGTCTCTGTCTCTGTGTGTGCCTTTTGTATTAAGGCCCTGTCACACTTCCCAACGGATGCAAAACGGACACAATGGACGAGAAAAATGTTCCATCCGTTGTTATCCGCTCTCAGAAGGGGCAAAAATTTGCATAACCGGAGCAGATAACATGGACGCGGGGAGGACGCAGGGCGGATGGAAAGCGGATGCAGAACGGAAGCCCAGCGGATGGAAGCGGATGGGAGCGGATGGCACATCCGCTAGGCTTCCAGGGGGCCGCAGCAAAGCGGATGCGGAATGGATACAGCGGATGCAGAACGGATGCACAGCGGATGCACAGCGGAAGCCTAGCGGATGCTGAGCGTAAATTGCACATGCGGGGAGGATGCATTGCATCAGCCCCGCGGATATAACGGAAGCAGCTCGGAAGCAGGTCACCATTCAGAGGAAAGACCTGCTTTCAGACACATCAACTGCCTTGCCTGCCCTGCCTGCATGTCTGCCTGCAAGCCTTGCTGCCAGCCTCCCTGCCAGCCTCCCTGCCAGCCTTGCTGTCTGCCTGCCTGCCAGCCTCCCTGCCAGGCTTGCTGTCTGCCTGCCTGCAAGCCTTGCTGCCAGCCAGTCTGCCTGCCAGCCTTGGTTCATGCCTACCTGCAAACCTTGGTGCCTGTCTCCCTGCCAGCCTTCCTGCCAGCATTGGTGCCTGCCTGCTTGCCTGCCTGCCAGCCTTCCTGCCAGCCTTGGTGTCTGCCTGCCTGCCTGCCAGCCTGCCTGCCATCCTTCCTGCCAGCCTTGGTGCCTGCCTCCCTGCCAGCCTTCCTGCCAGCCTTGGTTCTTGCCATCCTCCCTGCCAGCCAGCAACCCCACAATCATGCTGAAACACAGCAAGCCTCAGCCATCTGCTGCCATCCCTTGCAAGAAGGACAGGGCTACCATCCCGCCCCCTGGCCCTCACTCTGGTTCTGCTGGGGCTTCTGCAGCACGGGCTCGCTCTTCTGGGGCTGGGGCTTCTGCTGCTTCTGCTTTTGGAGGAGCTGATGACAAGCACTCCAACACCAGCCACCTCCACAGCACCTGGACCCTTCACCCCTGAGACTGAGTGACCAAGAGGAGTGCCAGAGACTCATTTTTGTTTTATAGCTTCTTGTTAATAAAGTATATTTTTGATTCATACACTTGCTTCATTTCTTTTTTTTAATAAAGTCTTGGTGGAAACTTTTAGAAATGGTTTAAGCCTTTGAATGCTTGTGGGATGGGTAAGGATAGCAGTGGGATGGGCAGGGATACCTGTGGGATGGGTAATAGCTGTGGGATAGATAAACCTCCAGTGCAAGCATAGTGGAACTGTATGGTCCACCCTCCTAGGTGCCACACCTTTGGCCCTTTATTATCAATAACAATGTAATCATTGATCCACACATTTGAATATGAACACAACTCTTTATTAAATGCCCTGTTATTGTAGGCCCACCCAACATACATGGCCCAATCTCATCAGTGTGATGAGAGAGGCTGAAGGAAGCATCCATTAATCATCTATCATCCTGTCTTGCCACTCCACTGCTCCAGCTGGGGAGTTGCACCAGTGTTTCAGGAGGCTGCGCTGCTTCTTCCCTTCACGCAGGCTCTGTTGGGGCCTTGCACATCCTCAGTGTCTATCAGGTTTCACCCTTGCCTCCATTCCCCAGGCTCCATGTCCCCATTGCCTTGTTGGAGGTCCACAAGTTTGTTCTGCAAGACTGGGTAGCGGGTGTGGATGAGATTGTGAAGGATGCAGCAAGCTTCCATGATCCTCCTGACGGTCTCTGGGCAATGTTGCATGGTGGTGAGAAGTACCTGGAACCTGTTGGCCAGGATGCCAAAGGCGTTCTCCACCATCCGCCTTGCCCTGGACAGCCTGTAGTTGAAGATCCTCTCTTCACGGGTGAGGAATCTGGAAATGTAGGGCTTCATGAGGTAGGTTGTGAAGGAGAAGGCGTCATCCCCCACGATGAAGTAGGGCACATCTTGTGTGTCGTTGGGCAGGGGTTCTGGATCTGGGAAGCTCACGATGAGATTGTATTCCAGCTCCTCCTTGAGGTGACTGGCGTTGTATACCTAGGCATCTGAAGATGAGCCGTTGCCTGAAGCATCGATGTACATGAACTTGTAGTCAGCATCGACCATGGTGAAGAGGATGATGCTGAAGAAGCCCTTGTAATTGAAATAAGTGGACCCCAACTTGGCTGGAACTTTGCAGGCCACGTGCTTCCCATCTATGGCTCCAATGGTGTGGGGGAAGTTCCACTTCTGACACCACTGCTTTGCAACTTTCTTCCATCCTTCTTCAGTAGAGGGGCACTGGAGGAGCTCCTCCTTGTATTCTTCGATGATGGCCTGCACCACTTCTCTGACTACAATGCTGATGGTGTTGTGTGGCACCCTCCAGCCGTACTGCATGCTCCTGTAGGTGGTCCCTGAGGCCAGGTGGCGCAGAGTGAGTGTCACCTTGAGCCCAGGTTCCAGGCTGGGCCGGAAGTTGGTGTTTGCCTTGGTCAACCTGGGTGTCAGGCGCTGCACAACTTCATCAAACATGGCTGGAGGCATCCTCATGAAGTTCTGGATTGCCCGAGTGTCTTCGTTCCTGAGCTCCACCATCAGCTTGTTGTACAGTCCGTCCTCTGCTCTTCTGGCGAACCATCTTCATATCCAGACGCTTCTTGGCCGCCCCTTTTTCTTCCCATAGTAGAGTTCACAGATCCTGTAGATGGCTTCGCACTGTTGCAGAATAATGGTGGCGGCCAAAAGACTGTGTTACGATCCATGGTGGACATGACTGGATGCTGTGGAAGAGGAAGAGTCAGATGAAGGCTGCAGAGGTCTGCAGCAGGGCTGCTGGTCTGAAAATGAGATCCAGATGTGTTGGTCCCCCCTTTTTATAGGCAGCATAGGTGTCCCTTTGCATCCTCTACGCATCCTCTAGGTATCCTCTAGACATCCTTAATATCCGAGATAGGTCCCCTCTGCAGACGTTTTTTCCGTTTTACATGCTTTATTTCCATGCTGCATCCGCTAGGCATCCATTCTGCATCTGTTCTGCATCTGTTCCGCTTCCTCCCTGCGTCCGAGTGGATGCGAGTTGCGCGGATGCGTAGTGGATGCCTAGCGGATATATCGGATGCATAACGGATGCAGAACGGATGCGTAGCGGATGCATAGCGGATGCAGAATGGACAAATTGGATACATTTTCCACACAAAAGTTTTGAGCAGCTCAAAACTTTCTGAGCGGATGAAACGTTAATAAACATTTGCTGGACGGATAGAGATGAATCAAAACAGAGGCAGTGAGTACATCGCGTTAACCAATGGATGGCAAGCTTTTCTGTCCCTTTTACATCCTCTTTGCATCCGTTGGTGCAGTGTGACAGGGGCTTTAGTTTTGAGTCCTGGTGGCTGGACAAGTTCTTGCAGCTTTCTTGACAATCACTCTTGTCTCCTTTCCAAACTGACTTTGTGCATAAGGTGGGATTAGAATTTATGGTCTCCTGCTTTCTAACTAGGTACCATGACTACTACACCAAAAAGGCTGTAGAGTTAAGTTAAATAATATACATTAATATATTTCATATTGTTTTTTTTCTCTCTTTATAAATGCCAACTAGCATGTTGATACTTTTTTAAAAAAATAGAGGATATAATATAGCCAGTGTAAACTTTTTACTGTTCTCTTTAAAAATGTTGTATTTTTATTTTGGGTACAGGACAATGTGCTCTGCAGTTAGAATCATTTTTTCCTTGTATAAGTCACAATTTCTTTCCCAGAAATCTAGAATGTCTATATGAGAAATATGTATTAAATCAAGAAATATGCTAGTCACTGCAAGAGCTTATGCCAATTCTTAAAATAACTTGTTTAGATGGCTGCCCATGTGGATAGCTTTCATTATGAATAAAGCATCAGACCTTCGCATATTCACCCAAGCTATTTTTCTGAAATGCAGTACCCATTACACAGCTGCCTCTAAAATATACAAAGATTGGATACAAATGTTTGAAAGAAAATAACCATTTATTTAGGGGGGTAGGGGGACTTTCAAAAAGTTTTGTTTTTTTCTTGCAAAAGCAAGAGTTTGGTGTCTTGATAACAAATATCCAACATTAAATCATAACAAAAGGACTTGAGATCTCATTCTGTTTATGTTACAGAATGCTGTTCTGTATGTATTGTTCTCTCTGAGTTTAAATTTATATATTTGTGGATGATCTAAACTATCTTCTAGGTTGTTGTCATATACTCTTCAAAGATTGATTATGCATTTCTCTCCATAAATACACATTTCTAGATGATCCTTAAAAACAAGATACTTAAACACTTCTAAATGGTATATATGATAGAGTATGGTTGGGCTTTTTTAAATGTAAAGGCAACATAAATAAACCCAAATTTAGTTTTCTCTAAACCTCAATAACTAATAGGTCCTAACTTTAATTTTTGGTGGGCACATAAAATACATGGTAAAATACCATGTATTTTAAGGGGTGATACATTGCCATTTGTCACAACAAAGCAATGTCTCTGATATAAATCACAGGTCTATACAAGAGGAATTCAGATTATGACAATAGATTTCTCTTCCATTTCCATGCACTGTTTAAAATTTAACCCTGCTGCCATTTTGCCCAGTAACCATTGCAGGCCAGCAATCACAGGTCTTATAAGATCTACCTACTTGGAGGAGAACATTTGCCAATCACTTACATTGAAGATAAAGCTGCTGCTGCTGGTAGTACAGCAGCAGGGGAGTTGTCCAAAGAGAGGACATTATAGCCTATAGTCCTAGCTAAATAATTTCAATCTACCAAGTATCTTAACATTAGGCGTAGCAATTGTCATTAGGTGCGAAGTATGTTCTGCTCAGATCCTATTTCCATAACACAGTTAATGAACACCTACTGATTGGCAGTCTTAACAGAAATACAACATCATCTTAACATGGAAGATATGATTGAGATAATAATGGTTAGATTAAAAAGATATATTAAAGAATGATAACAAATAAGCAAACAAATGCTAGGAAAAGTGAGTGAAAATATGCTTCTTCTAAATGCTGCTTTTATTAGAGTCGATAGGAAAGGATAATTCCTTGAGTAAGTCAGAAATCTGGGAGAGGAATAAAAACAATTATTATTATTTATCCATTAAAGTTTTGACCATGTCCCTCCAACACTGCAATTTCAGTAGAACTCTTCATCAGATGACCTTAAAGGATCTGTATGTTATTTCATAGGAATGTAGTGTCTCAGTGAATAAGATGCTGAGCTTGTCGATCAGAAAGGTCAGCAGTTCAGCAGTTCGAATCCCTAGCACTGTGTAATGGAGTGAGCTTGTTACTTGTCCCAGCTTCAGTGAACCTAGCAGTTCGAAAGCTTGTAAAAATGCAAGTCAAAAAATAGGGACCACTTTGATGGAAAGGTAACAGCGTTCTGTGTGCCTTTGGAGTTTAGTCATGCTGACTACATGACCACGGAGATGTCTTCAGACAGTACTGGTTCTTCAGCTTTGTAACAGAGATGAGCACTGCCCTCTAGAGCCAGAAATGACCAGCACATATGTGTGTGGGAAACCTTTACCTTTATGTTATTTCAACATAAATACGAAGGCATGTTGTAGCGTTAAACTCATTTGGCTCTCTTACCAAATCTGAAAACAATAACCAAGAAGAAAACCACTTCCAATTTAATTATCTGAAGATAAAACATTTTAAATACCTCATCTATTACAGAACAGGAAAGCAGGATTCAATTTGCTCCATTAAATATGGTAATTACACAATCAATAAATTGATTTATTTGATCAGAACAAATAGAAACTAATTCTAGGCAAAAGTAATCATGTCTTCTAATTCTGTTCACATGCATTTCAGGAAAAGGAGATTGACCCAAATAAAAACATAATGATTGCAATAGATTGTATGATGACAATCTCATGAAGAGTGAATTACAAAAGCATAATCAATCTCAATATTAAAAACAGAGAGATATACAAAGTACATACTAATCTTAATAATATAAATGCATGTTCAGAATGTACTTAAATTGAAATTCTATTGTTCTGCAGGTTTCACCTACAATTGTCTGGAAAACACTTTGATGTTACTACAAGTTTATCACAGAAGAACCTACTCTTCAGACAATAAATACATTTTTTGGGTTTACTCATATTCTAGCAAAACAAAGTGCTTTTAATTTTTTACTGTGCTTTTAACAGTAGGATTAATGATGAATTCTGTATTTTTAACATGACTGTTAACAGTGAAACAAAACACTAATCCAAACTATAATAATCCAAACTCTAGCTTCTTAGCACCTTCTAATTAAAATCTAGTGCCCTTTAATTCAGTTAATGGACTACTGGCCTAAACTAAATTTAGCCTAGCAAATTTAGCAACATGCAGGATGCTGTACAAATTTTGCAGATGTCAGTTTCTGATGTGAAGACATAAAGGGAGCCTTCTTTTTCAGATTAGGTGGAACCTCTGGAAGAGGTTGTCCCATAAGATACTTAACCCCTTAGTCATTAGCAAGTTCAAGAGAGACAACCAGCATTTTGAATGGCTTATACTGGATGCTTAGTAATAACTAAGAAATAATATTACATGAGTAAAGCAACTAATGATAATTAATGTATTGATCAAGCCATCCACTGGAAGACTGAGTTCTAGTCCCATCTTAGGCACAAAGCCAATTGGGTGACTTTGGGCCAATCACTGTCACTCTATCCTAGGAACCAGGCAATGGCAAACTGCTTCTGAAATTTTGTTAAGAAAACTATAGGGACTTCTGCTGGCAGTTGCCAGAAGTCAATATTAACTTGATCAATCAACTAACTTTAAATAAACTAACTTACTTTTAGCTGCTACATTCTGGATCAGCTGTATGTCAAGTGCACCCTATATAGAAGGCATTGCATCAATCCTGAATTGTATGACTGAATCAACAAGGTCAAGTCAAACTGTTAAATAATATTTTTTTTTTCATATATTGAAGGTGGGACCATAAAAGACCTCTTAACTGAAGCATTTTCATTCCATGCAGTCTTTGCCAATTCTCCCCTGATTTCCAACAGAGGAGCATAAGAAGAGAATTGTTGGCTTAAACCAGCAATCTATCATATTCGGTTTCCTTTTTCCAACCAGATTTTTAAGCAAAGTCCATACAGAAGACTGAAAATACCAGTATTTTCATACAATGATCGGTATTAATACATTATTTTAATGACACCTTGTAGCCTATACTCATGGATGTATAGGCAATGCACCCCATCAACCATAAAACTTCTCTCTAATGTGGAGAAGTTACTTTTTCCTTGTGACCAAATAAATACAGTTAATCTATGTGATGGGTTTTTAAGTTGCTAGCTATTTCCATTCAAAATCTGGCACAGTGGATTTAAAAAACAAAAAAAACAAAAATGCAGTTTCAATCAAAACCAACTTTCATCACCTATGAAAAATAATATGATTCAGCTTTATGGCAGCTTTGAACAATCAATCTATTGTTTACCACCTAGGGACTTGAGAGTGATATTGCTTTAGCTTTTATGAATGCATTTATTGCTTTAAATAAATGCATTCTTTCTGGATTCCTTATAATTGCCTGCTCTTTAGGGAGTCTGTCACTATGATCCAGCCTTACTGTGAAACATTATATTTCTACTCTGCAATCATCCGTCCTTCCTTCTCCCCTTTCAAAAGTGTCTCAATCAATTGTTTTTAGAGTTTATTCTCAGTGTATTTTTATCTTTTCAAAACTCACAACTACATTCCCCTTTTTCATTGCTTTCAAACATTTTTTATTGTGGCTTCACAATGTATTATTTTATTTACTGTAAGGTGCTGAAGCTGCACTGCACAGGAGTGATAGATGAAGATGCTATAAAAGAACCGTTACTATTAATATTTGAGCATTTTACTGAATCATGTAATGATAATTTAGACATTCTGTAAAATACATTTTTGCTTTCCACTCTTACTCTGCAACTGCAAATCTCAATGGAGAAGCATAAGAAGTCTGACTGGCATGAGAAGGTTTAATGAGAAAGTTGACAAAAGAGGAAATATATGATGTTGTACAATCCTCAACATGTTTGCTTGGAAATAAGTCTCACTTAGTTTAACAGGGGCTCCTTTTAGGGAAGAAGATTGCCTTAAATCATGTATATTTCCTTTGAGCTATAAGTTATGCCTGCAGAACAGAAGTGGAATATCTTGCAACCTCTTTGTTTGGTAAAGAGCAGTATTGTATGAATTCATACAGCACCAGATCCCCAGTTGGAATAGGATGCCAACCTGGCACGAAACTGCTCCAATACTTCAAACATCTAAAGCAAAAGATTTCAAATGTATATTGGAAATGCAAAAATAAAAAAGGGACCTTTTATCACTTATGATGGACATGTGACAAAGCAAAGAAATATTGGATGAGGATTCACATCCTGACACAGAAGATTTTAAAAGTGAATATAAAGATAAAACCAGAAACTTTTCTTGTGAATTTGATTGGAAAAAACTTGGAAAAAATTGAACTTTGATGTTATATATATTGATGGCAGCAATATTACCTTAAGTACAAAAATGGAAGAACACAATGGGTGAATGGCTGCAAAAGTTGATGGAATTAGCAAAGATGGCTACACCAACTGCTTTCTTTTCTACGTGGAAACTGCTTCTGGACTTTGTATTTGAGGTGAAAAAAATGAAACTTTGATTTTGGGTTTTATTAATTAGATAGGGTTGATGTAATAGAAAGGGCTAATTTATACACTTTTATAAAATTAAAAAAAAATGAGGTTTGATGTTAATATCTACTGCACCTGAGGCTACTCCTGGAGGTTGCCACACAACACCATCAGCATTGTGGTCAGAGAAGTGGTGCAGGCCATCATCGAAGAATACCTGGAGGAGCTCCTCCAGTGCCCCTCCACTGAAGAAGGATGGAAGAAAGTTACAGAGCAGTGGTATCAGAAGTGGACCTTCCCCCACACCGTTGGAGCCATAGATGGGAAGCACGTGGCCTGCAAAGATCCACCCAAGTCAGGGTCCACTTATCACAACTACAAGGGCTTCTTCAGCATCATCCTCTTTGCCATGGTCGATGCTGACTACAAGTTCATGTACATCGATGCTTCAGGCAACGGGTCATCTTCAGATGCCCAGGTATACAATGCCAGTCACCTCAAGGAGAGGCTGGAATGCAACCTCATCATGGGCTTCCCAGATCCAGACCCCCTGCCCAATGACACACAAGATGTGCCCTACTTCATCGTGGGTGATGACGCCTTCTCCCACAGAACCTACCTCATGAAGCACTACACTTCCAGATGCCTCACCCATGAAGAGAGGATCTTCAACTACAGGGCAAGGTGGGTGGTGGAGAACGCCTTTAGCATCCTGGCCAACAGGATCCAGGTACTTCTCACCACCATGCAGTATCGCCCACAGACCATGAGGAACATCGTGGAAGCTTGCTGCATCCTGCACAATCTCATGCGCACCCGCTACCCAGTGTTACAGAACAGGCTCGTGGACCTCCAACAAGGAAATGGGGACATGGAGCCTGGGGAATGGAGCAAGGGCAAAACGTGATAGACACTGTGGATGTGCAAGGCCCCAACAGAGCTTCACATGAAGGGAAGAAGCAGCGCAACCTCCTGAAACACTGGTGCAACTCCCCAGCTGGAGCAGTGGAGTGGCAAGACAGGATGATAGATGATTAATGGATTCTTCCTTCAGCCTGTCTTATCACACTGATGAGATTGTGCCATGTATGTTGAGTGGCCCTACAATGAACAGGGCATTTAATAAAGAATTGTGTTTATGTTGAAATGTGTGGATGAATGATTAAATTGTTATTGATAATAAAGGGCCATAGGTGTGGCACCTGGGAGGGTGGACCATACAGTCCCACTATGCTTGCACTGGAGGTTTAACTATCCCACAGCTATTACCCATCCCACAGGCATCCCTGCCCATCCCACAGCTATTTCCCATCCCACAGGTATCCCTGCCCATCCCACTGCTATCCTTACCCATCCCACAAGCATGCAAAGGCTTAAACCATTTCTAAAAGTTTCCACCAAGATTTTATTGACTAAAGGAACTGAAGCAAGTGTGTGAAGCAAAGATAATCTTTATTAATCACAAACTGTAAAAGCAAAATGACCCAAGTAAAGTGTCCCAAGCAAAGATAAAGTCAACAGGTAGCAACCCAGTCTCTGGCACTCTTCTCAGTCACTCTGAGGCATGCCCATAGTCTCAGGGGTGAAGGGTCCAAGTGCTGTGGAGGTGGCTGTTGCTGGAGTGCTGGTCTGAGGTGCCATTGGGGTGCCTGGCCCCGAGAGGGCAACAGGGGATGGTGTGTGGAGGAAGCTCTCAGAGAGCTGACTCAGTTCTGTGATGTTGAGAGCCCCTTCCTCCAGGAGATGGGGTGTCAGTCCCAAGACCGATGACAGATGTTCTGAGGCCGGGCTTGGCTGTGGGGTGGAGGAAGGAGGAGTGTAGTGGGGATGTCTGGTCGCAGCTGAGCGAGGTGAGGTGTTGGTGGCATCTGTGGCGTGGGTGGCATCTGTGGCATGGGTGGCATCAGTGGCATCAGTGGCATCGGTGGCATCAGTGGCATCGGTGGCACCGGTGGCATACGATGAACCTGTGCCTGAACTGGGAAGGGCTGCCTGTGTTGCTGGAGCTCCTGGTAGCCGTAGCCTTGGTATGTGAGGGCCTGTGGAAAGTCTTGGAAGGGCAGTGACATCACTTGGGGTGGAGGAGCAGACCTGGACTGGGTGGGAGCAGGTTCAGCTGGGCCTGGAGGGTGGTGCAGAAGACTGGTGATCCTGTCCTTTATCACCTGGTACTTTGATTCGGACATGTCCATGAGGGTCTGGTTGACGTAGGTGAGGAAGGGCTTGTGATTTGAGAATGGTATGTCGGACTGTACCAGCTGAGAGAGGAGATCTACGCTGCTTTTGATGGTGTCCCTGATCTCCTGCAGGACAGTGTGGCTCTGGTCCTCCGGTCTGGCTTTCTGCCTGCTTTCTGTTGAGGTGGAGCTGGGGGTGGATGTGGGTTGGTCTCTGGTGGCAGTGCCCTCTCCTTGCTCCCAGTGCGTCAGGGGGTCCTCCATGCACTCCACCACAGGGAGTGCAGCTGTCGGGGGGGTCTCCATCATGGGACGCTCCACAGATACCTGCCTGGACACAGGAGCTGAATCTTGGCCAGAAGAGGACTGCCTCTCTGTGGGCTGCCTGAGAGAGAGGGTTGACAGAGGGGCTGCTCCTCGGTGGCAGATGTCACCCTCCAAGAAGCTGCACTTGGCCATCACGTAGGTCTCTCGGTCAGTCAGCTTGACCCTGGCCTAGCCAGATTTCTTGAGTTGCAGCTTCCCGTACCAGGTGTGCATGTGCTTCCACCAGCCGAGGAGGACCTCCAAAGTGTAGCCCAGGCTCTCCGCCTTCTCTCTCCAAGCAGCCTGCTTCCTTTTGGTGTCTCGAGAGAGCCTGTGTCCCTTCCATCATAGATATTCGTTCTCCCTCAGCCATTCGAGCACCTCATCCTCATGTTCCTCTTCGACGGAGTCTTGCGTCCTCTCCCATTCACGTGTATGCCTCTTCCTCCCTCTGGCAGGGCCATCTGGGCCCTCATCAGAGGGGCTTTGAGGTTTTAGGGGCTGTTCCACCACACCACCACCAGCAGCAGCAGCAACAAAAATAGTAGCAACAAAAGCAGGACCAGTAGGACCAGCAGGACCAGCAGCACCACCAGCACCAGGATCAGTAGCAGCAGAGTAAGCACCAGCAGCACCAGCCGGACCAGGATCAGCAGCAGCAGAGTAAGCACCAGCAGCACCAGCAGCACCAGGAGCACCAGCAGCACCAGCAGTACTAGGAGCACCAGGAGCACCAGCAGGACCAGCAGGACCAGCAGGACCAGGAGGAGCACCAGCAGAGTAAGCACCAGCAGAAGCCCCAGCATCAGGAGCAGCAACAGCAGAGTAAGCACCAGCATAAGCCCCAGCACCAGAAGAGTGAGCCCGAGCAGCAGAAGCCCCAGGAGAAGCAGAGTCAGTGCCAGGGGGTGGGATGGTGGCCCTGTCCTTCTTGCCAGGGCTGGCAGCAGATGGCACAGGCTTCCTCTTCTTCCCAATGGTTGTTGGCTGGCTGGAGCTGTGTCTGGCAGCATGTCTTTCCTCTGAATGGTGACCTGCTTGCGAGCTGCATCCTTTTATATCCGTGGGGGTGACGCAATGCATCCTCCCCGCATGCGCAGTGAATGCTTTGCATCCGCTAGGCATCCGCTAGGCATCTGCTAGGCTTCCGTGATGCATCTGCTTCATCCACTAGGCATCCGCTCTGCATCCGTTCCTTCCATTGCGTGTCTGCTTCGTTGTGCTCCCCCGGAAGCTCTGCGGATGTGCCATCCGCTTTCATCCGCTTCCATCTGCTAGGCTTCCGTGGAGCATCTGCTTAACATCCTGGCTACATCCTCCCCCCGT
Source organism: Laticauda colubrina (assembly GCA_015471245.1). Taxonomy (NCBI): domain Eukaryota; kingdom Metazoa; phylum Chordata; class Lepidosauria; order Squamata; family Elapidae; genus Laticauda; species Laticauda colubrina. The sequence goes on along the minus strand of BLBF01000020.1, from coordinate 24,627,166 downwards.
CCGTTCCTTTCCGTTGTTGTCCGCTCTGCTTATGCAAATTCAGGGCACTTTTGAGAGCGGATAACACCGGATGTAAAATTTTCTCATCCTCTGTGTCCTTTTTACATACTTTTTTCATCCGTCGGCCTATGTGACAGGCCCTTAAACAGCTTTAATGATGGCATGGTAATTCAGTAGTTAAGATGCCAGGCTTTTCATCTGGAAACCTGGCAGCCCAGGTTTCAGACCAAAGCACCACGTGATGGGGTGAGCTCAACAACTGCCAATCTAGCGAATCAAAAGCATTCAAATGCAAATAGTTAAATAGGTGGAAAGGTGACGGTGCTCCATGACATCATGCTAGCCACACGACCACAGAAATTTCTTTGGACAATGCTGGCTCAATGGCCTTGAAAAAGAGTTGAACAATGCCCTCAGCAACAAGTAGTGGAGTAAAATCCACAGGTATAGAGATATAGGACAAGTAAAAGGACTTTTTTTAGAAATAAGGTTTTGACATTAACCAAGGAAATCATTCTAGAAAGCTAACACAAATTTAAAAAAAGGCAAAAGAAGCTTGATCTTTTTTGATATTAATAATATTTGCTGCAATATATCTCTGGTTTCAGCACATTTCTTCAATATTTAGGTTTGTGAAGTGAGAGGCTATATAAATATGGTAAATAAATAAATTCTGCAAGAGATATGAGAGAGAAATCTGCAACAGAGAACAGAAAACTAGAGCCCATTACAAGGAACATCAACAGTCAAGTAATGAAATGACTAATAATTATTTTAATGATACATTTTATGATTACAGTACAAATGTACAATTTGCATATGCAATTAGGATACTTAGTTTCAAGGGCATAGGCTGAACTGCCGTATTATCTCAAACACCATCATATTCAGTTCTTAATATTTTTGATCAAGAGCTAAAGAAAAGTTATCAGATCTGAAAGCAAAGCAATTCTCACACATGATGCCAATATCTTTATTGTGTAGGTCTAATGCATTATATTGTCTCTGTGTTTCAGAATGTATGCTAAATGTTGTGACACTGGTTCTTTTAAAATATATCCTGAGTTGTAGAATTACTTCTAAAGTAGATACAACTGATTTGTATTTGGGAAGAGAGATACTATAGCTTTTCAGAGCCATAACTACATATGAATTAAAATAGACTTGACTAGACTATTCCTATATCTAGGAAAAGCTGCTTCTATTTTTCAGGGAAAATTGATTTGTTTTGTAAGAATAAAAATTGTGATCCATATTTGCAAAATAATATTGTATTGTTGTGTCTCTTCATTGCCTGTTTTCTGGGCTCAATTGAACAAACAACTTTGCTTCATTGTCCTGATATATTTTAGAAAGTTAAAAAAACACTATGATTCAACTACTAGTTGAATATTCTGCACTGTGCTAATCCTAGAGAAAATTGGCAGTTGGCAGGTAAAAAGATAGGGAACAGTAAAATAGTAAAGCTACAAAACAAGCTATATGTCAGCTCTTTTTATCTCTAATATGAGGAAAAGGATGGGAAAAAATCCAAACTATGCATTTCATTTATCTTCTTTGTCACCCAATTCAGATACACCCATGTATCTGAATTGTTTTTGGACAGGGATTATACATAGCACCAATTCTATTTTACTGCTATTTTCTGCAAAGATTTGATTTAGATTTAAATCAAATATAAAACTGTAATTATAATTTACAGAAATAGTTCAATCTTCAGATAAAAAACCAACATCTGATTCCTTCTCACCCCTTTCCACATCCTGTTTAACTTCTTTCTCTTCCCTTCCTTTCCCTTCTTACATACTCAAAGGAATAATGGATCATTACCAAAAATCTGAGTTTGTTGCTTGAAATTAACAATGAAATTAAATGAAGAGCTCTTTGTGAACCTAAACTGCTGAGTTGCTTACAAGTGATTTAGTCCCTTTGTTTGATGCAGAGGGACAAACATCCTTTGTCCCTCTGCATCATTTACACATATACTGGAAAAAAGTAATCTTAATTTGATTATGCATTGATGTGTATTTTATGAAAGAGAGTGCACATACTGATACATGCATGTATTCTTGTTGAAGATATGACTATATATGTGAACATTCTCAGGATTCACATTCTGGGGCATGGAGAAATATTTTAAGAGTTATTTCAGAAGCCCTAGAGATTTGGCAGCAATTTAACTTCTTAATTTTTAGAGTCCACTTGCCTGAAGAATAATAAAAGTTATATGGTACTCAAGCCACTTCCTGTCACTGTCATGAGAAAACAGATTGTAGTTCTAAATTGGATCAAGAGTTACTGAAGGAGAAGTTCCCAAAGCTATTGGCAGATGTTTTCTGCAAAAGAGAGAGGTAATAGAAACATGCTGCTCTTAATAGTTAATTAATAATCTATTTATTAATAATCTATTGATAATCTAACTGACTATTGTTAATAGTCATTTCATAATCTGATAAGCAATGAATCCTGGAAGGTGAAGCATAAATAACAAAGATTGGCTCCCAGCCACTTCATTCCACTCAAGGAGAACTGAAGCATTACTAAGGATGCAAGTCTCCAGCTTTTTCCAACAGTTAAGAATTAGATTTATGGTTGAATAAGCTTAGAAGAAATTAAATTGATAACTTTGATCTTTTCTTAACCACCATATTTTTTTTTCTAAAGGTTGAATTTTATTTTTGTAAGCAATAGCTCCTGTGGCTTCTTTGATTATTCCAATAAAAAAGTGCCAGAAATAGAGTGGAAAAATGAGTATTTAAATAACATCATTAACAATATCATTAAAAACTAGCGATTACTGAACAGGTGCAAAATTGTTAAATTGATGCTAATAACAGTAACAGTGAATGTTAACACCTATCTAACTAATATGCTTTCACTGTGGGTGCTATTTGGGGAACTGACTGTGAGCGCACAAAAATGTATCTGTGTTGATAGAAGAATAGCTGCTAAAAAATGAAGCCAGCATTTATCTCTAATCAGTAAAAGCCTTCTCTATGAAAAATTGAATTGGGGGGGGGGGGGGCACAGACCACAGTATCTAACATATCATTAAGTCAAAGCATTGTTCCATATTTTAGCTTCAAGCTAATTATTATCCTGACTGTCTTTTAATCCTTCTAAGATCTTATCCAATAACAACAAGATCATAGATATGTTCTTAGAAGACAGAAAAAATTAACCCCAAATTGTTACTGCCTTCAAAAAACATTTTCCTTTTAATTTTAAAGTGCTCTATTATCTAGTTCTCAAGCATAATATTTCTTTGTTGTGGGAAGTGTTCTTTTTAGTTAAAATACCGCTTTATTTTGCATTCCAGCACAAAATATTCAAGGAAGCCAACCAAAAGAAAATAAGAAAAATAAATATCTAAATATCTAAACATCAACATCTCCCTATGCCAGGTCCTTGGGAAGAACTCAATAAGTGGATAAAAATGCCAAATCCAATCAGAAAATCTGGCTGACTGCAATGAAAATATTATTTATTATAATTCTATTTTAATTAATATTACAATGGTACATTTATTATCCTAGATCCTTGGGAAGGATATGATAATAAAAAGTATAAAAATGTATAAAACGTAATCAGAAATTCTGCATGCTGTTTTGGGGTACTCTTGAAAAGCTGCATCTTTGTATATCCCACCACATTCCTTGGCATTTTGGGAGTTTAAAATGAAATCTGGTTTTCTATAATGGAGGTGAGGATTGAATCATAAACTTCAAACAATTAGCTGAGACAGCAAAAATGCAATATATTACTGTACTCAATATCTTGAGAAACAGCATAGAACAACATTTATTACAATTTAATAGAAGGTGTCATGAATATAATCATGAGAATGACCATTAATCTGCAATCTGTTGTATTTGCAACAGATTATTTTCTATATTTGTTATATGTGCTTACAATATGCATAAATATAAATATTTAACCTGTGTTTTTATGTTGGCAGTTTAATAGCTGTAATAATGTCATGTTGAAAATGTTCACAGAATCATAGGCCAATATTGCTGTCCTGTAAAAGCTTATTCAGTAAGGAGAACTTTACGGAATAGTTTGGGAATCGTTTGACAATAGACATGCCTAGGACTGACAGGTTAAACATTTATTAAAACTCAGAACCACTTCCATTAGCACCTAAAACCTAGAAAGGAAACAACAAATAATTATCCACCAGTGGTTCTGTCTCTGGTAGCTCTCTTCTGCAAGTTATTTCAAAGCAAAATGACAGTGAGTAAGAACTTTGCAGGTGACAGTTGAACAAACAGAATATAATTTCCAGAAAACTGGCATTATAAAGTATAATTTTATTGCCATTGGATTTTTTATCCAGCTAACAATCAACTGTGCTAGGCGTTACATGGGCCATTCACAGTTTGGAAAACCTTAATACTGCTAATGCTTTTTTCTCATGAGCCGTAATAGCATCACAACACACTGCCTGAATTGTATGTACTAGCCTGGGCAGTTGCACAAGCCATAAGAAGTGCACAATTTCAGAAACAAACTACATGATACAGTGGTTCACATTCTGAAAATGATCCAGAAAAACTGTTTTAGATTTTGTAGGAACACAGCACCCAACAACAACCCTATCTCCCCCTCACCCCCTCATGCTTTACAAGTTTGTGCTTCTGAGTGAGCCTGAAAAAAATGGATGCTGTTGCTTTAAGAGATTCTTTAATTCTAGTTAGTGGCAGATTAAGGCTCATTGGTGCCCTAAGCACTGTCAAATCTTGGTGCCCCCCCTTCCTTGTATATACTATAGAAACGAAGCCAAACTTAGGCTACATAAATTTTTTTGTGATACCCCTTTTGGGTCTGATGCCCTAAGCATAGTCTGCTTAATGGTTAATACATTACTGATTCCAATGAATTAATTCCTGAAACAACAGTATCCTTTCCCCCCCCAGATTTGCATGGAACTCTAAAAAGTCTGCTTTAAAAATGGATAACTGTTGTGCTTCCACTTGGGCAGGATTCAAAGCATTTCTTCCCAATAACTTGCAGAAGAGTCCAATATTGCCCATACAACCTTCATACATCTACATTTAGGGTTGTCCAATATGAGGCTTGATGTAATTATAAAGCAGTCAGAAGGAGAATAAGTTATCAAACAAAGCTAGTGTCTCACCATAGCAACCACTGTTGTCATCTGCATCTATGCCAGGTCCGGTGAATCCTGGGCTACAGTAACAGCCATGGATTCCATTGCGAACTTCACATTTTGCATGCTTGTGACATGGGTTGGTACAGTTCTGGAGGCTATAGCAACTATCCAGCAGGGTGGCAAGAAACACTACAGGGAATGAAAAGCAACACAAAACTGGTGATGTTAAGAGTAAAACCACATGCTGAATTTTAAAACTAGCTGTATATTTTAATAAGTTTGGGACTTACTGGTATGAACCTGAGGCATCCTATTCCCAAATGCAAAATTACATTCACACAACTAAACTTTTAAAGGCTCTGCTTAAAAATAGTTATATGTCAGAGTAAGCATTTGAAAATATTTTTGTTAGGAATATTTTATTGTCTCTGTCATATTTGATGTTGCTGTTTTTTCCATATTATCATAAAAATTCTTTCCTTTATTTTATATATACATGTGTGTATATGTATATGTGTATTTATACATACATAATATACACACATCTCCCCACACTTACATATACAAATATATGCACATGTTTGCTTGTGGGTATTAATATAAAGAAAAGAAAAGAATGAATAGATCAACAGTCTGATTAGAAGCAGTCAAAATCACATACAGTAGGATTTACTCCCAGTTTTTTTTAAAAAAAATATTGCCTAATGAACAAGAAGTACTTGCGTAAAGCCAATTTGTACAGGAGAGAACTTATTCACTTATATACTACTTTTCTGGATCATAGTTCTTATATACAAGTCTAAGATCAACTGCTTCATGAAAATCAGAAGCTACTTTCTTGAATAAGGATGACCAGAACTACAATAATAGATATATTTTAAAGGTTATGATTAAATAACTGTGTAAATTTAACACTGAACTGATTCATATCCTCTGTGGCATTATTATACATTATTAATATTCTCTCAAGCAAAGAACACATTAAAAAAAACCCCCAAATCTGGCTATTTATAAACAAATAAATCTTTGGCTGTATTTTATCACAATACATTTCTCCAGATTCAATGATAATGAATCCTTAAAGATTCTTGCATGCCATTTCTTATAGATGATAAATAGCTGTTTCACTTGTTAAATGTAGCAACTACCCTAAAGGGATTTCTGAATTGTTAAAAGAACCTTGTTTCTTCTCTAACTATAATTTAGTCTTAATCTTTATTTAGAACAGGAAATCACCTACCTAAAAAGAAGAGAAGCTTCATGGATGGTGCTTCTATGAAATGTCCAGTTTCAAGTTCCGTTATTACAAATGAAGGAATCTTGTTGGTTGTTGTATGCTCATGCGCCCAATATCCACACATGCCAACAGAAGACAAAGTTATTGATCTTACAATGACATGTATCCTTTGATATGCTCTTCCAGATCTTTTAAGGAAAGGGCAAAGTAGGGTCAAAGGGTGAATTACAAGTTGTGAGATAAAAGAAAAAAGTTATATAGAAAGGCTAAAAGAAAAGATGGGAATGTCAAGATCAACATGGAAGGTAAGTACAGATGTTGAGATGTTAAAAGCTGTGGAAGAAGTTTGTAAACCAAATGTGGCCTTGGAAGGCTATGGAGAACAGATCAAAGGTAAAAAGGGCAAACCAAGTTCTAGTTTATTATCTCTCTTTGTTGAAGGCAATTGAGCATATCAAAACTCTAGTATCCCAAAAGCTTGTGAAGTCTGACTGCTCCTGTCTTGTTGATGGCTTTCCTTCAGTATCCAAAATATCCCAGCTGCAATATAATTTGTTATCACTTTAAGAGCAGCAGTATAAGAAGGAGGTACAGGAAATCCACTAAGTTTTCTTTTGTGTAGAAAACAAAGATGTAAAGCTCTGGAAGGAAGTAGGCAGGAAACTGAATGTGCAGCAAAGAATTTCAGGGCCAGAAGGGAAACCTATGCAGGGAGATATAAGTACAAACTCTGAAGGAGGTGACATCACAATAATTAAGGGATAAAAGGATCAATAAAAGAAATTATACTATGAAGCAGGGAAATGAGAAACAAGAATTTTGTTAGACCAAACAAAGAATGGTGAAAAAAAAAGCATTTTCTTTATCTCTGATGTGTTATTTCCTGCTAGAATCTATGCTCTGTGTGACTTCTTTGGAAGCTTGCCATAAACTTCTTCCAACATGATGTACTGAAATGTCATTCTCTATATAAGGAAGACCTCATTGTTTCTGTTATGGCATCATCTTCCAAGGCTTTGATTGAATGGAAGCTTGATTACAAATAAGATTTAGTGCTCAAGATTTCTTGAGAAAATATTTCAATGTTTATCTGAAAACACTATATAATATTAATAATGAGGTGACTGCAGGCCTTCTGTGTGAAGGCAGATGGCTCTTTCTCCCAAAATAGACAATTGGGTGTAGTTTAAGCTAAACAAAAAAACAGTGGGAAATCTTACTGTGTACTCCTAAGCTGCCTTCCATTTTACTTTGAACAAACTCTTCAAAAGAAATTAAATCCAGAAGTTCTTGGTCTGACAGAAGTGTCAACCATCACTTTTGTGATGCTCATGGAATAGGATCTTTTCCCTTGGGTGGGGCTATACACCATCCTTACTCCATTTTACTCCATCCTTGTGCTTCTGTACAAAAGAACTCTACAGAAAGGAAAGCGTTTTTTTTTCCTGTGGCCTATCACTCTCCTGTTATGTTTTGTTCATTTAGGGATAGTGTACACAAGTACCAATAGCAATAAATAACAGCAGAAAGGCCAACAAGATATAGACAAAAGAATCTAATGATCTCACAGATGTCCAATAATTCTATTTTTTGATACCTACCTTGCCTAGACAATGACTGAATGAAATAAATGCCCAGACATATAAAACCATGTAATAGGATAGGATAATTTTCTAGTCTGGTGATGTTAGGAAAAATTCACTAAACTATACAATGGGTGCCTATATATATATATATATATATATATATATATATATAT
>BLBF01000020.1:24600967-24612205 GCA_015471245.1 Laticauda colubrina | reverse complement strand
CCTTCCTTCCTTCCTTCCTTCCTTCCTTCCTTCCTTCCTTCCTTCCTCCCTCCCTCCCTCCCTCCTTCCCTCCCTCCCTTCCTTCCTGGATAAAAACAATGTAAGGCACATTTTAGCTTATAAACAATAGTTCCAGAGCAAGTTAAAAGGTTTGAGATAACCTTTAATTTTTCTTCACAGTTTTTATTTTTCTGTGCTGCAGAGAAACTGGAAAGGTTGATGGATACAGTATAGTTTTAAATGATGTGTCTTGTTTATGATGCTTCTTATGGCCAATTTCTGTAGCATTTGAATGGGACCATATGATTATAGTCTTAGGTTGTCATATAAATAGACTTATTTTGTTCCATTTCCTGTTCCTTTCACTGTCCTTGTCAATAGAATGGATAAAATTTATATCTTATCCTGTTTCTGATTGACTCAGCTAACATCAGAATAGATTAAATGTGTGCCTATGTGACCACAAATTATTTCTTTTAACAATGACTTATTGAATTTAATGCCAGATATACTTTGTTCACATTCTGTATTTTAGTCATTTGGCATAAATTGTAGTGCAGTCTTATCTCAAAAATGGATATGTAGTTTTGTGCATTTTTCTCAGTGATTCATTTAATAGGGGAAGGAGAGGGAGAAAATAATATTTAGTTGTTATATAAGTCAGTTATAAATGTCATTCCAGAGGAACAACTCATTCACACAAGAATTGATATAGTCAATATATATTCCTTTAATTGCAATGGATTTTTCAACTGATTCTAATAGAAACTGATTTTTGATCAGATTAATTCAATTCATACACAGACAAAAATCAATATTTATTGGATGGTTTTCTCACACCTAGATATACTGCATTATGGTATTTGATTGTTTGGATCATTCACTGTGAACACAAACCATGGTTAGACCTTTGACACAGCCAAGATCATTGCCATACGGTGGTTTGTGATGGTCAATTTAAAAGGGAGAAAACCAATGGCAATGGACATATTAATGTGTCTGGAATCTCTACAAGTTTAAACTACCAGAAAATTGCTTTCATACTTAAGCTTGTGCAATTTAAATGGTTATAGATCAGATGTTGATTATTTCTTTATGTAAGTGCTGAAGAAACTATTTTGAGAATAAAATGTGTCAACCATAAACATTAAACTTACATTTTTGTGGAACAATAATTTACATGGAATCTTATATTAATACGATTATTGTGTTAGCCCCACTCCATCAAAAAAAAAAAAAAAAAGAGAGGGGGGGAATCAAAACTACTCATTTTACTATTTATCTTCTTATCATCCATCAATTTCATACTTATTAGATGAGTTGGAGATGGTAACTCATACTATAAATTAGTGTTTTTATGTCTTTGGGCAAGCTTCTTCAGACCTATAAGAGGGAAAAACTTCACATTTCTGAGTGAAGAAAATAATTGTCTTAAATGAAATATGTTTCATTTGTCATAAAACTTCCTCCAAGTTCCTACTCTTTCTTTAAGTTTTGCCAATATATGTCCAGTCCATTGCTTAGCTCATGAGACTGATACTGAAAAGGTTAGCAAACAAACTGGAATTCAATGTGGAGCATGGATTTATCAATCAAGATTAAAAAAAAAAACATTCCCATAGGAAAAAAAATAATACATTACAATAAAAAATAAGAAATAGCAAATCAAAACAAATCTCCCTGAAGAAATAGCTATAATATCCAGGAGAATATTGTAGAATATTCTTTCTATTTCCAAGAGTGTCTGGAAAATCTTATTTCTTATAGTTTTCCAAAAAAATAAATACATCATTTTTTTGTGGAGAAATGCTTTTCTGAAAAGGTGGTGATGGGAGTGGCAGGGTACACTTGAGAATTGCCAAATAGTATTGGAGTTTTGTAGGAATGAGCAACTGTGGGAAACTGGATGGACTCCAAGATATACTTAATTATTGATACTGAATGTAAAATTTTGTATTAATGAAATGAAATAGTGTGTCTGGTATATATACAGATCTAACATTAGAGTTTAGAAACTAAAGTCCTTATTTCATCTTAGTTTGATATTGGTAAAAAAAAAAATCTTTCCAATATTGATATGGCAAAGCCTCATAGGAGAACTTTGGACTCTTTGCCATTGCAACAAAACTTTTAATTTTTGGTATATAAGCCTAAAACCAGGACAGAATATTTCAGCTGAAATTTGTTTAGTCTGGACTGTCAGTTTTACCACTAATTATGCTCCCAATCTGACTTGTTTTTCTTTTGAAAAAAAAAAAAACATGAATATATGCAGTTCCTTTTAATAGGTTGTTGGACAAATGCTGTTTATTTCTGAGTTGACCTTTTCTAGCATATTCCCAAATTAAAATGCTGATTGTCCATAATGTTTTACATATTTGGTTAGAATTTTTATGTTTTTGAGCCTAAAATGTGACAATGATCCTTGCTTCAATGATCTTGGCCTTCTATAAGCAATTGAAAGTAAGGTGAAAAAAGTAAGGTTTTACATTTAGGCAAGAAAAAAAGAATGCACAGGTACAGTATATGTGGTACCTTGCTCAATAGTAGTAATTGTGAGAAGGATCTTGGAGTCCTAACGGACAATCATTTAAATATAAGCCAGCAGTGTGCCACAGCTGCCAAAAAAGCCAACACAGTTCTAAGCTGCATAAACAGAGGGATAGAATCAAGATCCCAGGAAGTGTTAATACCATTTTATAATGCCTTGGTAAGGCCACACTTGGAATACTACATCCAATATAACGCCTCACCTATCAGGCTTCTTTAAATCTGTGACTTGGGAGCTCTCTTATAATGGATGTTCTGTCCTTGAGCACAACAGCTATTGGCCTTTAGATAGACTGTATAATAACTGTAAAAACAAAAGATTCATGACACTGGGTTTACTGCAGTAGATGAATAAACTATATTTAATTTTGTATGTAAATCACAAACTGGATGAAGAGTTAATTACAAAGTTGTGATCTCTTGATATGACTATTCAGAACAAAAGCAAGCAAATGAAAACTCTTGTCTATTCTTAGTGTCCTGCATATTTGTAAAACTTCAAGGAACATGATTCTAGTGACATACATTCAATGATCCCTTTGGAAATTGGATAAGAATGGCTTCAAATGTCTGTCTGTCAGTCAGTCAGTCTGTCTGTCTGTCAATCATATATTATCTCTCTATCTACAAAATTAAATAGCAAATGCACTAAGAGACACATATATCTGCAAGAGAAAAATAATCTGTGATAATATTTTATGCATCATTGTAAAGTCACCCATTTTGCCAAATGTTTGCATCCATTTGCACCAATGACATTAAGAATATGTCTTTGTTTCAGTTTTCCACTGGACTGCAGATAAAGTTTTGGTTTCATCACTTTGTGTCACAATAGCAGCAGAATTGATACCACTCCTAAAACCACACATAAAAACAAAAACAAAAACAAAAACAAAGTCTATTAGATTTTGAGAATTCCTTGCTTCTAAGAAATATACCAGAGACAGCTATGTTTATTTCTTTCAAAATTTCTGAAGCAAGTAAAGGAGCAAAAAGAAATGTGTTTTAAAGGAAGAGCTCCTTGGTTATTTTTATTTTGCCATATAAGAGAAAATACCTGTGAAAGGATTTTTATCAACAATATTGTTTTTCCTTTTTTATGAAATGTCTCAGTAGTCGGGTTTTAAGGCTCAGCACATGTCAGTTGAAGTGTAGAAGGTATAAATTTTGTCAATTAATTAACTTGATGCAATATATTTCCCACAGAGGTCTTGATGCCAACTGTCTACCTTTCAAGCACTAGGCATATTATATTTATAGAAGCTTGGGCCTTTTATTGCAAGTGTTACATAAATGAAGTCTCACAAGGCAATAAGACAAGTACAATAAACAAATCGTAATGTCTGTTGACTGAAATGCAGCCAATAACAGACTTATGGCAGGTGTGACATTGGAAAGCTAAATTGAAATTTATAAAATGCATGTGATAGAATTTCACTTTTCTTCCTTAGTTATTGATGGAGTGATATGAGAGAGGCCACAAAAGAAAAAGCCCATCTGAAATGAATTTGTATGTAAAAATTCTGCAAAGTTTCCTTTTCCTTCTTAGTACCTAAAAAACCAGGATCGATTCCCCAAAGGACAGGTGGGAATTCACATTTTTTTTAATTATGCCTCATCATTTTTCAACTGGTCTATGAGTCAAAATACTGAATATTATGGAGTAAAGCTGACTCCTTTATTATTGTTCCAAGGTTTTTCTAATTTATTCAGGAAAGTTAAAAAGAAGAAAACCAGAAAGCAAATAAAAATAAAAGTCTGAAAAAGTATATTTATTATATCTGTCTCTGATGAAGCTTGCTAGAATAGTGAATATATGAAATATAATGAAAACCTGATATCATTTGTTTTAACTCTGCTGAGGTAAGTTTGAGGTGAATCAAGTTAACAACTGGGGACCGAATATTCTTGCTTGTGCTGATAGAAATGAAGGCCCACTATGGAATAAATTTCAGGAAGACATGGAGAATTTATTTTTAATCAGTTTTGAAATGCAGACTTCTGAACACAATTTCCTTTGGCAGTCATAGCCTCCCTTGCATCCCAAAAGAAATGTGGGGGAAGAAAAAAGGAGAATGGAAAAACATCTAGCGTTATTGCCCTGATCTTGTTGAAAAATTCCAGTATCCTCTTTTCATCAGGAACTAGTGGGCAGACTGCAGTGAAACAACATCTTTGTGCTTACTGAAATCAATGTGCACTACATGAAGGGCTGCATTTAAAAAGTTAATGTGTGAGATAGTGGACACCACATCATGCAAGTTGTACAAAATCTAGCCAACTGCAACTAAAATTACATCAACTAGAACAAAGGGCAAGGCATTTCTCTCTGACTCTAGCTAACTGGATGACTTAGGAATGCTTCTTGTTTGTTGAGTCTGTATATGGTCTGTATAACTTCAGGATGATTAGTTTTGTTCCTTATTTATCTGCCTTAGTGGAGCATGGCAAGGATGAATAATAGAAGACTGAGTCCATCATTTCTGAACTTTCTAAAATGATTTACACATATTTGAGGAAATGAAGATCCTTAATATTTGGATCCTTAATATTAAGGATAATATAATATCCTTAATATTTGACCAATGTTGGTCATGGGTATGACTGTATCATGATTTCAGGGAAAAGCTTTTTAGAGAATGACAATGAACTGTACAAGCTGAAGCAAAACTATAAAGAATTAAGAATGGATCTAAAGAATCACTCTCACATATCCATCTGATATAATCTTTACTAGCACTTCATGGTTAAGGTAGATGATCACATTACAGCAAGATATAATTTCTCATTGAGGGACCTTTTTTATACAGATATTCCATCACATTAAGTGTAATAAATTATATTAATTATATTGGAGGCTTATTATCTCCAGCCATATAGAGTCCCATCCTTTTTTTTCATATTGCCTTATCACACCACTGGAATTAAATGACAATCTTTAAAAAATACTTTAGGCTTTAAAAAAATTGAAACAAAAAGCTAAATAGATATTTTAGCCTTTTTGCTTTTTAATAGCATCTTTGGGCCTAATATGATAGCTATCTATAAAGAGTATGTTATTCATCCAAGCACTTTTTTTTTTTAGAATATAGACATTATCAGCTAGGTCATATCAATAGTCTAATGCATCATGGTACTTAAGCAAGTTTATGGAAATTGTCAGAATGATTCTGATGATGTTCAGAACTGAAATTTCTGCTCCTCTCACTAAGATCAGATAGCCAGTTTACAAGAAAAAGAAAAAGTAAGTGAAATATTGGGGAAGAAGGTAGTTGGACGCCATGAGCAGAGCAATCACAATTCCAAGAATGATGATTTTATATCAGGGCCATTATATCTGCGCTGCAAAAAATCTGGATGCTTGTTAGATGGCAGCAAAACATAGAAAGCTCCAACTTGGCCCTTGGAGATTCAGATTCAGATGGTAACTCTTAATTATAATTTAGTAAATTTACAATGCATGCAAGTAATTTGTAGAGCCATCATTCATGAAGTCATAATAAGCTGCTTGTTGTAAACAACTTTCAAGCTCTAGCAAAATCTTGATAAAAGTAATCTTGACTTGATTAGTCACTTAACAACTATTTGAAATGGCTTTAGATCAGGTGCTTTAGTTTCTGGCCTCTTGTGCCCTTGGCTCAAGATTTCACATGACTGAATTTCATGCACTTTGTTACATATTGGCCTTTATAATTCATTGTAGCATCCCAATGGTTATGTGATAATGGTTTGCTGCTTTCTGATCCCAATTTTGCTTGTAACTTGAGGACTACCTGTAATGGAAAAAGGTCAGCCCAGTGCAAATAGAGTCATATTCTTTGTATTAAACAATAGGATTCTATGTATTCTAAACAATGCTATTGGAAGAGCTCAGGGTTTTTATTTCTCTTTTGTTGCTTACTTTTATTGCTTACCTCTTAGAAACCCATTGAACCTTAAGGTGAAACTCTAGTTCCAATTCATAGTTAGCTGCTACTTTTATTTTTCACTGAGCTACTTTCTCCCATTTTAGCTGTGTATGTGTATGTGAACGACAGAGAACAATTTTATCTCAGAATTAATAATGGGGGATAGAAGCAGTTGAAGAAGGACAAGGAAGATTTTTTATAAAGTATTTCTCAAGGGAAACAAAGGAAAAAATAAATTACATGGTAGTAATCATCTGCTGCAAGGAAGAAAAATGAACAATTTGTGCTGACTATTGTACAGAAAGTTACATTTTCAAATATATCGAAGGTTACACAAAGAGAGGTCATCCCCCATCTCACAATTTTCACACAATAAACCTGAATGTATAGCAAGGATTCCGACTCCTCCAAAATGGAGAGAAATACTACTGATATATGTATAACTGAAAGAAATAGTCCAAGAAAACTCAAAATACAAATGGAAACCAACAACACAGTTTCAAACTAATTTGCTGTCAGAAACTTTTTTAAAAGTGGTAAACTTAAAAAAGAGTGGAAGTGAATCAAACATCCACTTTCGAATGAGCAAAATTATTAGCAACACTTTGACATATTTTTGATATCAGCTGCTGCAGAGGATAAAGGTCTGGAAAAAGGAAAACACAGTATTCAATTTTTAAAAGAACTGAACATAGAAATGTGATTATAGGATCATCTATCAGGATGGATCACTTTTGAATGAATTTCAGTTCACAAATTCTTTGCTCCTGATCTAGTCACTCAAGGTTTCACAGTCTAGATATGTTAGCCATATAATGAGTTCTGAAGGAAAGACTTTTTCAAAGGTATGTATTTTAAGCCCCTGTCACACAGAACCAATGGATGGAAAGAGGATGTAAAATGGAGAGAAACACTTGCCATCCATTGGTTAATGCGATGCTTCCGTTCTGTACTCACTGAGTCCGTTTTTCATCCTCTCTATCCATTCAGCATCCGTCTACTGACATTTCATCCACTCAAAAAGTTTTGAGCTGCACAAAACTTTTTGAGCGGAAAATGTATCCAACACATCCATTAGACATCCGCTACGCAAACGGGGAACATCCGTTAGACGTCCGTCGTCATCCGTTACGCGTCCACTATATCTGCTAGGCATCTGCTGCGCATCCGTGCAACTCACATCCACTCCAGCAGAAAACGGACACAGGGAGGAAGCAAAACGGACATGGAACGGACACGCAGCATTAGTAGCACGGACATAGAAAGGATGAAAGTGGATGCAGCTTGCATACAAAACATTAAAACAGAAAAAACCTTCGCATAGGGGACGTATCACGGATATTTAGGATGTCTGGAGGATGTCTAGAGGATGCAAAAGGACACCTAGCGGAAAACCTATATTTCCAATAAAAAGGGGGAGGAAATCACCTGGATCTCACTTTCAGTTCAGCAGCCCTGCTGTGCAGACCTCTTCAGCCTTCATCTTGCTCTTGCTCTTCCACAGCATCCAGTCATCTCCACCATGGATCATCACACACTCCTTTTGGAAGCCACCACCATTCTACAACAGTGCGAAGCCATCTACAGGCTCTTTCACCTGTTCTACATGAAGAAAAGGAGGCGTCCAAGAAGGGTCTGGGTCCAAAGATGGATCGCGAGAAGAGCAGAGTACGGACTGTACAACAAGCTGATGGTGGAGCTGAGGAACGAAGACACTTGTGCATTCCAGAACTTCATGAGGATGCCGCCAGCCATGTTTGACGAAGTTGTGGAGCGGCTGAGACCCAGGTTGACCAAGGCAAACACCAACTTCCGGCCCAGCCTGGAACCTGGGCTCAAGGTGGCACTCACTCTGCACCACCTGGCCTCAGGGACCACATACAGGAGCATGCAGTACGCCTGGAGGGTGCCACACAACACCATCAGCATTGTGGTCAGAGAAGTGGTGAGGGCCATCATCAAAGAATACCTGGAGGAGCTCCTCCAGTGCCCCTCCACTGAAGAAGGCTGGAAGAAAGTTGCAGAGCAGTGGTATCAGAGGTGGAACTTCCCACACACCGTTGGAGCCATAGATGGGAAGCACATGGCCTGCAAAGCTCCAGCCAAGTCAGGGTCCACTTATCACAACTACAAGGGCTTTTTCAGCATCATCCTCTTCGCCATGGTCAATGCTGACTACAAGTTCATGTACATCGATGCTTCAGGCAACGGGTCATCTTCAGATGCCCAGGTATACAACGTCAGTCACCTCAAGGAGGGGCTGGAACGCAACCTCATCATGGGCTTCCCAGATCCAGACCCCCTGCCCAACGACACACAAGATGTGCCCTACTTCATCGTGGGGGATGATGCCTTCTTCCTCACAACCTACCTCATGAAGCCCTACACCTCCAGATGCCTCACCCATGAAGAGAGGATCTTCAACTACAGGCTGTCCAGGGCAAGGCGGGTGGTGGAGAACGCCTTTGGCATCCTGGCCAACAGGTTCCAGGTACTTCTCACCACCATGCAGCATCGCCCAGAGACCATGAGGACGATCGTGGAAGCTTGCTGCATCCTGAACAATCTCATGCGCACCCGCTACCCAGTGTTGCAGAACAGGCTCGTGGACCTCCAACAAAGCAATGGGGACATGGAGCCTGGTGAATGGAGGCAAGGGCAAAACCTGATAAACACTGTGGATGTGCAAGGCCCCAACAGAGCTTCACATGAAGGGAAGAAGCAGCACAACCTCCTGAAACACTGGTGCAACTCCCCAGCTGGAGCAGTGGAGTGGCAAGACAGGATGATAGATACTTAATGGATGCTTCCTTCAGCCTTTCTCATCACAATGATGAGATTGTGCCATGTATGTTGAATGGCCCTACAATGAACAGGGTATTTAATAAAGAGTTGTGTTTATGTTGAAATGTGTGGATCAATGATTACATTGTTATTGATAATAAAGGGCCATAGGTGTGGCACCTGGGAGGGTGGACCATACAGTCCCACTATGCTTGCACTGGAGGTTTATCTATCCCACAGGTATTACCCATCCCAAAGGTATCCCTGCCCATTCCACAGGTTTCCCTGCCCATCCCACTGCTATCTTAACCCATCCCACAAGCATGCAAAGGCTTAAACATTTCTAAAATTTCCACCAAGACTTTATTGACTAAAAGAACTGAAGCAAGTGTGTGAAGCAAAGATAATCTTTATTAATAACAAATTGTAAAAGCAAAATGACCCAAGTAAAGTGTCCCAAGCAAAGATAAAGTCAACAGGTAGCAACCCAGTCTATGGCACTCTTCTCAGTCACTCTGAGGCATGCCCATCATCTCAGGGGTGAAGGGTCCAGGTGCTGTGGAGGTGACAGTGGCTGGAGTGCTGATCTGAGTCACCATTGGGTTGCCTGGCCCTGAGAGGACAACAGGGGATGGTGTATGGAGGAAGATCTCAGAGAGCTGGCTCATTCCTGTGATGTTGAGAGCCCCTTCCTCCAGGACATGGGGTGTCAGTCCCAAGACCGATGACAGATGTTCTGAGGCCGGTCTTGGGTGGGCGAAGGAGGAGTGTAGTTGGGATGTCTGGTCTGCACGTGGGTGACATCTGTGGCATGGGTGGCATCTGTGGCGTCGGTGGCATCGGTGGCACCAGTGGCGTTTGATGTACCTGTGCCTGGATTGGGAAGGGCTGCCTGTGCTGCTGGAGCTCCTGGTAGCCGTAGCCTTGGTAGGTGAGGGCCTGTGGAAAGTCTTGGAAGGGCAGTGACATCACCTGGGGTGGAGGAGCAGACCCGGACTGGGTGGGAGCAGTTTCAGCTGGGTCTGGAGGGTTGAATAGAAGACTGGTGATCCTGTCCTTTATGACCTGGTACTGTGATTCGGACATGTCCATGAGGGTCTGGCTGTCGTTGTGAGGAAGGGCTTGCGGTTTGAGAATGGTATGTCGGACTGTACCAGCTGAGAGAGGAGATCTACGCTGCTTTTGATGGTGTCCCTGATTTTCAGCAGGACAGTGTGTCTCAGCCCCTCCGGTCTGGCTCTCTGCCTGCTTTCTGTGGAGGTGGAGCTGGGGGTGGATGTGGGTTGGTCTCTGGTGGCAGTGCCTTCTCCTTGCTCCCACTGCATCAGGGGGTCCTCCACGCACTCTGCCATGGGGAATGCAACTGTCGGGGGGGGGGTCTCCGTCATGGGACGCTCCACAGATACCTGCCTGGACACAGGAGCTGACTCTTGGCCAGAAGAGGACTTTCTCCTTGCGGGCTGCCTGAGAGAGAGGGTTGTCAGAGGGGCTGCTCCTCAGTGGCAGATCTCACCCTCCAAGAAGCTGCACTTGACCATCACGTAGGTCTCCCGGTCTGTCAGCTTGAACATGGCCTGGCCAGATTTCTTGAGGTGCAGCTTCCTGTACCAGGTGTGCATGTGCTTCCACCACCCGAGGAGGACCTCCGAAGTGTAGCCCAGGCTCTCCACCTTCTCTCTCCAAGCAGCCTGCTTCCTTTTGGTGTCTCGATAGAGCCTGTGTCCCTTCCGCCATAGATACTTGTTCTACCTTAGCCATTCGAGCACCTCATCCTCATGTTCCTCTTTGATGGAGTATTGCCTCCTCTCCCGTTTTTCATGCGTATGCCTCTTCCTCCCTCTGGCAGGGCCATCTGGGCCCTCATCAGAGGGGCTTCGAGGTTCTAGGGAATGCTCCATCACACCACCACCACCAGTAGCAGCAACAACAACAGTAGCAGCAAAAACAGGACCAGCAGCACCAGCAGCACCAGCAGCACCAGCAGCACCAGCAGCAC
>BLBF01000020.1:24534105-24600957 GCA_015471245.1 Laticauda colubrina | reverse complement strand
AGCACCAGCAGCACCAGCAGCACCAGCAGCACCAGCAGCACCAGCAGGATCAGGAGCAGCGCCAGCAGAGTAAGCACCAACAGAAGCCCCATCACCAGGAGCAGCACCAGCAGAGTAAGCAGCAGCAGAAGCCCCAGCACCAGGAGCAGTGTCAGCAAAGTAAGCCCCAGCAGAAGCCCCAGCACCAGGAGCAGCGCCAGCAGAGGAAGCCCCAGCAGAAGCCCCAGCACCA
The DNA here is from genome assembly GCA_015471245.1 of Laticauda colubrina. Classification (NCBI taxonomy): domain Eukaryota; kingdom Metazoa; phylum Chordata; class Lepidosauria; order Squamata; family Elapidae; genus Laticauda; species Laticauda colubrina. The sequence goes on along the minus strand of BLBF01000020.1, from coordinate 24,600,725 downwards.
GGAGCAGCACCAGCAGAAGCCCCAGCACCAGAAGAGTCAGCCCAAGCAGCAGAAGCCCCAGCAGAAGCAGAGTCAGGGCCAGGGAGTGGGATGGTGGCCCTGTCCTTCTTGCCAGGGCTGGCAGCAGAAGGCACAGGCTTCCTCTTCTTCCCCATGGTTGTTGGCTGGCTGGAGCTATGTCTGGCAGCAGGTCTTTCCTCTGAATGGTGACCTTCTTGAGAGCTGCTTCCCTTTATATCCACGGGTTTGACGCAATGCATCCTCCCCGCAAGTGCAGTGAACACTTTGCATCCGTTAGGCATCCACTAGGCATCTGCTAGGCTTCTGTGATGCATCCGCTTCATCCGCGAGGCATCCACTCTGCATCCGTTCCTTCCATTGTGCATCCGCTTCGCTGTGCTCCCCCTGAAGCTCTGCGGATGTGCCATCCGCTTCCATCCGCTTCCATCCGCTAGGCTTCCATGCAGCATCCGTCTTACATCCTGGCTACATCCTCCCCCTGTCCGTTCCTTTCCGATGTTGTCCACTCTGCTTATGCAAATTCGGGGCACTTTTGAGAGCGGATAACAATGGATGGAACATTTTCTCATCCGCTGTGTCTTTTTTAGCTACGTTTTGCATCCGTCGGCTGATGTGACAGGCCCTTTACACTTACTACTCTACCCTTGTTTAAAGTAAATCACAAAATAACCACCTTTATATTTATCCCAATTTTTAAGATCCATTATAAAACTCTATTGCATGCACTACATTGATGTGGATACAGTATACATTTACCTAAGATTGAAGATGTTTTCATTAAACTATTCCTGTGTTAAATTAAGGACAAACCATTTCAATATACCATTTCAAATTATTGCTTTACCAAAGCATTTCCATCTAGGCTGCATTCAAAAACACAGACATGCCTCTGCAATATGCAGAATATGTTTATCCCCATCAATGGTATAATTTTTTGTTGCTGTCTCTGTTGTCAGATAAAACCATTCATATTTTATGAAGATGTAGTGCCAATCAAACTGATTGTGGAAAGAGAAGAGATCAGAAGCAAAAGGACAGAGGAGAAAAACCTGGAGAGACACTGTGGAAGATAAAAAGAGAATAAGAGAGGCCAGAAGAGAATGAATAAAATGCCAATGAAAGGTAGGGCAGTGGGAGAAACTACTGATGAGATAGGATTAAAAGAGAGGAAAGGAGGAAGATAACAATCAAAGGAATAAAAAACATGATTTGTGGCAGTTTCCACTGAAGGAGACCATATGCCTGACGACTTCTTGACACAACATTACAAGAAATGAAGAAGGAGTCAGAAAGAGGACAGTTCAACTTAGCAGGTCAGAACAGAAACACAAGGGTGAAATCTTACAGAACGTGTTGTTATTTATGGCCTAATAGTGTGACCATAAACAAGTATTTCTCAACCTTAGTGACTTTAAGATGTCTGGACTTCAACTCAGAATTCTTCAGCCAAAAAGGCTGGCTGAGGAATTCTAAGAGTTTTGGTCCAATCATCTTAAAGTCACCAAAATTGAGAAACGTTACCATAAAAATAGAGAAAATAGTGCTAATCTTAAATTACAAATTAAGTATGTATCCAATTCTGTGCAACATGAATCAGAAAAATAAAAATCTGACATAAAATATATATTTGTGACTAGTTTTTCTTTTAATTTAATGTCTTAGGATTTCCCTCCCCAGTTATGTGACCATACACATAATGTAATAATATTGAATTGTTCTTGTTTTCTTTAAAAAGTGAGATTGATGGAAATTGTATGTAGATGTCTTAATAGCACACATTTGTTCATTGAAAGTGGGTGCCTGAACCTATGGCAACCTAGTACAACAATTAGATAAATTGTTTTGCACAGTTACGGGATAACTATCTCAAATAATGATAGCCTCTTTTCTTACTATGCTTACACATTAACCAGCAGCTATATTTAGCACAAACTAGGGACATATTTGGTTATATTACAAAATTTAGCAAGAACTTGAGGATCTTTAAACTCAAAAAGAACACTCACAATGTAGGAGAGATTTAATTTCATAAAAATATATGGAATTTGAGGGACATGGTAGCTCAGTGGATAAGACACTGAGCTTGTCAATTAGAAAGGTCGGCAGTTCGGCGGTTCAACTCCCTAGCACCATGTAATGGAGTGAGCTTCCATTACTTGTCCCAGCTTCTGCCAACCTAGCAGTTCGAAAGCATGTAAAAATGCAAGTAGAAAAATAGGGACCACTTTGGTGGGAAGGTAACAGTGTTCCATGCACTTTTAGTCATGCCAGCCACATGACCACAGAGACATCTTTGGATAGCGCTGGCTCTTCAGCTTTGTAATGGAGATGAGCACCACTCCCTAGAGCTGGAAACGACTAGCACATATATGTGAGGGGAAACTTTACCTTTACCATATGGAAATGAATTTCAGTGTTGAGGATGTTAAGGGACATTTTTATTTAGTCTGTATTTTAACATTGCTATTGTAGTGAGCTAAATAATATGTACTCTGTAAATGAAATGAGTTGTGATCAACAAGCCGTAACGTTTGTACCCATACTATCACAATTGCTCTGCCTTTTGTTTAAGTCATTAGCATGATATTCTAAAGGGTCTCTTCCTGCTTTCTTTTTATACCCTTCCAAAGGGCAATGTTGTAGTAATGTTGGGATTCTCACTGCTGTTTGTCCATCTTCTGGCATGTCTACTGGACAAAGCTATTCATGCAAAGATGAAAAGAGGCTTAAATAAAGGGGAACAGATGGAGCCCTTGGTGCTCTCTGAACTTGGTTGTTTGCTTGCAGAGGTTTCTTTACCAGACTAGATAATAGATGGTTATTAATTAGGCCTCTGATGAGTTCAGTCAAATCAATAGGGTTCTTGGATAAATGGAGATTTACTTTGTCTTGATTCAGTGGAACAGTTAATGGAACCAAGTCATTTCAGTTCTACAGAATGAGGAGAGGAGCCTAATCAGTTTTGATTAACTTCTTCTTTTAGATGGCAGTCACTCAATAGGCAGGAACCACTTTTGATGAAAAATGAAATGTACTTCATGGAGATGTTTTGCTCCAAGATCAGTAGAAATGAACCACTGATTCAAATATTTGCATAGCTCTCTTGCTATTATTGGAAATAATTCTCTAATCCTTCTGGGTTAGCTTTTTCTAGCCCTGGAACAAGAACTGGGAACTTCTATGTGCACATCCTGTATTGTGCTATTAAATTATAGATGCCTATATCCTTTGGAATGATCATGATATTAATTTGTCTATTTTTATCCATACATTACTTGGATTGGGATCTTGCTCCTCGTACCTGACTAAAAAATGGAACACCATTATCCTTGTTTTTAATGTAATATGTAATATGACCTTAAGTTACAATACTGGAATTTGATATACTAATAGAAGCCAGATAAGATGTCTCAAGCGGTTAGATTAAGACCCTGTAACATCAGTTCCTACATTCTAGTTAGACTGGAACAGGAAAAAAAAATCACTGATTATATTAATGGCAAGAATGTCTGGAGGAATGAAAAAAAGAGTACCGTACAATTTAGTTGCTTCAAACAAATTCAATCTAATATACCTCCCACTTTCTGGCAGCTCTAATAATAACTCTACTTCTTTGAAATGAGATTTGCTTTCCTTTTATAACTAAGAATAAGTATGTCTTTTGTGTGTGAGGGTAAAATGTATGTATGTATTTGAGTTTGTAGCAATCCAACCAGCACACAAGTAAATCATTCAGTACACAAGTAAATCATTTATAAAAGAAACGTCTTTACATACAATTATATACAATATGATGCATGTATATAATACCCATGCATCAGAAGTCAGAACCATAACTCAGAATACAGAAGTCATAATCACAGAAGCTAAGATCCAAGGATAAACTAACTGTTATATAGAGACCAGTAAGCTAAGCCATGCCCAGGCTCTGAGCTATCTCCTATGGCTCAAAACAGGTGCTGTTTCTTAATCACCAAACAGTTCCCATTGGGTGACTTGTTGTTATGACTATCCCAGCTCATAATTTCTTATATACTGACAATATGTGATCGGCATAGTGGCCTAGAGGTGAAGAGACTTGCCTCCTATTCAAAAGGTTGTGATTCAATCCTAGATAAAAGCATATGTTTCTCTATCAGGGTGCAAAGAGATAGTGTCTGCTGCAAATTCCACGTAGGTGTCAGGAAGGGCATTCAGCCAGTAAATGCTCAGCTTTATTCAGTCACCCCAATTCCACTCTGAAGCAAAGGATCATAGGGTTGTAAAAAAAAATACATGTATATGTATACATATGTGTGTGCATATTTCCAAATTAGTCATATGAATTAACTAGTTAATATTTCACAAGAAGAGTTCTCCACTCCTCTACTTGTTGCAGAATACCTTATGCCACCAGATTGGAAATTCTAGACCTAGAAAACCTAGAATTACGCCATCTTCAGTCCAATCTAAGTGTAGTATATAAAATCATACATGCAATGTCCTACCTGTCAACGAATACTTCAGCTACAACTATAATAATACAAGAGCACACAATAGATACAAAATCAAGGTAAACCGCTGATTGCAGAAAATACGACTTCAGCAACAAAGTGGTCAATGTCTGGAACACTATACCTGACAATGTGGTTTCTTCCCCAAACCCCAAAAACTTTAACCTTAGACTGTCTACTATTGACCTCACTCCTTTCCTAAGAGTTCTGGGGGGGGGGCGTGCATAAGCGCACCAACGTGCCTACTGTCCCTTCCTATTGTTTCTTTTATTTTTCTTATATGTATCCATTTCATGTACTCATAACTATGTTTATTCTTATTACCTATTATCTTGTAAGCGATTGACAAATCTAAATAAATTAAAAAAAATAGTAATGTTTTCTTTTTTACTAGAACTATTTTCTATTTATTCATAGGGAAAGAATAAGTAACATCTGCTGCTGTTGGGTCCATGCCATTCTTACAAACAAAAGAAAACAAAAAGTTAAAAAATGTTTTATTGCAACTACATGACCATAAAGGTAGCAAACACATCATCTAAATGAGATGAAAATAGTCCATAATTTATGTATTATTTTGCCAGACAATGCCCTGATTCCAAATATTTTTTTCAAACAATATTGGCATAAATAATATAAACAATCATTTTTCCTGTTCTTTTTCTTTGCTGGGAGCAGTAAAAAGATGGAATTGTCTCCCCATGTATTTTTATAAATGTACGTGACACTTTGTTACTGTAAAATATAGGTATCCCAATGCTGAACATAAATTAAGTTTGGTGACTAGTTTGAAAATAGTACAGTACTGAGGCTGTTAATATATATTTTAATTCCTTTTCACACTGTAAGAGTGCTACATGAAAGCCTTTGAAGACAACAGTAACATATTAAAATGACCTTTGACCATTAAAATATAATTCATGCCAATGTAGAAGAAGATGTGCAATCTAGAAATAGTGATTAATAGGTCTTTTCTAATCAGGCTTTTAGTTTGCTAGATATTTCATTTTATTATTTATTTTGCATTTTCACTAGCCAATATCCCTATATTTGGGATGCTCAGTAATTTAATCTGCAAAATTGAAGAAAGGACTATTCTTCCCTTGTAATTCTGTATAGGATTATAGAGCTTGCCTGACAAACATAGAATTAGAAGAGATCTTATGCAAGACTTGCAAGACCTTACAGAATGTTCAAGTCCCTTCTGGAAAATGAATTACAGGAAGATGATCAACCAATGCGTATTAAACATCTCTGTTGAGCAGCATCATACAATTTCATAAGGTAGCCTAATCAATGTACCATGAGGAAATTCATTTTAATATTTATTTCATAATTTATTAATATTCATTTTCTATGAAATGCTGTAAATAATGGTATGTGGGAATGGCCTTGAAAGACAGAGGAACAGTCTCAGACTTATCTGACAATGGTCAGGTAAGAGGCAGCTTAGCCCAAAGAACAGTGCTGAGTTTCCAAATTTTTCCTGGGGTACTATGCACGGTTCTATACATGCATGCTTTGTGCATGCATGTAGGGCTCAAAGACCAACTTCGGTCAACACTGGTAAGCTGAGCTGTTTTTTTAGCTCAGCTGAGGTGCAGCAATCTGCTCTGCTATGTGAATCAGCTGAGCTAAAAAACAAGGGAATATAGGAGAGGTAATGGCAGGGGCAGGTGGGCGGGGCCAACCAGAGGTGGTATTTGCCGGTTCTCTGAACTGGTCAAAATTTGTGCTACCAGTACTCCAGAACCGGTCCGAACTGGCTGAATACTACCTCTGCCATAGAAGCATTGTGGGTCTACAAATGTCTCAGTAAATCCTTTCCCCTGAATTGTAAAAATTGGGGGGTGGATGTAGTTTCAGGCTTAGAAGATTATGTTAATGTAACTTGACAATAAAGTCAAAGCTACTGGCAGTGCTTCTTGGTGTGCTTCTTGCTGACTATCTCACAAAACTGACAATTGATTCCTTTTGAAGTTTACTACATCTACTCAACAAAAGGGGGAAATTAAAATATTTTTAAAGTGTTTTCAACAGTTCGAATGGATTTTTGGGCTTTTTTCATTTTCTTGACAATAAAACAGCATGGTACTTGTATTCTATCACTGTCGAAACAGCGCACAAACATTTTATAACATTAACCTTTATTTTGCAATCTTCTCTTTTTAAAAGGTTCATGAGAATTAACATACTTCCTCTTCCCTGTGGCATTTGTTTTAGTTAGAAGATTAGAATTGTAAATTTGAAATTTTTTTTAAAGAAGCAATTTTAATGAATATTTTACAGATGACTAATTAACACAATCTCATACAAAAATTTGGAAACAATATGAAATTGACTAATATAAATAAATTAAAATTTATTAAACGGATCTCCTTGCAACTTTGGTAATGAGCATCATCAATTTCACTGTTCATTATGAATATTTCAAGCTATTTTGATGTTCAAAATGTTTTTGGGAGTGCTCATAATTTTAAAGATGATTAGAAAACAAAAGACAATTACACACCAGGAAGAATGTCCTAAAATTGTCATTCTCTCTTGGAAATTTACAGATTCTTTCCCCATTTGAATCAGCTCTTATCAATGATAGGGAATCAAAACAGAAAAAAAGGTTCTTCAAAAACATACAGTAGAATCATGTATCCTTCAAAGAAACATGGCAAAAAATAATTGAGTTATTTTTTTTTTTAACTACTCATTTGGTTTAGGTCTTTTTCTTGGAAAGCTAAATGGACAGTCAGGGCAATTGATTGTGATTAAATGTTCCTTTAATATGAGTGGTTGCATAGAGCTGGCTAAATTCTGTAAAGGACTGATTATGTTTTGTATGAAACATATCACTTTAGGGTAGGCTTTCTGCTCAATTGTTTTCTTTTTGATTTGACTGTAACAAATTACACCTTCTTGACCTAATTAAGTGCCACTTTGTTTCTCAAGAAGGATAGTCAAGTTCTCATTTTCACTAAAGGCAGCTTGGAAATTGCATTTCCAATTCCTTCTCTTAATTTTATTTTTTGAAGTGATAATTGATCACACTACATTTGTACCTGTATCTCTTTCTATACCCACAAGGACACCCTTATTCAGCTCAAAAGTCCTCTTTTTAAGATTATGAGTGGTAATTTACCATGCTGGTTCAGTGTTGGTCAGGAAATAGGTGTTTTTGGAGTTCCTACTTTAGGCCTCAGTGAGAATGACATAACATTCAGCCAGCGTCCATGCCTAAGGGATGACTAGAATCTTAAGGCCCGGTCCCACTGCGCTTACGGATGCAAAGTGGATGTAAAACGTTAAAAAAAGCTTGCCATCCATTGGAAAACGCTATGCATCCTTGTGTACTCACTGCATACGTGTTTCATACACTATCCGTCGAGCATCCGTCCACTGAGATTTCATCTGTGCAAGAAGTTTTGAGTTGCACGGATGAACTTTCTGCCGCGTACGATGTACATCCGCAACATATACAGGCAACAAATGTTCTATGTCCGTTATCATCCATTAAACATCCGCTGTATCCTCTCTGCATCCTCTGGCCATCCCCTCAACTCACATCCGCTGCAGATGAAAACGGAAAGAGGGAGGAAACAAAAGGTACACGGAACGTCTACACAGCATTAGTAGCATGGAAATAGAAAGGATGTAAGTGTATGCATCTCATATATAAAGTATTAAAAATGGACAAAACATTTGTATCTGGGATGTATCTCATATATTTAGGATGTCTGGAGTATGTCTAGAGTATGTAGAAGGACACCTAGCGGACAACCGATATTTTCTATAAAAAGGGGGAGAAAATCATCTGGATCTCAGTATGAGTCCAGCAGCCGTGGTGTACAGACCTCTCCACCCTTGGTCTTGGTCTTCAACATCATCAATTGTTCTCCACCATGAATGATGAAACAGTCCGTATGACACCTGTGCTCATTCATCACCAGAACCAAAACCTTTGGCATCCTGGCCAACAGGTTCCAGATATTTCTCACCACCGTGCAGCATGACCCAGAGACTGTGAGGAGCATCATGGAAGCTTGCTGCATCCTGCACAATCTCATGTGCACCCACTACCCAGTGTTGCAGAACAGACTTGTCGATTGTCAACAAGGGAATGGGGACATGGAGCCTGGTGAATGGAGGCAAGGGCGTAACCTGATAGACACTGTGGATGTACAAGGCCCCAACAGAGCTTCACGTGAAGTGAAGAAGCAGCGCAACCTACTGAGACACTGGTGCAACTCCCCAGTTGGAGCAGTGGAGTGGCAAGACAGGATGATAGAAGATTAATGGATGCTTCCTTGACGCTGTCGCATAACACTGATGAGATTGTGCCATGTATGTTGAGTGGTCCTATAATGAATAGGGCATTAATAAAGAGCTTTGTTTATTTTAAAATGTGTTGATCAATGAATAAATTGTTATTGATAATAAAGGTCCATATGTGTGGCAGCTGGGATGGTGGACCATACAGTCCCACTTTGCTTGCACTGGAGGTTTATCTATCCCACAACTATCCTTATCTATCCCACAAGCATGCAAAGGCTTAACCATTTTTTCAAAGTTTTCACCAACACTTTATCAAGTAAAAAGAATGAACCAAGTGTCTTAAGCAAAGATAACCTTTATTAACTTTCTTAGCTAAACTTTATGACTTTATTAAATAAGCAAAATGAACCAAGTAAACTGAATTAAGTGTGTTGAGCAAAGATAACCTTTATTAACTTTCTTAGGTAAACTTTATGACTTTATTAAATAAGCAAAATGAACCAAGTAAAGTGTTTTAAGCAAAGATAAACTTAGCAAGTAAACAACTCAGTCTCTGACACTATTTTCAGTCACTCTGAGTCATGTCCATGGTCTCAGCTGTTAAACGGGCAGGGACTGTGGAGGTGGCTGTGCCTGGAGTGCTGGTCTGAGGCACCATTGGGGTGCATGGCCCCAAGGGTACAACAGGGGATGAGGTGTTCAGGAAGCTCTCAGAGAGCTGACTCAGTCCCGTGAGGTTGAGAGGCTCTTCATCAAGGACTTGAGATGTCAGGCCCAAGACTGATGACAGATTGTCCATTGACGGGCTTGGCTGTGGGGTGGAGGAAGGGTTGGGAGGAGTGTAGTGGGGCTGTCTGGTCTGCAGCTGGGTGAGGAGTGGCATCTGTGGCATCCAATGAACCTGGGCCTGGACTGGGAAGTTCTGCTTCTGCTGTGGGAAGTCCTGGTAGTCATAGCCTTGGAAGGGCTGTGACATCACCTGGGGTGGAGGAGCAGACCTAGACTGGGTTGGAGCAGGTTCAGCTGGGCCTTGAGGGTTGTGCAGAAGTGCTGTGATCTTCTGCTTCATCACCTGGTACTGGGCCTCAGGCAGGTCCCTCAGGTTCTGGCTCACGTAGGTGATGAAGATGTTCCGGCCTGAGGATGCGCTGTCCAAGTGGACCAGCTGAGAGAGAAGTTCTGTGCTGATCTTCATTGTGTCCCTGATCTCCAACAGCACACTGTGGTCCTGGCCCTCCAGTCTACCTCTCTGCTTGCATCCTCTGGAGCTGGGGGTGAGGGTGGGAGTGGGGGTGGGTTGGCCTCTGGTGGCTGCTGCTTCTTCCTCCATTTGTGACAGCAGGGCGTCATCCTCCACGGGATCCTCCAAGTCTGCCGGCATGGCGAGTGCAACTGTTGGGGGTGGTCTCTGCTGTGGGGCCCTCTGAAGACACCTGCCTGGACAGGGTAGCTGGCTCCTGGCTGGAAGAGGACTGGCTGTCTGTGGGCTGTCTGAGGGAGAGGGTTCTCAGATGGGCTGCTCCTCGGTGGCGGATCTCACCCTCCAGAAAACTGCACTTGGCCATGACGTACATCTCCGGTCAGTGAACTTGACAGCGGACTTCCCGGATTTCTTGAGGTGTAGCTTGCCATACCAGGTGTGCATGTGCTTCCACCATCCTAGGAGTACTTCTGCAGTGTACCCCAGGCTCTCTGCCTTGTCTCTCCAAGCTGCCTGCTTCTTCTTGGTGTCGTGATAGACTCTGTGGCCCTTTCTCCAAAGGTACTTGTTCTCCCTCAGCCATTCCAGCACCTCATCCTCATGGTCCTCGGAAACAGTGTACTGTTTCCTCTCTCCCTTCTCCTTGCCTTGCCTCTTCCTCCCTCTGGCAGGGGCTTCAGCAGGGCCTTCAGGGGCTTGAGCAGCAGGGCCTTCAGGGGCTTGAGCAGCAGGGCCTTCAGGGGCTTGAGCAGTGGGGCTTCAGGGGCTTGAGCAGCAGGGCCTTCAGCAGCAGGGCTTTGAGGGCCTTGGGGCTGGTCCACCACACCAGCAGCAGCAGCAGCAGCTTCAGAGTCAGTGCCAGGGAGTGGGATGCTGGTTCTGGCTCTCTTCATCTTGCCAGGGCTTGAACGAGTAGGCATTGGCTTCCTCTTCTTTCCTGACTGACGAACCATGGTGTTCCTGCAAGATGTATGTGGCAGCACGTCTTTCCCCTGTATGCTGACTGCGTGCATGCTCCATCCTTTTATATACATGGAGCTGATGCAATTCATACTCCCCGCATGCGCAGTGAATGCTTTGTATCTGATATATATCTGTGCGACATCCCCTTTGTTTCCTATAGGCGTCCATGATGCATCCGCTTCATCCGCTATGCATCCACCCCTTACGCTATGCATCTGCTTTGAAATTCTCCCCCGGAACCCCTTCGGAGGTGTCATCTGCTTCCATCCGCTTTCATCCTCTAGGTTTCCTATGAACATCCGTTTAACATCCCCGCTACATACTACCCACATCCATTCTTTTCCGTTCTTTTCTGTTTTGTTTATGCAATTTTTTACCACTTTTTGGAGCGGATGACAATGGATGGAGCCACCCCCAAAATTTTGTTCGTCTGCTGTGTCCTTTATGCATACATTTTGCATCTGTTGGCCAGTGGGGCCGGGCCTTTACTCTATGCTCATAGTCTGTTTCTGCATATTGCTTTGACTGAGGCCTTAGTTCCTTCCTGAAACAAGGGAATGATGATGACTTTAGATTGGATTGCATTATACAGACTTTCTGTGCAAGGATCCTGGAATTTTCAGTGGCACTCAGGGAGATTTTATGTCTAATGAGACCCCAAAGCTTTGCTTGAAAAACAACAACAGTGTTTTGAAAGAAGAAAAGGTCAAAGCTTTGATGAATGATTATCTCGTGGTGTCTGTAAAGCATAATTATTTTTCTGTTCTTATTGCATACACAGATAGCTGGCCAATAATTAAGGCATGTGTTGAAACAGACAAAAAGAATAATCTTGATGAAAAAGGGGGAAGAGTTACCACCAAAACTATAGTCAGATAAAAGAAGTCTGAGTCTGGGACAACACTGCAACCTGAGGAAATATCTCAGACAAGATCCTTGAGAGTCCACATGAGGATAAATGAAGAGAAGAAGAAAGTGCATTCAAGACTTGCAAGATTTTGTTACTATAATCCCATAATAATAATGGTACTAAGAGCAGTCTGAATAATAGGCTCATATTTATAGTAATATTAACAAAGTAATCATTTCAGAAATTGAAATAGAGACGAATCTATGGGTGGACCATGGTTATATGAGATTTATTTATAAATTTATTTATAAATTATATAATATAAGTTATATGAGATTCATTTTCATTTCAGAAATTGAAATAGAGATGAATCTATGGGTAGACCATGGTTATATGAGATTTAGATGGAAAGGTCCAAAAAAACAACAACCCCAAGATGGATGATGGAGAGATCAATCTTAAAAGAAAAGGAATGGAGAAGGAATTGAAGTTTTTTAAAAAGAACATAAGGAGCATCATACATTCCCACAAAATACCTGAGATACAGCGAAAGCATATATGAGATGGGTGGCGATAGCATATATGGGAAAATACAGAAAAAAAGCAACAACAGAGAACATTGGAAGGAGAATAAAGAAGTTTGGAGATGAAACTGCAAGAAGAACCTCAAAAATAAATGGACAAATTGACTTTTTAAAAAAATAAATTTTATTGATTTTACAATTAAAACAAACCAATAACACATACATAAATGAAAGAGAGAAAAAGAAGAAAGGAAGAAGAAAATAGAAAGAAAAAAATAGAAAACAATTAAAAACATTCTCATCTTCAACAGTTTGTAAGATCTCTTTTTTATCCTTATTTTATGCCATATACACACACCTAAACCTTACATGGAGGCTGCTTCCAACATTGTGCAAAAGCCAATCTAGCCGCCATCAAAATATACATTATTATATATTTCACTTTTTTTTATATTTGTTTATCAAAGATCCCTAACAGAAAGGACTCTGGTTTGAATTTGATATGTTCTCTTGTCATTTCTTCCAGCCAATTTCTAATTTTCTGCCAATATTTTTGAGCTTCTGTACAGGACCACCACATATGGAAAAAAGTTCCCTCTTTTTTTCTGCATTTCCAGCAATTCAGACTCATATTTGGTCTCATATCTTCACTTATCTCGAAGGAGGAAGGTGCCTGCTATAAAACATATTATAGGCATTTTCTTTGTATGCTTTCCAATTTTGTAATTTTATTATTTCTACCCCAGACTTTTCCCCATTCTGTTATGGTGATGCCACGTCTATATTCCTACTCCAGGCTATCATGTTCCCTTTTACAATTTCTTCTTCTAATTCTACTTCTAATAAATAATTATAATTTTTTTTTTGCCTGATTCTAATAAAATTTTATCTAATTGCTGGAGTTTATTGTTAATTCCAAACTCTTTCTTTTTATCTACTTTGAATTTGAAGATATGCCCACTGATCAATTTTTAGTCCTCGCTCTTGAAGTTCTTGCCGCAATTTCAAATTTCCTTGCGTATCCAATAGGTCCTAATATTTAATCATTTTATCCAGTGATATCCAGATTATTTGGGTGAATCATCACCTCCATTGTTGAAATCCAAATTGGTACTTTTAAATAGTGTTTTTTCTGTATTTTCTTCCAATTAGTTAATAATGAGTCTCTGATTAGGTGTCTGTAAAAATATTTCTGACTAGTTTTCCCTACCACCCATAAAAAAGCATGCCACCCCTTCTGCAAATCATGGCCTTCTAAGAATAATATTCTCTTATTGGTTAAATTCACCCATTCCTTCAACCATACTAAAGAGGCTGCACTATAATACAATAACACTTCTAATTTGGAAGTGCCAGACCTCCCCTGCTCTTCATATCCTGCATTGCCTTTACATTTATTCTAGGTTTTTTCCCTTGCCAGATAAATTTTACATGTATTTTATTAAGTTCTTCAACAAATTTTTTGTATACTTTGATTGGGATCGTCTGAAATATATATAGGAATTTTGGAAGAATATTCATTTTAATAGCAGCAGTCCTGTCCAATAATGAAAGTTGTAGCTTGCCCCATGTTTCTAAATCCTTCTTTACCTGTTGAATCAACTTTTCATAATTATTTTCCTTAAGTGTCTTACAATGTGCTGTCAACCATATTCCTAAGTATTAAACTTTCTTTATCTTTTGTATTCCCACAACTTCTAGTTCTATTTTCTGTTTTTCTGTAAAATTTTTAGTTATTAATTTTGTTTTCTTCCTATTAATTTTAAGTCCTGCTACTACTCCAAATCGTTCTAATTCATTCATCAATTTTTGTTCTCTTTCTATTGGTTCTTCAATGAAAAAAATCATATCATCCGCAAATGCTTGCAACTTAAGCCCATGTCACACTGCACCAACAGACGCAAAGAGGATGTAAAACGGACAAAAAAGCTTGCCATCCGTTGGTTAACGCGATGTACTCACTGCCTCCGTTTTGCTTCCTTTCTATCCGTCCAGCATCCGTTTATTGATGTTTCATTCACTCAAAAAGTTTTGAGCTGCACGAAACTTTTGCGTGGAAAATGTATCCAATTCGTCCATTCTGCATCCGCTATGCATCCATTCTGCATCTGTTACGCATCCGCTATATCCGCTAGGCATCCGTTCCACATCTGCACAACTCGCATCCACTCGGATGCATGGAGGAAGCGGAATGGATGCAGAACAGATGCAGCACGGAAACAAACCGTTTAAAATGGAAAAAACGTCCGCAGAGGGGACCTGTCTCGGATATTAAGGATGTCTACAGGTTGCCTAGAGGATGCCTAGAGGATGCAAAGGGACACCTATACTGCCTTTAAAAAGGGGGAGCAACACATCTGGATCTCATTTTCAGAACAGCAGCCCTGCAGTACAGACCTCTGCAGCCTTCATCTGACTCTTGCTCTTCCACAGCATCCAGTCATGTCCACCATGGATCGTAACACAGTCCTTTTGGCAGCCACCATCCTTCTGCAACAGTGCGAAGCCATCTACAGGCTCTGTGAACTCAATTGCGGGAAGAAAAAGAGGCGGCCAAGAAGCGTCTGGGTATGAAGATGGTTCGCTAGAAGAGCAGAGGACAGACTGTACAACAAGCTGATGGTGGAGCTCAGGAGCGAAGACAATCGGGCATTCCAGAACTTCATGAGGATGCCTCCAGCCATGTTTGACGAATGTGCAGCAGCTGACACCCAGGTTGACCAAGGGAAACACCAACTTCCGGCCCAGCCTGGAACCTGGGCTCAAGGTGGCACTTACTCTGCGCCACCTGGTCTCAGGGACCACCTACAGAAGCATGCAGTACGGATGGAGGGTGCCACCCAACACCATCAGCATTGTGGTCAGAGAAGTGGTGCAGGCCATCATCGAAGAATACAAGGAGGAGCTCCTCCAGTGCCCCTCCACTGAAGAAGGCTGGAAGAAAGTTGCAGAGCAGTGGTATCAGAAATGGAACTTCCCCCACACCGTTGGAGCCATAGATGGCAAGCACGTGGCCTGCAAAGCTCCAGCCAAGTTGGGGTCCACTTATTTAAATTACAAGGGCTTCTTCAGCATCATCCTCTTCACCATGGTCGATGCTGACTAAAAATTCATGTACATTGATGCTTCAGGCAATGGCTCATCTTCAGATGCACAGGTATACAACGCCAGTCACCTCAAGGAAGAGCTGGAACGCAACCTCATCGTGGGCTTCCCAGATCCAGAACCCCTGCCCAACGACACACAAGATGTGCCCTACTTCATCGTGGGGAATGACGCCTTCTCCTTCACAACCTACCTCATGAAGCCCTACACTTCCAGACTCCTCACCCGTGAAGAGAGGATCTTCAACTACAGGCTGTCCAGGGCAAGGCGGGTGGTGGAGAACACCTTTGGTATCCTGGCCAACAGGTTCCAGGTACTTCTCACCACCATGCAGCATCACCCAGAGACCGTGAGGAGGATCATGGAAGCTTGCTGCATCCTGCACAATCTCATGCGCACCTGCTACCCAGTGTTGCAGAACAGGCTCGTGGACCTCCAACAAGGCAATGGGGACATGGAGCCTGGGGAATGGAGGCAAGGGCGAAACCTGATAAACACTGAGGATGTGCAAGGCCCCAACAGAGCCTCATGTGAAGGGAAGAAGCAGCACAACCTCCTGAAACACTGGTGCAACTCCCCAGCTGGAGCAGTGGAGTGGCAAGACAGGATGATAGATGATTAATGGATGCTTCCTTGAGCCTGTCTCATCACACAGATGAGATTGGGCCATGTATGTTGGGTGGGCCTACAATGAACCGAGCATTTAATAAAGAGTTGTGTTTATGTTGACATGTTTGGATGATTGATTACATTATTATTGATAATAAAGGGCCATAGGTGTGGCACCTGGGAGGGTGGACCATACAGTCCCACTATGCTTGCACTGGAGGTTTATCTATCCCACAGCTATTACCCATCCCAAAGGTATCCCTGCCCAACCTACTGTTATCTTAACCCATCCCACAAGCATGCAAAGGCTTAAACCATTTCTAAAAGTTTCCACCAAGACTTTATTAAAATAAAGAAACGAAGCAAGTGTATGAATCAAAAATAGACTTTATTAACAAGAAGCTATAAAACAAAAATGAATCTCTGGCACTCCTCTTGGTCGGTCAGTCTCAGGAGTGAAGGGTCCAGGTGCTGTGGAGGTGGCTGGTGCTGGAGTGCTTGTCATCAGCTCCTCCAGAAGCAGAAGCAGCAGAAGCCCCAGCCCCAGAAGAGCGAGCCCATGCTGCAGAAGCCCCAGCAGAACCAGAGTGAAGGCCAGGGGGCGGGATGGTAGCCCTGTCCTTCTAGCAAGGGCTGGCAGCAGATGGCTGAGGCTTGCTGTGCTTCAGCATGGTTGTGGGGTTCCTGGCTGGCAGAGGGGCAGGCACCAAGCCTTGCAGGAAGGCTGGCATGCAGGCAGGCAGGCACCAAGGCTGGCAGGAAGGCTGGCAGGGAGGCAGGCACCAAGCCTGGAAGGAAGGCTGGCAGGCATGCAGGCACCAAGGTTGGCAGGCAGGCATGAACCAAGGCTGGCAGGCAGACTGGCTGGCAGACTGGCTGGCAGCAAGGCTGGCAGCAAGGCTTGCAGGCAGACATGCAGGCAGGACAGGCAAGGCAGTCGATGTGTCTGGAAGCAGGTATTTCCTCTATATGGTGACCTGCTTCCGAGCTGCTTCCGTTATATCTGCGGGGCTGACGCAATGCATCCTCCCCGCATGCACAATTAACGCTTGGCATCCATTAGGCTTCTGCTGTGCATCCGCTGTGCATCCGCTGTGCATCCGCTTCATCTCTGTGCATCCGCTCTGCATTCGCTATATCCATTCCGCATCCGCTTTGCTGAGGTCCCCCGGAAGCCTAGCGGATGTGCCATCCGCTCCCATCCGCTGGGCTTCCATTCTGCATCCACTTTCCATCCGCCCTATGTCCTCCCCGCGTCCGTGTTATCCACTCTGGTTATGCAAATTTTTGCCCCTTCTGAGAGCGGATAACAATGGATGGAACATTTTTCTTGTCCATTGTGTCTGTTTTGCATCCATTGGGCAGTGTGACAGGGCCTTTATATTCTTCTTTCATAACCTTTAATCCTTTTATGTCTGGGTTTTGTCTAATTCATATTAGTAGTGCTTCTAATGATAATATGAAGAGCAGGGGTGAGAGTGGGCAGCCCTGTCTGACTCCTTTTTCTATTTTTATTGGGTGGGTATATTCCCTGTTTATTATAATATTAGCCTGTTGTGTATCATATATGGTTGTTATAATATTTTCAAATTTGGGGCCTAAATTCATATTATAAATTTTTTGGATTAAAAATTGCCAATTTAAATTATCAAAGGCCTTCTCTACATCTACAGACATAAGTGCAATTTGTTTTTCGGGGTGGGCTTTGTAAAATTCTAAGACATCTTGTACTGCTCTTAAGTTGTTCCTGATTTGTCTGGTTTGGAGAAATCCATTTTGATCTTCATCAAATATGTATGTATGTATATCTTCATCAAATATATGTATATATACATATACATATACATATACATATACATATACATATACATATACATATACATATACATATACATATATATATATATATATATATATATATATATATATATATATATATATATATATGTTATATATGTGCTGTTCAGCTTCCTTCGGGTATTATCCCACGTCATTGTAGTGCTTTCAAAGTTGTAGCAACGTTTCAGCAGAATCTCATCTGCCATCATCAAGCTTCTGTATGGATGTGGGTCTCACAGCTTTTGGTTTCAAATTCGAGGCTGGCCTATTCTGATTGGCTGGGAGTTTTGGTCTGTGTTCACTGGACTTGGAGTTTGATTGATTGGTGTTTCTGGTTTCTTCTGTCTGTTTTGTGGCTTTGATTGGCTGGCAACACTCTGTTCCTATGTTGGAGGCTTTCAGTGCAGCTTGGCAACTTACAACTTGGAGAGCTGAAACTGAAACCACTTACAAAAATGAAAAACTCTTAAAGAAACTAAACAAATTAGAACATGACAAGAAAACCCCCAACAATTCACAACAACTGAAACAATTAGTATATAACGTTTCCAACAGAGAACTCACCAAAACGGAAAAAGATGTCCTATCCAAAGGATTCAATTATGCCATAGCACCCAAAAAAAATCCCAACAGAATCCATCATGTGTGCAGTAGAATCCAGCCTAACCAAATTAAATACAGAGGAAGCTGACAGAATAAGACACAAGGTTACTCACATCTTATGCACAACGAAATCACCAAAAAATAATTTGCAAAAAGATGAATTCAGAGCATTACAAACCTTGAAAAATGATAACAGCATAATAATACTCCCAGCAGACAAAGGAAATGCCACAGTAGTAATGGACAGAAAAGACTATGAAACAAAATTGACAGACCTACTCCAAGACTCCACATACAAACCTATAAACACAGACCCAACCACATATCTAGAAAAATTAACCAAGAAGAAAATTATAACCAGCCACATAAGCAAAGAAATCCAACAGATGATCATCCCAAGAGAAAAATCTTATAGATGCCCCAAATTATACGGCCTCCCAAAAATACACAAAGAAGGCATACCTCTCAGACCCATAGTCAGCTCCATAGGAGCACCATTACAAAACCTAGCTAAATACTTAGCAAAACAACTACAGCCCCATGCTGAAACCGCAGCTTCATATGTACAAAACTCATACCACTTCTTAGAAATGATCAAAGATCTACACGTGGAACAAGAAGATCTGCTTGTAAGTTTCGACGTGGTTTCACTATTCACTCAAGTCCCGATAAAAGAAACTCTTGAAATCATCAAAAATAAATACCAACCAACTAAAGACCTCATGGAACTAACAGAACACTGCCTAACCGACACATATTTCATATACAAAGGACAAAGATACAAGCAAATTGAAGGAGCCCCTATGGGATCACCACTGTCACCCGTCATTGCAAACCTGTTCATGGAAGAATTTGAATCCAGAGCCCTGGCTAATGCCACCCACAAACCCAAACTATGGCTAAGATACATCGATGACACATTTGTGATTTGGCCCCATGGAAAAGAAAACCTAAACAATTTCCTAACACACCTAAACAACACACACCCCAAAATCAAGTTCACCATGGAAACGGAAATAAACAAACAACTACCATTCCTAGATGTACTAATCTACAAAAGAACAGATGGCACACTGGGACACACCATATACCAGAAGAAAACACACACCAACCGCTCCCTCAACGCCCAATCCCACCACCACCCAGCACAGATAAATTCCGTTGCGAAAACACTAATTACCAGAACCAAACGCCTGGCAGACAAGACACATATAAAGACTGAACTATGCACCCTGACTAAAGTATTGACAGCCAATGGCTTCCACAAAAACAAAATCACCAACTTGATCCACAAAAACACACCAAGACATAACATAGACCTAGAAGATCAACTAAACTATGGAACAGCTGTCTTGCCCTACATAAGAGGTACTACAGATAAAATCAGTAAGATATTACACAGGCATCACATCAAGACTGCCTTCAAAACAGACAAAAAAATAGCAGCCATCCTTAGCAACCCCAAAGACAAAACTGACCTGGAAAACCAAGGCATATATGAAGTTTCCTGTACATCAATCCCAGCCACATACATTGGACAGACCAATAGAAGAATAAGTACCCGCCTAGATGAACACAAAAATGCCGTAAAAAAGCTGGAACACACCTCCTCACTAGTCCAACACATGAAAACCACAGGTCACAACATCAACTTCAATGGCACTAAAACCCTAGCCACTATAGAAAACCCCAGCCACAGAATCATCAGAGAAGCCATAGAGATTGAAAAAAGACCTGAAAGCATGAGTAGAAGAGATGATTCCACCAGACTGTCAATCATTTGGAAGCCTGCACTCTCAAATAGAAAGATCTCCACACCACTAACCAGGCAAACACCTGAGCACAAACAGACTCCCTCTGATGCCTCCAACTCGAACACCCACCCACCAGGCACCCAGGTGAAACCTTGCTTCCTAATGGGTAGCAGCCGTCCTTTCACACGAAGCCAAGCTGCACTGAAAGCCTCCAACACAGGAACAGAATGTTGCCAGCCAATCAAAGCCACAAAACAGACAGAAGAAACCAGAAACACCAATCAATCAAACTCCAAGTCCAGTGAACACAGACCAAAACTTCCAGCCAATCAGAATAGGCCAGCCTCGAATTTGAAACTAAAAGCTCTGAGACCCACATCCATACAGAAGCCTGATGATGGCAGATGAGATTCTGCTGAAACGTTGCTACAACTTTGAAAGCACTACAATGACGTGGGATAATACCCGAAGGAAGCTGAACAGCACACATGTAAGTACCCGTGAAAGCTTATATATATATATATATATATATATATATATATATATATATATATATATATATATATATATACAACAATATGGTTATCCACACTGAAAGCCTTATTGCATCCAAATTTGCTTCACTGAGGAAAAATTATTTCATATGAAGATATTCTAAATGAGACAGGAAAACTGAAATCAAGGCAAGAACTGAAAGAACAAGGAGTGGATTTGGAATGGTGGGCATACCTACAAGTCCAGCCATGATTCAGAAAACATATGAAAGATCAGGGAATTAGCAGACAAAAAATGAAATTAGATGAAATACTTCAGGGAACAGATGATAAGTTGATAAGGAAAATTTATAGTGTTCTATTAGAATATTAATTATAGGAGGAAAAATTAAACATATGATGCTGGTGTGGGCAAAGAATATTGGACATGATATTAATCTGGACATATAGCAAATTCTATGGGAAAGAAGTAAAAAAATAACATTGGCCACATCGTATGAAGAGAATTTATACAAAATGTTTTATAGGTGGCACATCCCTCCAATAAAATTTGTTAAAATGAATCCAAATTTATCTTCTATTTGTTGGAAATGCTTCCAAGAAAATGGATCATATTATCATATTTGGAGGACTTGGTAGGTCCACTTTCCTTTGGTAGGAAAGTCCAGGATTTTTGGCATAAAATTCACAGTTGTTTAGAGGAAATTGGTGAAATCAAACATAGATAAACTGGAATTCTTTTTATTGGGAATCAGTATGGAGAGGTACAATAAAGAAATGACATATATAATAATACACATGATTACAGCTTCAAGACTATCTATTGTCTATGCTCAAAACTGGAAACTTAAGGAAATTTCAGATGAAGCGGAGATAATTGAAAAGATACAGACATGTGCAGAAATGGATAAACTAACATTGGAATTAAAAAATAAAGACGAGACTGAATATTATAAAGTATGGGATAAATTTTACCATTGGTTAGGAAAAAGAAAGGACTTAAAATCAAAACTAAAATGAGATAAGGATATTAGGATCATACATCAGGAATATAGAGAATTGTTGGAATATATAAATGCATATAGTATGTAAATATGTATTATTTACCATCCCAAATAGTTATGTATGACAAATAAATATGTCAAGATGATTACACCACATTCACTGTTTTTAAATATTTTCTTTTTGTTTAATAAAAAAAAGACTTGCAAGATTTTGTTACTATAACACCATAATAATAATTTTACTAAGAGCAGTCTGAATAATAGGTTCATATTTATCAATAGTAATATTAACAAAGTGATCATTTGTAGCCTTTGTTCTAAATAGGAATATAAAATCAGTAGGATATAATTCTATACGCTAAATTAGATTCCTTCCTCACACACATGCACAAATATGTATATTACGATCAGCCCAAACTGAGGTACTGAGAGAAAGATGTAAAATACAGGTTGACATTTGTAGTAAACAGTTATGCATTTCTGTGGATCTTGATTTAAATATAACTTTAGCTAGCTTTGTGCAAAGTTAATAAATTCAATGAATTGTTTTATCATTTAAGGCACTATGAAAAAAAACATGAATGCTATGAAGTGAGAAACAATTACAGAGAAATGTGCACTATTAATATATCAACACCACAGTCCACCTCTTTTAAAAATGTTATAACTTTTCCCCCTTTTTCATCTCTTTTAGCAGAAGCCATAACTTTTAGAAAATGGTTTTAAACTGTAATTTATTGCTTGTAGAAAACTATAACCACCATGGGTTAAATTAATATCAATGAGAGTTTTTTTTTAAATAAACCTTAAATATGGATACATGTTTAAAAACATATATGTTATTAATATTGTTATTTGTTGAGTTTCCTGGGGCAATGTTATTGCTGTCCAAAGATAAGCACTGACGTAACATGCATTTGGAACTGAAATCTCCCCCCCTCCCTTTTTTACAATGGAATTTTTTCCAGTGTTTTGTGTAGAAAACCACCCTGGTTATTTCTGCCTGTAATGTGATCGTGTTTTGTGGAAAAAAAAATAAAATAAAAAAGCATACATACAGAAGAAGTCTTCAACTGAAATGTGGAGAAAACGCTATGAAAAGCTGGCAAGAACATTTGAATGGAAGAATCAACACTTTTGTTTTAGTTTTGAATTAATGCATTTTAACTATAATAGGACAGGAAGAATGTGATATGAGCACAATGGGGAATGCAGTGTAGCCATCACTATTAATAGGAATTTTATGCTAGAAGAATCCACAGGTAGTGAATGAACAGCTAGGGAACAGTTTGATTCACAGATGCTTCAGTTTTTCTAGAAAGGCCTGTGGTGAAAGTCATGGATATATTACAGATAAATCCATTGCTTTTCCAGCTGTGAATCACAAATAACAGCTCAAGTGTCCTGTGCAGATTGCCCTAAGAACTGAAACATATTGGGTCGAATAACATATGCACTTACCCTATCATAGTTCCACCTCTGCATTTTAACAAGCAGAATAATGCTGGGACATCAGTCACAGAAAACCTAATCTTTCCAACCATTTCCAGATCAATCATTCAAAAGCAAATGGCACTTGTCACATTCAGCATTTTGTCTGGTTTTTGTTCCTGGAGCAATAGTAGGTAATATCTGTCTGACAAATAGTCCAAGTTTGAGATGCTTTCAGACTCAGAAGAATGTGTTTTGTTTTGTTTTGTTTTTGTTATTTGTTCTGACACAGAATGAAATTGTGTGTGTAATGTGCTAACTAAATTGGAAATCATTTGCCCAATCAGATGCCCCCAAGCAATGGTTGATAAAATCATTCACAAGGGCAGCACATGAGGCTGTAAAATTCGAACATGGCTCTCTGTATGGATATTCCATATATTTGGAGAATATTTTCATTTGTATTTCACATTTTTTCTAATGTGGATTATCAAAATGTCTGGGGAATATAAAAAGAGGTTTATTGCATATCCTGAAACAACGAATAAACAACTGATCAGTTACAGTGGGAATTATAATGTCACTCTAAAAAATCAGTACAATTTATACTGGTATTATTTATTTTTAGCTGTGTATTTTTTGATAGGATTTTGTATATCCACCCCAGATTGTTTAAATAAAATATGAGTATGTTAATCAGAATGAATTCCTTTTGAATTAAATTATTGTAGCTTCATTCATATATACATTTCATAATTCTCTTACTACATATACACAGAGACAGAGAGAGAGCATGCTCTGATACCGTATTGACTAGACTATGTGAAGAAGTACGTTTGGTTAGTTCAATGATACATTTTTTAAACATTGCATTTTGTGTAAAAACACAAGTGGTTCTCATACCTGTTTTGTACTTCCTGTTCAGGAGGAGTGAAGTTTAAATTAACCATAAGTATCTCCACTAAACTCCACTGCAGGAGTTTAGAGGATCTTTATTTTCACCTTCATTGAATTTATTGATCTGGTTATCCTTGAAATATTTACTAGAGACTGGAGCATGGCAAGATAATAAAAATTTCCTATCATGAAACTTTAAGAATTGTAGCCTCTAAAACTTGGATATAGCGACAGGAACATGAATATATTTGCATTTACCAGTGATGTCAATCTTACCAGCAAGCATACGGCAAATTTCAACACAGCAATATTTTTAATAATTATCAAAACTAGCTTCAATCTACCTTTACTGTGGAAGAGAAATCAAGAATCCAATGAATTTTCAAGTTATTAATGGTCAACAAATTAGTCCATCACAATGAAGTTGTGTATTCTTTTATTTATAGATAAGGATGAAGATCTTTAAAGCCACAAAACATTCAAATTATTTTCATGTACTGTAATATTCTTGTCTTTTCTATCTCATGATAAAAATATATAAAGAATTTTTTTCTGAAGAGAGATAATATGAGAGTCTTTTCCTGAAAGACATAAACATGGAATTACAGTTAGTTAAATCCCGAGAAAATGTTTTTACCTTTCTTATTTTCTAAAGAAGGAAAAGCAGTAGAATGGAAGTGTATATTATCTCTACTAGGTAAAATCTAACCAAAAATGGGTTGAGAATTTTGCTCATTTTATATTTTCAGGCTTGTGTTTGTTTCATTTTCAATTAGAAATCAAATTTAATAATAATAAAAAATAGCATTTTGCCAAGACAGATTTTCTGGGTTAATTTCATTTTATTAGAAACAATATTGCTGACTGCTGTGACATTCTGAACTGGCTGATGTGACAGAATTCCACTGCTTAGCATATTTCATCTCACGAGCTAAGGAAATATTATATTGGTTGTACAATTTTTTTGAAAAATTCAAGGGTTTGCTTGAATTCTTACTTTTCTTGATAACTTTCAAAATAGATATGTAGACAATAATAGAAATCAACTGCCCAGGTAAAATAATGTAAGCCTCCCAAACTATTAGAAATTTCCTTTTTTCTATCTTTTTTTCAAGGCACTTGCTTGAAAGGAAGAAAAAATGAGAGAGAAAATAGTTTATTCCAGTAGTAATGAAAGTCATTTTTAAAAAACCATGGACCATTGCTATATAACTGTAGAAACTGAAAAAACAATCAATTTTCAGAAGCATCATTTTTATATTTGTTATATATGGATCTGCTTTGTCTGATCTTCACACAAGTCTTTTGCTTTTACTCTTATTTCAGGGGTGTCAAACTCAATTTCATTGAGAGATGCATCAGGCTGTTTGTGTTTGAACCCAGGGGGCTGGGGTGGGCGTGACCAGGTTGGGCATGACCAGCTTGAAGTCACTTGTGGTGGAGGCCCTAGCACTCTGTCAGCAAAAATGAAGCTCGGGGGGACTGCGTGCAGCTCTCCCAGGCTCTGTTTTTGACTACAATGGCCTCCTTCAGCCCTCTGCCAATGAAAATGGAGCTTGGGCCATACAAAGCCCCACAACAGCCTTCACATCCTTCTTCCAGTGAAAATAGGCCATGTGCAGCATCCCTAAGCTCCATTTTCGCTGGCAGAGGACTGCAGGAGGCTGTCGCAGCCAAAATGGACCTTGGGAAGGCCATGCATGGACCTTTGAACTCCATTTTTACTGGTAAAGGCATCACAGGACATTCCTTCGCTATTTCTAAAGTGGCCCTGTGGCCCAGATGTAAGCACTCCACAGCCAGATCTGGCCTGTGAGCCTTGAGTTTGACACTTGTGCTCTATTTAATAGGGAGTAAGTTACATTGATGATTATGACTTCAGGCTAGGTTTGCACTACAGATCATTCTCAATTCCCAACTATTGATGATTTATGAAGTGCTTGGAGAAGAAAAACATTTGACTACTTCATTCAACTGCAGGTTAAATAAAGAAGATTCTGAGCTCTTGAAAGCATAAACAAGTATCCAGAAATAGGCTTTCTAATTTCTAAATGAGCATGTCTCCTAAATTAGCTATTGAGCCACAGTCATAATGCCCACTCATGATGACCAATATTGAAAGTCTAACACTACAATCTAAAACTTTCTAGGAAAAATATCTTTAGTATAGGTGTGCATACAATAACTTTGTTTTACAACTTTATAAACTATACATATCCCAGAAGATCTCCTTTTAATTCAGTAGTATTTGGTCTGGAACCACAGATGTATCTTCAGCTGAAATACATTCTTTGAGGTTTGGCTGTCTCAAAGGCATCAGAGTTTCTTTCTTACATAATGGACTCCTTCATTCGGATAAAACCTATAAAATGTCTCGATGAGAAACTCAACAATATTTTTAATTTATACAATCCTGGGGCATGGGCTAAAGAACTGGAATTCCTAATAAAGCCACAGCAATAGATTCTGGTCCTTAAAAATGTTAAAATGGTATGCACAGGTTTGACATTAAGGTTGCTTTATTAAAAAAAATATGTTTAAAGTACATTACACTTTCTAAATAATGTATTTCAAAGGATGGGCATAACATTTTTAGTGCCGTTTAAGAAACATAAGCAAATGAAGTGTAAGAAATTTTAGGGGCTAATGAGGCACATGATATTGTCATGTGATCATTTAGTATCTTTTTGAGAATAGAATATTAATGCAGTTTAATAGATTTATGGGAACTTTTTAAAATGTTAATAAAATATTGACTTATATAACAAAGCTTTGAAATTTGCCTGTTTATCAGGAATTGTGGTTGTATTGATCATGGGGAAGGGTGAAGAATTATGTTAAGAAATTGGAAAAATGATATTATTTCAGATTTCAAGGAATTGTCAGAAACATGTAATCTATCTGTTTTGTAAAAGACAATATTTCCTATCAAATAAAGGATCTTATATTGTTGCTATTCATTCATAAAATGTATTAATATGTATGAATATATGTGTCAGCTTTGAAATTTAGCTGCCACGTTTTATTAGAAGGGGGTTGGAGGAATTGAAAAGTTCAAGGTTATTCTGTATGTCATATTAAGAAATTCCAGTTGCAGTTAATTGATTTTCATGATTTATGAAGTGTAGAAGTGGGAGGAGAGAAGGTGGATTCTGTGTAATGCGTGAAAATAATTTCACTTTGGGAAATTGCTTTAGACATACCAGATCTGTTTCTAAATAAATCAATTGGAGAGAAATGTCTTGGAGTGATTGATATCATGGATACTTTCGGATGCCTTACATTTATTTTCCAAAGTGCATTTTTATTTTTTGAAGTGGCTTGGCTGATACCCCAGAGTTCTTTTCCCAGAGATGGAGAAAGATCAACAATCAGCTGAAGTTGGAGATGTGAAGGGGGAAGCGTGTGGGGGCCCTCCCTCTGGAGCATTAACTGGATCTGCCAGCCCTTGTTTGGAGGAGATGATGGATGCTTTCAGAATTACATTGGAGGAAAGAGATTTGGGAGCTGTACCAAAGTGTTTCAACTCAAGAAGTTGTTATAACCCAGAAGTAACCCAGCTGTTTGAAGAGAAAACAGCCCCAGGCATATTGCTATTCTGTCAGATTGGAGGGAGGAGACTATACAGATGCCAGTTGGAGGAAGCCAGAAAGACACCTCAACTGACAGAGGTATGTTGCAGCATCAGAGGCAATCCCCTCATTTTCCAGAAGGAATTTTGCCCCTGGAGAGAGTAACATTTCAGGGTGAGGATTTTATCCAGGCCAGGGGTGGATTCAATGCCAATGGCAGCCAGCACCAACACAGCCCTGATCTGAAGCAGGGTTGCCCAGACAGCAGCCCCTTCCCCTCTACCCGACCAGAAAACCAGGCCACACCCATCTTCCTCCTAGCAACCACAAATGCAGCCCCAACTGGCAGCAAGGTGACAGGGACCCCTATTCCAGAAAGGCACCACCCAGCCAGGATTCAGGAGGCCTATCCAGCCTATGTATGCCATCCGGCCTGTTCCTTTCATTCCAGTACAACCTGTAGGGGCCTGTCATGTGCCACCTCTGCAACCATGACCCAGGCTGGAAATACCTTTAAAGGCTGTATTCAGTGGCCACCATGAACATTTCAATTACTTCCTCACTCAAATCCGATCCCATATAGAACAATTTGGAGATCAATACACCACAGAGAGCAATTTGGTTACGGCCATAACAAATGGGATGAATGAAGGGGATGCTTCAGACTGGGTGGTCCAACTACACAATGAACAAGCCCCCAAATTACATGATGTAAACAGATTTATTCAATCATTAAGACTCAGATTTGAAAATCCAGATAGGGTAGCAGAGAATGCAGAGAAGTTAATGGAAATGAGGCAAGGCAAGTGACCCTTGTCAGAATTTATTTGGGACTTTAGAAGGTCGCAAGCCACCTCATGGATTGGCCTGAAAGAATGACTTCACACTATTTTAAAAATGCCATTGATCCAGAAGTAAAGAAGGCCTTTGAAATTAGGGGAATCCCAGAGACCTTACAATCGTGGTATGCCACCTCCCTCAGCTTAGATCGCAGCATCAACCCACACAGGAAACCCCTTCCGGCAGCTCTGCCTAAGAGAATTGTGGTTAGGAGACACCAACCAGACCAGCCGAAACTGTTTGTACCTGACCCACCAGGGTGCTGAAATGTTACTGATGTGGCCAAGCTGGCCATAGTGCAGCAGATTGTCTGGCCCCTACTCCTGTACCACAAGTTCCACAGTCAAAGTCTAATCCAGCTGTTAGAGGTCAGAAGAATCAAGGAAGACTTCTGGGCAGGGGTGGGTTCACCAAACACAGAGGGGGCTTCTGGGAAAGCCCCCTCTGTGCAGATGGGAGCAACGGACCACCAGACCAACACCACATCCCTGAGAACCCAACCTGCGAAGATGACCCAATGGTAGTGATCCCATCATACCTTTTACAGTCAAGGTCAAGTTAGTGGTACCAAACATGGGGGAGGCTAGGGAGTTAGAAGCTGTCATTTATAACTGTTCTAGATGTCTTATTGCATTCCCCATCATTGAACAATTGGGCATAAAGACTAACCCGCTAAAATGCCCAATCAGATTTGAACAAGTGGATGGAACCTTAATTGGGTAGCCCCAGCCACTCAAATGACAGAATTGATCAAGATGGAATTAGGGCCCCATCGCAAACTCATACGCTTCATAGTGGCCCCCAAGATGTCAGAATAAATCATACTGGGACTTGCTTGGCTAGACAAATGGGCCCCGATGATCAAATCCTCATTGGACTGGGCCCATTTCCCCCTCTTCCACCCACTACAAAGTCACTAGTCAGCTTGAACCCAGAGCCTGAGTCAGCATCCATGGCATCCCACCTTCTTCCAGATAACCCCTAGGTACCTGACCAATACAAAGACTTGGCTGAAGCATTCAGTGAAGAAGAGTGTAATGTTCTACCTCCCCATCAAGCCACTGATTGGGCCAGAGTCCAGGGCAAAATTACCAAAACCAAACATGTATTCCATGATGCCTGCTGAAATGACTGAATTAAGGAAACACATCAACAGAAATTTGAAATGAGGTTTTATTGAGCCTGCCAAATCAAGATTAGCTGCTCTGGTGTTGTTTAAGGAGAAGAAAGATGGGGAGTTGAGATTATGTGTTGACTTTAGAGGCGTGAATGGCATGTTCATCAAAAACATTTATCCTCTCCCCCTTATGAATGTCTTATTGGAGCACCTGTCAAAGGGCAAGGTATTCACCAAGTCAGATCTCAGGGAAGCTTACTACTGAGTTCGCATCAAAGAGGGTGATGAGTGGAAAACTGCTTTTAACTGCCCTCTGGGTAGCTTCCAATTCAAAGTCATACCTTTTGGACTTCAGGGGGCTCCTGCAGTGTTTGTGCAGCTCATCAATGAGGTGCTACATCTGCACCTTTACTGGGGGGGGGGTCCTCGTGTACCTGAATGACATCCTTATTTTCATTGAAACCATGGAAGAACATGTTCAATTGGTCCAACAAGTTCTAGAAAAACTTCTAGCCACCAAATTATATGTGAAACTCTCAAAATACAAATTCCACAAAGAGTCGCTGGACAACTTAGGCTACCAAATATCCAACCTGGGGATTGAAATGGACCCCAGAGATGTGAAAGCAGTGCTGGACTAGAAACCCCTCAGAACCCGAAAACAACTTCAAAGTTTTTTGGGGTTTGCCAGCTTCTATAGACAATTCATTCTGTTCTTTGCTGAAGTTGCCTACCTGTTGACAGAGCTATTAAAAATGGGCCTGTCACCCACCAAATCAAAACCAAGTCAACCTCTGGCTTGGACTATGGACTGTCAGAAAGCTTTTGAGACCTTAAAATGCCTCTTCACAGCTGAGCCCATGCTCCAGCACCCAGATGTGACCAAGCCTTTTATTGTCCAAATGGACAACAAGTGATGTAGCGGTGCCAGCCATTTTGCTGCAAAAAGACTCTCAAGGCCGACTGATGTCTTGTGCCATTATGTGTCAAAAAAGCTGACAGACACAGAGCGAAGGTGGGTGGTCTGGGAGAAAGAAGCATTCACTGTATGATGGGCTTTATTGACTTGGAGGCATTTTCTAGGGGCACCAGAGGCCTTTGAGGTATGACCATAAGAACCTTGTGGCTCTAAAGACCCTTAGGAGATTAGCACCCAAACAAGTCCACTGGGCCCAATATTTCATGTGATTCAACTTCAACATTAAATATATCCCCAGAGGGAAAAATATATTGCACACGCTCTGTCCAGAAAACCTGTTTGACAGCCACCGAGAGGAAATAGTACAAGCCTTAATTTCAGAAGCTCAATCGGCAGGCCAAGTGACCACTCGAGCCCAAGCCAACCATTACCCCAAATGCCTGGAAGATAAGCTGACTGCAGAATTGAAAATGGCCCTATTGACTGTTCCTTGGTTCCTGGATCATCAAACCGAATTGACAATGAATGATGGACTAGCTTGGAAAGGGACTAAGCTTTAGGTACCCACAATCCTAAGACTACTGGTACTAAAGTGTTGCCACAATTCCCGCCTGGGAGGCTACTTCAGATTCCTAAAAACCCTACATTTACTGAGAAGACAGTTCTGGTGGCCAGAAATGAAACCTGATGTTGAGGACTATGTAAAAAGTTGCTCAATTTGTGCCACAGTGAAACACAGAACTGGAAAAAACCCTGGCCTCCTGCAACAAGTTGCTCAATCAACCAAACCTTGAGTAGAAATTGCAATGGACTTTATTGTTGCATTATCTAAGTGGAGGGAATAAAATTGTTTGGACTATAATTGACTTATTCTCTAAACAGGCCCATTTTATAGCTAATGACTTTCATCTGTGAAAAAACTTGCAAAGCTGTTTATGAAACATATCTACAGACTACATGGAGTACCTCATAGAATAATATCAGACAAAGGGGTACAATTTACCACCAAATTTTGGAGAGAATTTGTGAAATCCATTGCTTCCTCTCAAGGGTTATCCTCAGCTTTCCATCCTGCTTGTAACAGAGCAGTGGAGAGGGATAATGCCATGATGGAACAATACATTAGATGCTATGTAAATTATCAAGAAGAAAATTGGGCTGAGTTATTATCTTTTGCAGAGGTTGCTTACAATAATGCAGTACATAGCAGCACAGGATTGACTCCATTCCAAATCAACACTGGAATGGATTTTGTCCCAATGCCAGAGTTACCTAGACAACCTCCCTCATCCATGTCCCTAACAGAATGGATGAACTCATTAAAGAAAGGGTGGGAAGATACAAAAAAAGCTTTGACTGAAAGTGCAAAAAAGTATAAAAAAC
Source organism: Laticauda colubrina (assembly GCA_015471245.1). Classification (NCBI taxonomy): domain Eukaryota; kingdom Metazoa; phylum Chordata; class Lepidosauria; order Squamata; family Elapidae; genus Laticauda; species Laticauda colubrina. The sequence goes on along the minus strand of BLBF01000020.1, from coordinate 24,568,840 downwards.
AGGTGGATAAACATAGATCCCTTCAACCACCTTTTAAAGTAGGGGACGCTTTTAAAGTAGGCAGCTGGGTCCAAAATTCTTGGGTCTGTTCCCAATTTCAAAGATGATCAATTCAGTCACTGTCCAATTAAGTCTTCTTCGACTATTGGGGAAAATTCATCCAGTGTTCCATTGTAGTTTATTAAAACCAGCTACTACATCAATGATAAGACCATTGCCAATTACTCCCCTGAATCGCTAATGGTACAGGGAGAAACACATTATGAAATTCAAAAAATTCTCGATTCTAGATTACACCGTGGCCGATTGCAATATTTGGTCTTATGGAAAGGATTCCCCCTCTCAGATGCTAGTTGGGTAAAGAGTTGGGATGTTTATGCTGATCATTTGGTTAACCAATTCCATGAGGATTTTCCCCACAAACTGAAAGGTCCTCGTGGAGGGGGAAGAGGGTTAAGGACAATGTATCAACCCCTGTATCTGTTTTTTTTCCTTTTCTTTTAGGAAGAGGAGTTTTTGGGAGGGGGGGGACACCTGTCAGCTTTGAAATTCAGCTGCCACATTTTATTAAAAGAGGGTTGGAGGAATTGAACAATTCAAGGTTATTCTATATGTTGTATTAAGAAATTCCAGTTGCAGTTAATTGGTTCTCGTGATTTATGGAGTTTAGAAATGGGAGGAGAGAAGGGAGGAGAGAAGGTGAATTCTGTGTAATGCAGGAAAATAATTTCACTTTGGGAAATTGCTTTAGACATACCAGATCTGTTTTAAATAAATCAATTGGAGAGTAATATCTCGGATTGATTGATATCATGAATACTTTCTGGATGCCTTACAATATGTTTGGTTTCTTTTTTTAAGATTAAAGATTGAAAATAGACACACACACACACACACACACACAAATATTATATTTCACATTATGGATGTGTGGATGGATGGATGGATAGATAGATAATCTCTGGAAAAATGTTTGTTATTCCTTTACCCTCCTATTTTCTTCTATCGTATTCCATTTCTGCTTCTTTGTTAATTATTATTTCCCAAAGAGGCATTAATGGGATTGTTATTTTTAACGTATAGTAAATTGTGAATTACATTCATCTCAGATACTTGGAAACTCTTGGGACCAAGTGGACACTTTTACTCAGTATGGCAACCCAAACTATTATCATACTTAGAGAGAATTCTCAAACTCCTAAAAAAGGAGAAGGATACTGTAGAGTTTATAAATAGAATATAAGGCAGTTGCTACTATTTCAAGCTTTGTGGCTGTGAGGTATGGTTATCAGCCACATGACTTGAAATTTCTATTTAGCATTATAATAAGTCCTAGAAAATTAAGTTCACTCAAACTTTTCCTAACTTTGAATTTTTTTTTTTAATGAAGCTTGGTGAAAACCGTCAAAAGATGCTGTAATATGCTTTCACTGATACAGCTTTCAGGTTCAAAGATTCTGAGAGTTTGGAAAAAGAGGGCTAATCTGCTGTCAGGAGGAAGAGAATGAAGAATGGGCAGAACTAAATTTCATAATTTGTTCTGTCTCTATATCATAAGTCCTATTACACGATAATTGTAACTCATATGTGATCTAATCAGTTAGCTTTTCACAGCAATTCAACTTTGTATTTGGAACTTTCTACTGATGGGTGTTATATGTGTATTGATGAAATTTTACTTATTCCATGACAATTGTTTGGTTAGGTGATCCTAGCTTGGAGAAAGGATGTGTGTAGTTTTCTACCACCTAAATGAATTTTCCATGCTGGTTGGAGAATTCTGAGAGTTGAAGTCCATAAGTCTGCCAAATTTGGAGACCTAGGCCTAGGACACTCTATGGCCAGTAGAAAACCAAACATGGCAAGGGATGCTGACCCTGCGCTGCTCCAGATCATATGACATTTTAATCAGTAGACCTGTAGCCCATATTTTACCTCAATCTGAGCTGAATGTACACTATATCTAAGCTCTTTGCTACAATTACATCTATTACAGCAAATATATGTCACATTTATTTCATATAAAACAGGCTGAATAATAATATCCAAACCTTTAACTGTCTGAATAATTATTTCTTTTCATTATATAACTTTAGGACTCACACTTGTCCTCATCATTTAATAGATTCATGTGGATCTATACGGCTCATACCATAGCAAAACTCAAGAAATTGATGGCAAGCCATAGATTTTAGAGATTTCTGTCTATGGATTTAGTTATGTTAATTATGAGAGAGGTTGCTATGTGTTTCCCATCCACTTGCTGGTCATTTGCAGCTTCTCCAAGTTGAAAGAGTTTTTGTTCCCCCTCTCGCTCCCAGAGTCTCAATTATAGGAAAGAGAAAGAGAGATAAAAGATTCTGGGTAGATAGATGGGAGCCCTGAAGAATGACCTTTCTTTTGTTAGAAAAAATGTATACACCCAATAATGATAAATTCTTTTATTTTCCTTCCACCTTTTGTTCAACATGTCACTGGACTCTATGACACATTCTCCTTCATTATCCATTATCTATTCTGATTCTTTCTATAACATATAGTTTCTTTTATGTTTCTTATGCTTCTGAAGATACCCAACATTTCTTCGGGTCATGACTCCACTTTCTTTCCTGCCATTTAACCTAACAAATAAATCTCAATCAAAAAGAGACGTAAATACATAGGAGACAAAAATAAAACAAATAACACTAGCAAGTCTTGATTCACATCACACTGGAAATTTACTAGTGAAATGATATAGTGATTTTAATCACCTACATTAAATATGCAAAGTGTTTTCTTTTAGATGGGACTTTACATCTAGGGATATATACAGTTGCTGTTCCGCATCAGAAGAATTCATGAAAAATGTTTCTTAAATAGAACATGAACAAACAAGCACTAAATTGCACTGCAGTGAAAAGCTTTTCATTGTGAAATTATAATATTAATTTAATGTCCCTGCTCTTAACAGCTTGCATTAAAACTATTCCTGTTACATTCGTTTTTGAAAGAAAATGCTTATACATCTTCTAACATTAAATAGTTCAGTGGAGAAAACTGTGCAAAGATCAATTCCTCATTTGCTATATTTTTCCATTATCCTGAAAAAAATACTAATTGCGTGTTGCTTGCAAAGTAAAGTCCCATAACTGCTCTTTGCATATCTTTTCCAGATAAAACCACATCTCTTACGGCTATCCAAATGAGGTAAAAAAAAATATCATTCCCAGAGCAAACATAGCCTCATCTATGTTCAGTACATTTACCAAATGAAATGGTGTCATCATATCACCTGACTATATTGAATGGAGTATATTCAATACATCCGTAATTTTCTTTCAAGAATTAAAATAGAAATATAGACACAAATAAATAAATACCTCTTGGCATCAGTTTTCATTAAATTGCCAGTCCTCATTCGCATCTGAGTTTCCCTACTTTCTTATTTCATGGATATTTGGGGCTTGTCTCATTAAAGTCAAACATTCATGAATAGAAACAGTTATTCTCAAATCAGGCTTGAAATGTCACTGCACTTTTACTTTTATGAGCTGTGTCTACCTAGTGATGATGATCTTGTTCATTACTCCTCTGCCTGGACTGCCAGAGAGCTATCTTTAGTAGATGATTGCACCCGGATTACAAATTTTTATTCTTTTATGTCTGACTTTCTGGGTTGTGCAGACATTTGGAAACTGTTAATGTTGGATTTTGGTCACAGGATGTGGAGAATTCAGACTGCATATTTAGGTATAAGGAAGAAATGTGAATATGGAGGGCATTCAGATTAAACACAGCACATTTTCATGTCCCAATTGTTTAGGACTATTTTTCCTTGATGGATGAAAATATTGGGGAAAGCAGAGTTTTATTTTGCATCCATGATAGAACTGTACATTTATTAGGATTTGTACCATGGTAGTTTTGAAATTTATTTTTTAAGATAATTTTTATTAAAAGATTTAACATATGTAATAAGAAATATACTCAAAGAAAAATATATAGTAAAAGTGAAAAGAAAAAAGAAGGGACAAAAAGGGAACAAAAAGTAAAAGAACAGAAAACATCAAGACATGTACATGAAGTTGCTCCTGATTTTTCCTTCAGGAAGTTATACATACATTCAGAATCTCTCTTTCCATCAAGAGTGATGCAGATCATCAAAGCAGCTTCTCTCTCCCACATCAAGGAATCTTTTTTGTCATCTTTCTGACAGTGACAAATTCTTCCACCTTAAAACATCCTTCTTAAATTCATTCTATGTTTTATAATAATTATTTTGAAATAACATGCAATGCATGTTTGTTACAATGATGCCTTTTCTCAATCTTGTGTCAGAAATGCAGAAACTAGAATTTCTCAATCTTAAAACCAGTTTTCTCCATCAGTTCTATTTGATCCACTATTGTCTTTTTTTTGTTTTTACTAATATCTCTGTTATCTTATTATTGATCTTAAACCTATTGGAACATCAAAGTCCTTTAATTTTTCCATTAATGTTTCTACTGCCTTTAACAGGTCGTCCAAAACTAGTACCAGGTACCAAAAGCAAATATGCTAAATGTATAAGTTTAATTTAATTTTTACTCCCATGATTCTCTTGTTGCATCTTACATTTCTATTCAGTACCTGAAGAACTACAAGGAACAAGAGAGATAACAACAGGCATCCTTATCCCTTTGTTGAATCTCAGAGGTAATCCTCCCGTAACAATTATTAATGCTTTCTCTGATATGTAAATTGATCTTACCCACTTAATACAATTATCTTCAAAATTCAGTAATCTAAACAAGAAAATCCAATTCAAATTACCAAAAGTCTTCTGCCTACAAGAAGATCAACGTAGCTTGCTTTTCATTGTGTTGCTTCAAATACTCCAGAATATCCAATACATTTGTAATATATATCATAACTGTCTGTTAGGTTAAAAATTCACATTGATCTTCACGAATAAAATTATTTTCAACCTTTCAGCCAAAATCATTGTAAACCAATTTATATTCATTATTTGATAAAGATATTGGTCAATAATTTCTTGTTAAAGTCAAGACTTGGTCCTCTTTAGATACTAATACTACACTGGCTTCTTTCCATCTGTCAAGAATCATTCTGTAAAATAAGATTAATTGTTTGTTGTAAAGGTTGTAAAAGTTCATCTTCAAAACATTTATAGTGAGAGGCTGGCAGACCATCTGGACCTGGTGCCATTCCTGTTTTAGTCTTTATAATAGCCATTATATAAAATGGTGACCCAAAAGATTATACTTATTTTTCAGAAAGTCATAGATCTTTTTAAGAGTAGATATGATTTGGATCTCTAAACCTTTGGCTAATGTTCATAAAGGGAAAATATTACCAAGGATTTTCTCAGACCACAACCCAGTAACCTTAATTTTTAAAAGGACAAATGGATCTTTCACACAAAGATTAAATGATATGTTATTGAGGAAGAAAAAAATAGTGAAGGACTGCAAAATGAAGTTAAAATACTTTCTTTTAGTAATCTTAACAAAAGTATGGAAATAGGAACTGCTTAGAATGCCAGAAAAATTTTATAAGAGGACATTTTTATATGTAACAGTAAATTTAAAATGACTTAAAACTTAAAAAAACATATTTGGGTGAGATAAAAAAGAAGGAAGAAGAATTTAAAAAGTTCCCAGTGTTAACAACTATTGCCCACCAAGTAAGCATCTACAGAGGAAATTATTTTTGTTAATAGAGAGAGAGATAGAAATAGATGCATTACGCAGAACAAAGAAATTCTGAATTTGCAATAGGCTGGAAAATAATCAATATATAAATTTGAAATGAGAAAGAAAAGAAAATCACAAAAAGGAAATACTGTAGTAACATACAATGCAAATATATTAAAAATATCTCACCAGTTATTCACTTTATATAAAAAGCCAAGAAATGTCCTTGGAACCTGCACATTTTGAATGCATCTCTAACAATAAGGGAAATTGCTTATTTCTGAAATTTAAAGAAGTCTTCTGGTACTCCCTGGTTCTATGGGACTGTACATTTCAGAAATTCTAATTGTAGGAAATGTAATGCAACTCATCATATAAAGCCCCTGTCACACTGCACCAACGGATGCAAAGAGGATGTAAAATGGACAAAACAGCTTGCCATCCGTTGGTTAACGCAGTGTACTCACTGCCTCCGTTTTGCTTCCTCTCTATCCGTCCAGCATCCGTCTATTGACATTTCATCTGCTCAGAAAGTTTTGAGCTGCCCAAAACTTTTGCGTGGAAAATGTATCCAATTTGTCAGTTATGCATCCGCTACGCATCCGCTAAGCAAACGTTACGCATCCGTTACGCATCCGCTATATCCGCTAGGCATCCGCTGCACATCCGCACAACTCGCATCCGCTCAGACGCAGGGAGAAAGTGGAACGGATGCAGAACGGATACAGAATGGATACAGCATGGAAACAAAGCATTTAAAACGGAAAAAATGTTCACAGAGGGGACCTATCTCGGATATTAGGGATGTCTAGAGGATGCCTAGAGGATGCAAAGGGACACCTATACTGCCTTTAAAAAGGGGGAGCAACACATCTGGATCTCACTTTCAGAACAGCAGCCATGCGGTGCAGACCTCTGCAGCCTTCATCTGCCTCTTGCTCTTCCACAGCATCCAGTCATGTCCACCGTGGATCGTAACACGGTCTTTTTGCCAGCCACCATCCTTCTGCAACAGTGCGAAGCCATCTACAGGCTCTGTGAACTCTACTGCGGGAAGAAAAAGAGGCGGCCAAGAAGCGTCTGGGTATGAAGATGGTTTGCTAGAAGAGCAGAGGACAGACTGTACAACAAGCTGATGGTGGAGCTCAGGAGCGAAGACAATCGGGCATTCCAGAATGTCATGAGGATGCCTCCAGCCATGTTTGACGAAGTTGTGCAGCGCCTGACACCAAGGTTGACCAAGAAAAACACCAACTTCTGGCCCAGCCTGGAACCTGGGCTCAAGGTGGCACTCACTCTGTGCCACCTGGCCTCAGGGACCACCTACAGGAGCATGCAGTACGGCTGGAGGGTGCCACCCAACACCATCAGCATTTTGGTCAGAGAAGTGGTGCAGGCCATCCTCGAAGAATACAAGGAGGAGCTCCTCCAGTGCCCCTCCACTGAAGAAGGATGGAAGAAAGTTGCAGAGCAGTGTTATCAGAAGTGGAACTTCCCCCACACCGTTGGAGCCATAGATGGCAAGCACGTGGCCTGCAAAGCACCACCCAAGTCGGGCTCCACTTATTTCAACTACAAGGGCTTCTTCAGCATCATCCTCTTCGCCATGGTCGATACTGACTACAAGTTCATGTACATCGATGCTTCAGGCAGCGGCTCATCTTCAGATGCCCAGGTATACAACGCCAGTCACCTCAAGGAGGAGTTGGAACGCAACCTCATCGTGGGCTTCCCAGATCCAGAACCCCTGCCCAACGACACACAAGATGTGCCCTACTTCATCATGGGGGATGACGCCTTCTCCCTCACAACCTACCTCATGAAGCCCTACACCTCCAAATACCTCACCCGTGAAGAAAGGATCTTCAACTACAGGCTGTCCAGGACAAGGCGGCTGGTGGAGAATGCCTTTGGCATCCTGGCCAACAGGTTCCAGGTACTTCTCACCACCATGCAGCATCACCCACAGAGCATGAGGAGGATCATGGAAGCTTGCTGCATCCTGCACAATCTCATGCGCACCCGCTACCCAGTCTTGCAGAACAGGCTCGTGGACCTCCAACAAGGCAATGGGGACATGGAGCCTGGGGAATGGAGGCAAGGGCAAAACCTGATAGACACTCAGAGTGTGCAAGGCCCCAACAGATCCTCACGTGAAGGGAAGAAGCAGCGCAACCTCCTGAAACACTGGTGCAACTCCCCAGCTGGAGCAGTGGAGTGGCAAGACAGGATGATAGATGATTAATGGATTCTTCCTTCAGCCTGTCTCATCACACTGATGAGTTTGGGCCATGTATGTTGAGTGGCCCTACAATGAACAGGGCATTTAATAAAGAGTTGTGTTTATGTTGACATGTGTGGATGATTGATTATATTGTTATTGATAATAAAGGGCCATAGGTGTGGCATCTGGGAGGGTGGACCATACAGTCCCACTATGCTTGCACTGGATGTTTATCTATCCCACAGCTATTACCCATCCTAAAGGTATCCCTGCCCATCCCACTGCTATCTTAACCCATCCCACAAGCATGCAAAGGCTTAAACCATTTCTAAAAGTTTCCACCAAGACTTTATAAAAAAAAGGAAATGAAGCAAGTGTGTGAATCAAAAATAGACTTCATTAACAACAAGCTATAAGACAAAAATGAGTCTCTGGCACTCCTCTTGGTCGCTCAGTCTCAGAGGTGAAAGGTGCAGGTGCTGTGGAAGTGGCTGGTGCTGGAGTGCTTGTCATCAGCTCCTCCAGAAGCAGAAGCAGCAGAAGCCCCAGCCCCAGAAGAGTGAGCCCGTGCTGCAGAAGCCCCAGCAGAACCAGAGTGAGGGCCAGGGGGTGGGATGGTAGCCCTGTCCCTCTTGCAAGGGCTGGCAGCCGATGGCTGAGGCTTGCTGTGCTTCAGCATGGTTGTGGGGTTGCTGGCTGGCAGGGAGGCTGGCAGGAACCAAGGCTGGCAGGGAGGCAGGCACCAAGGCTGGCAGGCTGGCAGGGAGGCAGGCAGGCAGGTAGGCAGGCACCAAGTCTGGCAGGAAGGCTTGCACCAAGGCTGGCAGGAATGCTGGCAGGGAGACAGGCACTAAGGCTGGCAGAAAGGCTGGCAGGGAGGCAGGCACCAAGGCTGGCAGGCAGGCATGAACCAAGGCTGGCATGCAGGCAGGCAGGCACCAAGGCTGGCAGGCAGGCAGGCAGGCACCAAGGCTGGCAGGCAGGCAGACAGCAAGGCTGGCAGGGAGGCTGGCAGGCTGGCAGACAGCAAGGCTGGCAGGGAGGCTAGCAGCAAGACTGGCAGCAAGGCTGGCAGCAAGAATTGCAGGCAGACATGCAGGCAGACATGCAGGCAGGACAGGCAAGGCAGTTGATGTGTCTGGAAGCAGGTCTTTCCTCTGAATGGAGACCTGCTTCCAAGCTGCTTCCATTATATCCACGGGGCTGACGCAATGCATCCTCCCCACATGCGCAATTAATGCTTGGCATCTGCTAGGCTTCCGCTGTGCATCCGCTGTGCATCCGCTGTGCATCCGCTTCATCCACTGTGCATCCGCTGTGCATCCGCTGTGCATCCGCTGTGCATCCGCTGTGCATCCGTTGTATCCGTTCCGCGTCCGCTTTGCTGAGGTCCCCCGGAAGCCTAGCGGATGTGCCATCCACTCCCATTCGCTTCCATCCGCTGGGCTTCCTTTCCGCATCCGCTTTCCATCCACCCTGCGTCCTCCCCCCGTCTGTGTTATCCGCTCTGGTTATGCAAATTTTTGCCCCTTTTGAGAGCAGATAACAACAGATGGAACATTTTGCTCGTCCGTTGTGTCCGTTTTGCATCCATTGGGCAGTGTGACAGGGCCTTAAGCAACAGACTGAGAAAGCAACATAACTGTTTCTGTTGCAGTTCCTATGAAAGGCAAACTATGTACTTATTGTACTTTGAAATGTGAATAATAGTTTTCCTTTGATGTGAATTTACATCATACTGCTTTCTCGCAATACCCAAAAGATGTAGAAATACTCATGTATTTTTTTTTTTCATAATTTTTTTGCAGTTAGTGAAGATTTCAGAAATACCTGCTGGAAAATAATTTTTAGAGAAATACTGAAAATATCACATATTTTGACAATTATTTGTAGCAATATTCAAAAGCACCTACATTTTTAATGGCGGTTTCAGAACTAATGGTTTCGGAAAATTGCCTTTGTTATTGACTTTCTATTAAGACATCAGAATAAATTAGTAATTTTCTTAACACTGTCTCAGGATCATCTCAGTCCTATTAACCTTTCTCTCAACTGGCTTTATTTTTTTCTCAGATACCTTTTTGTCATACATTCTTGATTTTGAATAATACTGCATATTTTATTTATATTTTATTAAATAGTTTTAATTCTTATTAAAGTTTGAATTAGTGTTTTTGTTCTTTTTAAAGCTTGTAAGAAAAATTATCTTAATACACACATACACAAACACAACATACACAATTGTCTGTCTATCTATCTATCTATCTATCTATCTATCTATCTATCTATCTATCTATCTATCTATCTATCTATCTACCTCCCTACCTCCCTACCTACCAAATCTTCTATCTATCATCTTTTTTTTTCTTTCTATTATCTATCATGTATTATATTGTTTATTTAAAAAAAACACATCAGATTTGAGTTGCTTCAAAATTTTAATAGCCCTCATTTTTTTTTGGTTCCTTAGATAATTTGGTCAGTTTGAAAGTGTTTTCTTTTAAAAAGCCCCATGTCTCTTAATTAACTTTATTTGCTTGTCTGACTTTGTCATACATATAGTACCTATGAATAAACACTGAATCCTTTGATGCTTACTTCTGAATAAACATGGAATTAGGAAGCTGAATATCTAGCAGCATTAATATTGCAAAGCAGAAGTCTATTTTTGCTTTTTAGTACTTCATTTTCCCTCTAGTCAAATTATTGTTTAGTCCTTAATAAAAAATGCTTTTCTTTATGCATTCTTGGTGTGATGTAGTTCCTTTAAGCAAAAATTAAAACGCTGCATTTGAAACTTATTGATATAATGTCTTTAGATAAAGATAGAATGGTAGATAGAAGATATAATTCTATATTGGCCAACTGTGATTGGACACACAAGGAATTTGTCGGTGGAAATGCTCTCAGTGTACATAAAAGAAAAGATACATTCATCAAGAGTCAAGAATCATAAAGGACAACACATAATGATAGTCATAGGGTATAAAAAGCAATCAAATCATAATAGGAAACAGTCAATATAAATCATAAGGACACAAGCAACAAAGTTACAGTCATATAGTCACAAGTGGGAGACGATGGGTGACAAGGAGTCATGAGAAGGTTAATAGTAATAGTGCAGATTTTGTAAATAGTTGAACAGTGTTGAGGGAATTATTTGTTTAGCAGAGTGAAAAAACTGTTCTTGTGTCTAGTTGTTCTGGTGTGCAGTGCTCTATAGCATTGTTTTGAGGAAAGGAGTTGAAACAGTTTGTGTCCAGGATGTGAGGGGTCTGTAAATATTTTCACGACCCTCTTTTTGACTCGTGCAGTATACATGTCCTCAATTGAAGACAGGTTGGTAGCAATTGTTTTTTCTGCAGTCCTACTTATCCTTTGAAGTCTGTGTCCGTCCTATTGGGTTGCAGAAGCAAACCAGACAGTTATAGAGGTGCAGATGACAGACTCAATAATTCCTCTGTAGAACTGTATCAGCAGCTCCTTGGGCAGTTTGAGTTTTCTCAGTTGGCGCAGAAAGAACATTCTTTGTTGTGCTTTTTTGATGACATTTTTGATGTTAAGTGTCCATTTTAGATCATGTGATATAATAGACCCTAGAAATGTGAAGGTATCTACTGTTGAAACTGTGTTGTCTAGTATTGTAAGAGGTGGTAGTATGGAAGGGTTTCTTCTAAAGTCTACCATCCTATTTTGAGGGTATTCAGTTCCAAATTGTTCTGGTTACACCACGAGGCAAGTTGTACAACCTCCTGTCTGTATGTGGATTCGTAGTCTCAAATGCAACCAATCACTGTTGTGTCATCAGAAAACTTCAGTATTTTAACAGATGGATCATTTGAGATCAGTCATTGGTATACAGGGAGAAGAGAAGTGGAGAAAGCCACAGCCTTGGGGGGGGGGGGGCTGTGCTAATTGTACAGGTATCATAGGTGATTCTGCCTAGCTTCACCTGCTGCTTCCCATCTGTTAGGAAGCTAGATCCACTTACAAGTGTGTTCAGGTACCGCTAGTTGGTTTTAAGGTATTGAATGCTGAACTGAAGTCTACAAAGAAGACCCTTGCGTAGGTATTTGGAGATTCAAGATATTGTAGGATATAATGCAGAGCCATGTTAAAAGCATCATCTGTCGATCTATTTGCTTGGTATACAAACTGCATGGGATCTAACAGCAGATTTGTGATGGTTTTCAGGTGGGACAGGACTAGCTTTTTAAAGATTTTCATAACTACAGGTGTTAGAGCAACTGGTCTGTAGTCATTCAGTACCTTGATGAAGGGCTTCTTTGGCACTGGGATGATAGAGTATTTGAAGCAAGAAGGAACATAGGAGATTTCTAGTGATCTATTGAAGATTCGGGTGAAGATTTGGGCCAATTGTGAGCCAACAGACTTTTAAGCAAGAAGGAGTTTCCTTCTCTGGCCCTGATGCTTTTCCTGGCTTCTGTCTGTGTAATAGATCTTGCACTTCTTTTACTGTGATCACCAGAGGTTGTGAGCCCAATGGATTGGGGCAGTTGTAGGAGACATAGCTGTTGTTTGTATGTTTGAGATGGGGGTTGTGGAGACAGGTGAGTGTAGTTTCCTTTCAAACCTGCAGTAAAACACATTCAGATCATCTTCTAGTTGTTGATTTTTTTACAATCTTTTCAAATGTGATTTTAGCTTTACTATGCATAAGAAATAAATTATGATTCAGATTTAAAGAATTTCTGGGTTTTCAAACATATATACGACACAATAACTAAGGACAAAATATTAAGGCAAATGTATAGTACAAGTGAACCTAAAAATTAGAAGGCAATATAATGAAAAAACAAATAAAAAATAACTGAAATAATTTTAAAATTGGTTGTTGATAGTATAAATTGTGTCAAACCAATGTAAAATGGAATTATATCATATCTTAGAATACTGTGTAAATGAATCAAAAGACTGTTATTTATTGATATATTACTTGATCTGCTTTGGTTTCAGAAAATGTCATAATCAATCAAGAGTCACCGAAACAATCTAAAGGCCCTGTCACACTGCCCAACGGATGCAAAATGTTAGTAAAAAGGACACAACGGACGAGCAAAATGTTCCATCCGTTGTTATCCGCTCTCAAAAGGGGTGAAAATTTGCATAACCAGAGCAGATAACATGGAAAGGAATGGACGCAGGGAGGATGCAGAGCTGATGGAAAGCAGATGTGGAACGGAAGCCCAGCTGTTGGAAGTGGATGGGAGTGGATGGCACATCCGCTAGGCTTCCGGGGGACCTCAGCAAAGCGGACGCGGAACAAATACAGCGGATGCCGAGCGGATGAAGCGGATGCAGAGTGGAAGCCTAGCGGATGCACAGCGGATGAAGCGGATGCAGAGTGGAAGCCTAGCAGATGCACAGCGGAAGCCGAACAGATGCTGAGCGTTAATTGCGCATGCTGGGGCGATGCATTGAATAAGCCCCGCAGATATAAAGGGAAGCAGTTCCCAATCAGGTCACCATTTGGAGGAAAGACCTGCTGCTGGATGGACTGACTGCCTTGCCTGCCCGGACTGCATGCCTGCCTGCAAGCCATGCTGCAAGCCTTGCTGCCAGCCTTCCTGCCAGCCTGCCTCCCAGCCTCCTGGCCAGCCTCCCTGCCAGCCTTGCTCTCTGCCTGCCTGTCAGGCTTGCTGCCAACATGCCTTCCAGCCTCCCTGCCAGCCAGTCTGCCTGCCAGCCTTGGTGCCTGCCTGCCTTCCTGCCTGCCTGCCTGCCAGCCTTCCTGCCAGCCTTCCTGCCAGGCTTCCTGCCAGGGTTCCTGCCAGGCTTCCTGCCAGGCTTCCTGCCAGGCTTCCTGCCAGCCTTGGTGCCTGCCAGCCTCCCTGCCAGCCTCCCTGCAAGCCAGCAATCCCACAACCATGGGGAAGAAGCGAAAGGCTCAGCAACCTGCCGCCATCCCTGGCAAGAGGGACAGGGCCATCCTCCCGCCCCCTGTCCCTGACTCTGCTTCTGCTGGGGCTTCTGCTGCTCGGGCTCGCTCTTCTGGTGCTGGAGCTTCTGCTGAAGCTGCTCCTGGCGGTGGTGCTTCTGCTGGTTCTTACTCTGCTGAAGCTGCTCCTGGCGGTGGTGCTTCTGCTGGTGCTTACTCTGCTGAAGCTGCTCCTAGTTTTGCTCATCCTGCTCGTGCTCCTGGACTTTCTCATATTGCTCGTACTGCTCTTGCTCCTGGTCTTGCTCGTCTTGCTCGTCCTGCTCGTGCTCCTGGTCCTACTCGTGCTCCTGGTCTTGCTGGCGCTGCTGGCACTGCTGGTGCTTACTCTGCTTCACAACCCTCCAGATCCAGAGGAACCTGCTCCCACCCAGTCCAGGTCTGCTCCTCCACCCCAGCTGATGTCCCTCCCATTCCAAGGCTTCCCACAGCCCCTCACCTACGATGGCTATGGCTACCAGGACATCCAGCAGCACAGGCAGTAGCCCTTCCCAGTCCAGGCAAAGAGTCATCAGGCGACACCGTTGCCATCGGTTCCACTGATGCCACCGATGCCACCCACGCCAATGATGCCACTGATGACAGCGATGCCAACCATGCCACTGATGCCACCAATGCCAGTCCTCACCCAGCTGCAGACCAGACAGCCCCACTACACTGCTCCTTCCTCTACCCCATAGCCAAGCCCGGCCTCAATACATCTGTCCTCGGTACTGGGGCTGACACCACATGGCATGGAGGAAGAAGCTCTCAACATCACGGGGCTGAGCCAGCTGTCCGAGAGCTTCCTCAACACACCGTCACCTGTTGTCCTCTCGGGGCCAGGCACCCCAATGGTGCTTCAGACCAGCACTCCAGCACCAGCCACCTCCACAGCACCTGGACCCTTCACCCCTGAGACTGGGCACACCTCCGAGTGACCAAGAGGAGTGCCAGAGACTGGCTGGCTGGCTACCTGTGGACTTTATTTGGACTCTTGACTTGGGTCATTTTTCTTTTATACCTTGTTGTAGATAAAGTCTATCTTTAATTCACACACTTGCTTCATTTCTTTTTTTTAATAAAATCTTGGTGGAAACTTTTAGAAATGGTTTAAGCATTTGCATGCTTGTGGGATGGGTTAAGATAGCAGTGGGGTGGGCAGGGATACCTGTAGAATGAGCAGGGATACCTTTGGGGTGGGTAATGGCTGTGGGATAGATAAACCTCCAGTGCAAGCATAGTGGGACTCTATGGTCCACCCTTCCAGGTGCCACACCTATGGCCCTTCATTATCAACACTGATGTAATCATTGATCCAAACATGTCAACATAAACACAACTCTTTATTAAATGCCCTGTTCATTGTAGGCCCACCCAACAAACATGGCCCAATCTCATCTGTGTGATGAGACAGGCTAAAGGAAGCATCCATTAAGCATCTATCATCCTGTCTTGCCACTCCACCTGGGGAGTGCCACTCCACCTGCCACTCCAGCTGGGGAGTTGCACCAGTGTTTCAGGAGGTTGCACTGCTTCTTCCCTTCATGTCAAGCTCTGTTGGGGCCTTGTACATCCACAGTGTCTATCAGGTTTTGCCCTTGCCTCCATTCCCCAGGCTCCATGTACCCATTGCCTTGTTGGAGGTCCACGAGCCTGTTGTGCAAGACTGGGTAGCAGGTGTGCATGAGATTGTTCAGGATGCAGCAAGCTTCCACGATCCTCCTCATTGTCTCTGGGCGATGCTGCATGGTGGTGAGAAGTACCTGGAACCTGTTGGCCAGGATGCCAAAGGCGTTCTCCACCACCCGCCTTGCCCTGGACAGCCTGTAGTTGAAGATCCTCTCTTCACAGGTGAGGAGTCTGGAGGTGTAGGGCTTCATGAGGTAGGTTCTGAGGGAGAAGGCGTCATCCCCCACGATGAAGTAGGGCACATCTTGTGTGTCATTGGGCAGGGGGTCTGGATCTGGGAAGCCCACGATGAGGTTGCGTTCTAGCCCCTCCTTGAGGTGACTGGCGTTGTATACCTGGGCATCTGAAAATGAGCCATTGTCTGAAGCATCGATGTACATGAACTTGTAGTCAGCATCGACCATGGCGAAGAGGATGATGCTGAAGAAGCCCTTGTAGTTGAAATAAGTGGACCCCGACTTGGGTGGCGCTTTGAGGCCACGTGCTTGCCATCTATGGCTCCAACGGTGTGGGGGAAGTTCTACTTCTGATACCACTGCTCTGCAACTTTCTTCCATCCTTCTTCAGTGGAGGGGCACTGGATGAGCTCCTCCATGTATTCTTCGATGATGGCTTGCACCATTTCTCTGACCACTATGCTGATGGTGTTGTGTGGCACCCTCCAGCCGTACTGTATGCTCCTGTAGGTGGTCCCTGAGGCCAGGTGGCTCAGAGTCAGTGCCACCTTGATCCCAGGTTCCAGGCTGGGCCAGAAGTTGGTGTTTGCCTTCGTCAACCTGGGTGTCAGCCGCTGCACTACTTCGTCAAACATGGCTGGAGGCATCCTCATGACGTTCTGGAATGCACAAGTGTCTTTGTTCCTGAGCTCCACCATCAGCTTGTTGTACAGTCCGTACTCTGCTTTTCTCCCGATCCATCTTTGGACCCAGACGCTTCTTGGCCGCCTCTTTTTCTTCCCGTAGTAGAGTTCACAGTGCTTGTAGATGGCTTCGCACTGTTGCAGAAGGATGGTGGCTGCCAAAAGGACTGTGTTACGATCCATGGTGGACATGACTGGATGCTGTGGAAGAGGAAGAGTCAGATGAAGGCTTCAGAGGTCTGCACAGCTGGGCTGCTGGTCTGAAAGTGAGATCCAGATGAGTTGCTCCTCCTTTTTATAGGCAGTATAGGTTTTCCCCTAGGTGTCCCTTTGCATCCTCTAGGCATCCTCTAGACATCCTCTAGACATCCTTAATATCCGAGATAGGTCCCCTCTGTGAACGTTTTTTCCATTTTAAATGCTTTGTTTCCATGCTGCATCCGCTAGGCATCCATTCTGCATCTGTTCTGTGTCTGTTCTGTTTCCTCCCTGCATCCAAGCAGATGCGAGTTGCGCAGATGCGGAACGGATGCCTAGAGTATATAGCAGATGCATAACGGATGCAGAACGGATGCCTAGCGGATGCCTAGCGAATGCAAAATGGACGAATTGGATACATTTTCCGCTCAAAAGTTTTGAGCAGCTCAAAACTTTCTGAGTGGATGAAACATCAATAAACGGATGCTGGACGGATGGAGAGGAAGCAAAACGGAGGCAGTTAGTACAGAACGAATACATCGCGTTAACCAACGGATGGCAAGCTTTTTTTTCCGTTTTACATCCTCTTTCCATCCGTTGGTGCAGTGTGACAGGGGCTTAAAGAACAGTATATTTTATACTTTTGCTTATTCTCTTTTAATGTTCCTCTTGCTATCTGTGATATTGACATTGATATCTCTCAATGAGTTTTCTAATTTTTATATTACTGTTTTTTTCCTTATCGATTTTTATTACCTGGTCTTTCTTAAGCTGTGTTTTTTTTTAAGCTGAACTGGCCTTTCCCACTGAATGAGGTCATACAGGTTATTTTGATACGTGCAGTGCAATCCTATGTTTATTTACTCATAGGATAATCCTATTAAATAAAAGAAGGCCTACATGTAGGTTACTGTGGACAAGTCTCAGAATATGTCTCACTAAACTCTGTAGGACTTCTGAACAGATAAAGTTTAGGATTCTTAATTATTAATTAAGATTCTTAATTATTAATTATTATCAACTTTTGACAGCTATCTGGTTGCATACAGTGTTTTATCCGTTTGATGAAAAAAAAATGAAATGGAACACCCATGCACATTTTGATGCCCCTTACAGAGTTTTTAATAATTAAATGTTTTCATTTTTCATCAGAAAAAGGTCAAATAAAGAAACAAAGAAGAAGATAATAAAGGAGATAGTCTTCCATAGACACCATTGCATATAGCTGTAATTGCTTCCAGATATTAATAACTTTAGGCATGGCCACGAAAACTTCATGAAGATCCTCACTGTACAGAGATCCTGTAATATAGATTTCTTCATTAAAATCCCTTGGCTGAAGTTATAATCTGATCACTGTGAGGGTAACATAACACAAATCATGTTCTGATGAGCTCATGGGTCAGAATTTGGCAAGCAACTCCCTTCCTTCCCCACATTTTACTTTATAAAGAAGTTAACTGTCTTTTTCATAAAATATTGAATCAGAAGCTAACAATCAATTTAAGAGCAAATAATATGTATGCAATTCCAATGTTCTATGCTCTTTCTTTGAAACATTAAAAACAGATAGCAGAACACATCCAGCAAAGATAAGGGGATGTATGCAAAGAACCTATACAAGATTAAATATCAATCAGTCAATCAATTATCAATCAATCAGAATAGAACTGGAAGGGACCTGGGAAATATTTTAGTAGTCCAACTCCCTGCTCAAGCAGGAGATCCAGACAAAATACTGTCCAGTCTCTTCTTAAAAACCTCCAGTGATGAAGCACCCACAACTTCTTATGGCAGGCTGTTTTGCTGCTTAATTTTCCTAACCATTAGGAAGTTCTCCTTAATTCCAGGTTTCTTCTCTCATTAATTAGTTTCCATTCATTCTTTCTTATATGCCTTCAGGTGCTTTGGTAAATAAGTTGACCCGCTATTCTTTGTGGCAGCCCCACAAATACTGGAATACTGCTGTCATGTCACCCCTAGTCCTTCTTTTCTCTACATTAACCCAAAGTTCCCAAAGTTCTTCATATATTTTAGTCTGCAAGCCTTTAATCATCTTAGGTGCTCTTCTTTGCACTTTGTCCAAAGTCTCAACATCTTTTTTATAATGTGATGTGATGATGAAAACTGGATGCAGTATTCTAAATGGCCTTACTAAAGCCCCTGTCACACTGCACCAACAGATGGAAAGAGGATGTAAAACGGAGAAAAACACTTGCCATCCGTTGGTTAATGCGATGCTTCCGTTTTGTACTCACTGCATACATTTTGCTTCCTCTTTATCCGTCCAGAAGCCTTCTATTGATGTTTCATCTGCTCAGAGGGTTTTGAGCTGCTCAAAATTTTTGTGCAGAAAATATATCCAATGTGTCCGTTCTGCATCTGCTAGGCATCCGCTAGGCATCCGCTAGGCATCCAATCTGCATCAGTTATGCATCCGCTATATCCGTTAGGCATCCGCAACGCATCCGCGCAACTCGATCCGCCCCAGCTGGAGCAGTAAACGGATGCAGGGAGGAAGCGGAACGGATGCCGAACGGATGCCGAACGGATGCAGAATGGATGAAAGTGGATGCAGCTCGCAAAGAAAGCGTTTAAAATGGAAAAAACATCTGCAGAGGGAACCTATCTCGGATATTAAGGATGTCTAGAGGATGCCTAGAGGATGCAAAAGGACACATAGGGGAAAACATATATTGCCTATAAAAAGGGGGAGGAACTCACCTGGATCTCATTTTCAGACCAGCAGCCCTGCTGTACAGACCTCTGCAGTCTTCATCTGGATCTTGCTCTTCCACAGCATCCAGTCATGTCCACCAAGGATCGTAACAAAGTCCTTTTGGCAGCCACCATCATTCTGCAACATTGCGAAGCCATCTACAGGCTCTCTGAACTCTACTACGGGAAGAAAAGGAGGTGGCCAAAAAGCGTCTGGGTCTGAAGATGGATCAGGAGAAGAGCAGAGTATGGACTGTACAACAAGCTGATGGTGGAGATCAGGAACGAAGACACTCGGGCATTCCAGAACTTCATGAGGATGCCTCCAGCCATGTTTGACTAAGTTGTGCAGCGCCTGACACCCAGGTTGACGAAGCAGAACACCAAATTCCACCCCAGCCTGGACCCTGGGCTCAAGGTGGCACTCACTCTGCACCACCTGGCCTCAGGGACCACCTACAGGAGCATACAGTACGGCTGGAGCGTGCCACACAACACCATCAGCATAGTGGTCAGAGAAGTGGTGCAAGCCATCATTGAAGAATACATGGAGGAGCTCCTGCAGTGCCCCACCACAGAAGAAGGCTGGAAGAAAGTTGCAGAGCAGTGGTATCAGAGGTGGAACTTCCCACACACCGTTGGAGCCATAGATGGCAAGCATGTCGCCTGCAAAGCTCCAGCCAAGTCAGGGTCCACTTATCACAACTACAAGGGCTTCTTCAGCTTCATCCTCTTCGCCATGGTCGATGCTGACTACAAGTTCATGTACATCAATGCTACAGGCAATGGCTCAGCTTTAGATGCCCAGGTATACAATGCCAGTCACCTCAAGGAGGGGCTGGAATACAACCTCATCATGAGCCTCCCAGATCCAGACCCCCTGCCCAACGACACACAAGATGTGCCCTACTTCATCATAGGGGATGACACCTTCTCCCTCAGAACCTACCACATGAAGCACTACACCTCCAGATGCCTCACCCGTGAAGAGAGGATCTTCAACTACAGGCTGTCCAGGGCAAGGCGGGTGGTGGAGAACGCCTTTGGCATCCTGGCCAACACGTTCCAGGTACTTCTCACCACCATGCAGCATCGCCCAGAGACCATGAGGAGGATCGTGGAAGCTTGCTGCATCCTGCACAATCTCATGTGCACCCACTACCCAGTCTTGCAGAACAGGCTCGTGGACCTCCAACAAGGCAATGGGGACATGGAGCCTGGGGAATGGAGGCAAGGGCAAAACCTGATAGACACTGAGGTTGTGCAAGGCCCCAACAGAGCCTCACGTGAAGGGAAGAAGCAGCGCAACCTCCTGAAACATTGGTGCAACTCCCGAGCTGGAGCGGTGGAGTGGCAAGACGGGATGATAGATGATTAATGGATGCTTCCTTTCGCCTGTCTCATCACACGGATGAGATTGGGCCATGTTTGTTGGGTGGCCCTACAATGAACAGGGCATTTAATAAAGAGTTGTGTTTATGTTGATATGTGTGGATCAATGATTAAATTGTTATTGATAATAAAGGGCCATAGGTGTGGCACCTGGGAGGGTGGACCATACAGTCCCACTATGCTTGCACTGGAGGTTTATCTATCCCACAGCTATTACCCATCCCAAAGGTATTCCTGCCCACCCCACTGCTATCTTAACCCATCCCAGAAGCATGCAAAGGCTTAAAACAATTCTAAAAGTTTCCACCAAGACTTTATTTAAAAAAAGAAATGAAGCAAGTGTGTGAATCAAAGATATACTTTATTGAACAACAAGCTGTAAAAGAAAAATGACCCAAGTCAAGTGTCCAAATAAAGTCCGCAGGTAGCCAGCCAGCCAGTCTCTGGCACTCCTCTTGGTCACTCGGAGATGTGCCCAGTCTCAGGGGTTAAGGGTCCAGGTGCTGTGGAGGTGGCTGCTGCTGGATTGCTGGTCTGAAGCACCACTGGGGTGCCTGGCCCCGAGAGGACAACAGGTGACGGTATGTTGAGAAAGCTCTCGGACAGCTGGCTCAGACCCGTGATGTTGAGAGCTCCTTCCTCCATGCCATGGGGTGTCAGCCCCACTACCGAGGACAGATGTACTGAGGCCGGGCTTGGCTGTGGGGTGGAGGAAGGAGCAGTGTAGTGGGGCTGTCTGGTCTGCAGCTGGGTGAGGACTGGCGTTGGTGGCATCGGTGGCGTGGGTGGCATCTGTGTCATGGGTGGAATCATTGGTGTCAGTGGCATCAGTGTCATGGGTGGCATCGGTGGCATCAGTGTCATGGGTGGCATCGGTGGCATCAGTGGAACCGGTGGCAACAGTGTCATCCGATGACTCTGTGCCTGGACTGGGAAGGGCTGCTGCCTGTGCTGCTGGACCTCCTGGTAGCCATAGCCCTGGTAGGTGAGGGCCTGTGGGAAGCCTTGGAATGGGAGTGACATCAACTGGGGTGGAGGAGCAGACCTGGACTGGGTGGGAGCATGTTCCTCTGGATCTGGAGGGTTGTGAAGCAGCTTGGTGATCCGATCCTTCACCACCTGGTACTGGGGTTACTCCATGTCCCTGAGGGTCTGGTTGACATAGGTGAGGAAGGGCTTGCGGTTGGAGGATGAGGAGTTGGTGTGGACCAGCTGAGAGAGGAGATCTATGCTGGTCCGGATGGTGTCCCTGATCTCCAGCAGGACAATGTGGCTCTGCTCCTCCTGCTGTCTGGCTCTCTGCCTTTCTGTGGAGGTGGAGCTGGGAGGTGGTGGATGCGGGTACGGCTGTGGTGGACGCGCAGTCTCCTTTCTCCCACCGCACTAGGGAGTCCTCTACATGCTCCACCACGCTTACCACACCTGTCCGCGGGTTCTCCGCCATGGCACGCTCTACAGAAACCTGCCTGGAGACAGGGACTGACTCTCGTCCGGAAGAGGACTGGCTCTCAGCAGGCTGCCGGAGAGAGAGGATCATGAGAGGGGCTCCTGGTGGTCCTCGGTGACGGATCTCACCCTCCAGGAAACTGCACCTGTCCATGACGTAGGTCTCTCTGTCAGTCAGCTTAACCGTGGCCTGGCCAGATTTCTTCAGATGCAGCTTCCCATACCAGGTGTACATATGCTTCCACCAGCTGAGGAGCACCTCCGAAGTGTAGCCCATACTCTCTGCTTTCTCTCTCCAAGCAGCATGCTTCTGCTTGGTGTCCCTGTACATCCGGTGTCCCTTCCGCCACAGATAGTCATTCTCTCTCAGCCACTCCAGCACCTCATCCTTGTGTTCCTCCTCAATAGAATATTGCCTCCTCTCCCGTTGTCGCATGTGCCACTTCCTCCCATTGGCAGGACCAGATGGACTCTCATCAGAGGGGCTCCTAGGTAGTAGGGGCTGCTCCTGCACACCACCACCACCACCACCAGCAGCAAGATCATCATCATCATCATCATCAGCAGCAGCAGCAGCAGCAGCAGGACCAGGACCAGGATCAGCAGCAGCAGAGTAAGCACCAGCAGCGCCAGCAAGACCAGGAGCATGAGCAGGTCCAGTAGGACGAGAAAGACGAGCAAGACCAGGAGCATGAGCAGTACGAGCGGTACGAGCAAGTCCAGGAGCACGAGCAGGATGAGCAGGACCAGCAGGACGAGGAGCATCTTCAGCAGAGTAAGCACCAGCAGAAGCACCACCGCCAGGAGCAGGTTCAGCAGAGTTAGCACGATTAGAAACACCACCACCAGGAGCAGCTTCAGCAGAGTAAGCACGAGCAGAAGCACCACTGCCAGGAGCAGCTTCAACAGAGTAAGCACCAGCAGAAGCACCACCGCCAGGAGCAGTGCCAGAAGAAGCTCCAGCACCAGAAGAGTGAGCCCGAGCAGCAGAAGCCCCAGCAGAAGCAGAGTCAGGGACAGGGGGTGGGAGGGTGGCCCTGTCCCTCTTGCCAGGGATGGCGGCAGGTTGCTGAGCCTTTCGCTTCTTCCCCATGGTTGTGGGGTTGCTGGCTTGCAGGGAGGCTGGTAGGGAGGCTGGCAGGCACCAAGGCTGGCAGGAAGCCTGGCACCAAGGCTGGCAGGCAGGCAAGCACCAAGGCTGGCAGGAAGGCTGGCAGGAAGGCTGGCAGGAAGGCAGGCAGGCAGGCAGGCACCAAGGCTGGCAGGAAGCCTGGTACCAAGGCTGGCAGGAAGCCTGGCACCAAGGCTGGCAGGAAGCCTGGCACCAAGGCTGGCAGGAAGGCTGTCAGGAAGGCAGGCAGGAAGGCAGGCAGGCAGGCAGGCACCAAGGCTGGCAGGCAGACTAGCTGGCAGGGAGGCTGGAAGGCAGGCTGGCAGCAAGGCTGGCAGGCAAGCAGAGAGCAAGGCTTGCAGGGAGGCTGGCCAGGAGGCTGGGAGGCAGGCTTGGAGGCAGGCTGGCAGGAAGGCTGGCAGCAAGGCTTGCAGGTAGGCATTCAGGCAGGGCAGGCAAGGACTCGATGTATCCAGCAGCAGGTCTTTCCTCCGAATGGTGACCTGCTTGGGAGTTGCTTCCCTTTATATCCACGGGGCTTACGCAATGCATCCCCCCCACATGCGCAATTAACGCTCGGCATCCGTTCAGCTTCCGCTGTGCATCCGTTAGGCTTCCGCTGTGCATCCGCTTCATCCGCTATGCATCCGCTATGCATCTGCTAGGCTTCTGCTCTGCATCCGTTTCATCCACTGTGCATCCGCTGTATCCGTTCCGCGTCCGCTTTGCTGAGGCCCCCCGGAAGCCTAGCGGATGTGCCATCCACTCCCATCTGCTTCCATCCTCTGGGCTTCCGTTCCGCATCTGCTTTTCATCCGCTCTGCATCCTCCCCGCGTCCGTTCCTTTCCGTGTTATCCGCTCTGGTTATGCAAATTTTAGCCCCTTTTGAGAGCGGATAACAACGGATGGAACATTGTGCTCGTCCATTGTGTCCTTTTTACTGACGTTTTGCATCCGTTGGGCAGTGTGACAGGGCCTTAAGGCATAGAAATAATAACTTTCCATTCCAACTGTTTCATTTCAAAAGTCAGTGTTGCCAGGATTGTTTCCAACTTTTTAATAGTATTTCATCTCATAATTGTCTCTAATCACATATCCAAGATAAGCCTAAAACTACATTTGGCCTAAATATTCAGATTACTAAACTTAGGATACTCACTTCCAGAGTTTCAACATAGATATTTTAAAAGCATTAGGTACATGTGAAATTAATGCAGTGATGCACAAGTCTTTTAGCACTACTTTTTAAAACAACAGCAAGGGGACAGGCAGACTCTTTGTGTTCAAAAATTGTAATCTGTAATGTCTCAAAAGCCAAATGTTGTCCATGTTGTCCAAAACATGATATGGATGAAAAATATCTATCTCATAGCACTGCCCACATGATTTTCTTGAACTAAAAGATGAACTAAAATGTCATTTTTACAAAAGCTCAAAGTGATTTAAAGATTGAAAACTAGTTTTTTAAAAAATGAAAAATCCAATATTATGCTTTTTTCCCTGTTTCTTATAGACCACAAAAGGTAAGTCTTAAAGGAAAGAATGGTATCATTGGCCCAAAATAGTAGAATTAACACATCATTTCTTATATAATGAGGTAATGGAGTTAAAGTTGCAAGCAGTTTTTATGACCTCAATTTTAGATACAATTTAGATGATGGTATCTTCAACAGAACGATTTTCTCAAATAGTTCCAGTAGCACAAATTGATAGATGAATACTCCTAGCACAGCCTACTGATTAGCAATATTTCTTCCTTATAAGAGCTTCACAATCAAAACCTAACATGTCAACTTTGTAAGGCTTAAAAGAAATAAAAAACATTTCA
Source organism: Laticauda colubrina (assembly GCA_015471245.1). Classification (NCBI taxonomy): domain Eukaryota; kingdom Metazoa; phylum Chordata; class Lepidosauria; order Squamata; family Elapidae; genus Laticauda; species Laticauda colubrina. The sequence goes on along the minus strand of BLBF01000020.1, from coordinate 24,543,755 downwards.
TAGCAACTTAATCAAAGGTTGTAAAGTCACTGAAAATTCAATATGTGTTGGAATTCTCAGTTTTTTGCTTCACCTTTGGAGCCTTGTCCATAGACAATAAGCAACTCCAGATGCAGATTTTTTCTTAAGTATTCATTAGTATAATTAAGAAACACAGTGTACTTAGTATGCTACAAACTTGACTTCTATTCATCATCTTTCTCCATTATTTCTAAATTTGCTCTTTAGTCATTTCATTCTGAAGGTTTTGAAAAAAAACTTGCTTTCATTCAGTGCCGAACATGGATTAGAAGACTTAATTGAAATATATGATTTGATCAAATTTCCTTCAAACTGAATCCACTCCTTCATTGCTGTGCATACTCTAAAACATAATCATAATCAACATACTGTATATTAATTCACAGATGCATACAGTCTATAGAAAGTAGACTTTTATTGGTAAAGCCCCTGTCACACAGCACCAACGGATGGAAAGAGGATGTAAAATGGAGAGAAGCACTTGCCATCCGTTGGTTAACGCGATGCATCCGTTCTGTACTCACTGCATACGTTTTTCATACTCTCTGTCTGTCCAGTATCCGTCTACTGACATTTCATCCGCTCAAAAAGTTTTGAGCTGCACAAAACTTTTTGAGCAGAAAATGTATCGAACACGTCCGTTCTACATCCGCTATGCATACGGGGAACATCCGTTAGACATCCGTTGTCATCCGTTATGTATCCGCTATATCCACTAGGCATCTGCTATGCATACGCGCAAATCGCATCCACTCCAGCGGAAAACAGACACAGGGAGGAAGCGAAACGGACACGGAATGGACACACAGCGTTAGTATCATGGAAAGAGAAAGGATGAAAGTGGATGCAGCTTGCACAGAAAGCATTAAAATGGAAAAAACGTTCACATAGGGGACGTATCTGGGTTATTTAGGATGTCTGCAGGATGCCTAGAGGATGCAAAAGGACACTGAGCAGAAAACTTATATTTCCTATAAAAAGGGGGAGGAACTCACCTGGATCTCACTTTCAGTCCAGCAGCCCTGCTGTGCAGACCTCTTCAACCTTCATCTTGCTCTTGCTCTTCCACAGCATCCAGTCACCTCCACCATGGATCATCACACACTCCTTTTGGTAGCCACCACTGTTCTACAACAGTGCGAAGCCATCTACAGGCTCTTTCACCTGTTCTACGCGAAGAAAAGGAGACATCCAAGAAGTGTCTGGGTCCGAAGATGGATCATGAGAAGAACAGAGTACGGACTGTATAACAAGCTGATGGTGAAGCTGAGGAACAAAGACCCTCGTGCATTCCAGAACTTCAAGAGGAAGCCGCCAGCCATGTTTGACGAAGTTGTGGAGCGGCTGAGACCCAGGTTGACCAAGCAAAGCACCAACTTCTGGCCCAGTCAGGACCCTGGGCTCAAGGTGGCACTGACTCTGTGCCACCTGGCCTCTGGGACCATGAACAGGAGCATGCAGTACACCTGGAGGGTGCCACACAACACCATCAGCATTGTGGTCAGAGAAGTGGTGCAGGCCATCATCGAAGAATACCTAGAGGAGCTCCTCCAGTGTCCCTCCACTGAAGAAGGCTGGAAGAAAGTTGCAGAGAAGTGGTATCAGAGGTGGAACTTCCCCCACACGGTTGGAGCCATTGATGGCAAGCACATGGCCTGCAAAGCTCGAGCCAACTCTGGGTCCACTTATCACAACTACAAGGGCTCCTTCAGCATCATCCACTTTGCCATGGTCGATGCTGACTACAAGTTCATGTACATCGATGCTTCAGGCAATGGCTCATCTTCAGATGCCCAGGTATACAACACCAGTCACCTCAAGGAGGGGCTGGAAGGCAACCTCATCATGGGCTTCCCAGATCCAGACCCCTTGCCCAACGACACACAGGATGTGCCCTACTTCATTGTGGGGGATGACGCCTTCTCCCTCAGAACATACCTCACGAAGCACTACACCTCCAGATGCCTCACCCGTGAAGAGAGGATCTTCAACTACAGGCTGTCCAGGGCAAGGCGGGTGGTGGAGAACGCCTTTGGTATCCTTGCCAACAGGTTCCAGGTACTTCTCACCACCATGCAGCATTGCCCAGAGACCGTGAGGAGGATCATGGAAGCTTGCTGCATCTTGCACAATCTCATGTGCACCCGCTACCCAGTCTTGCAGAACAGGCTCGTGGACCTCCAACAAGGCAATGGGGACATGGAGCCTGGGGAATGGAGACAAGGGCGGAACCTGATAGATACTGTGGATGTGCAAGGCCCCAACAGAGCTTCACATGAAGGGAAGAATCAGCGCAACCACCTGAAACACTGGTGCAACTCCCCAGCTGGAACAGTGGAATGGCAAGACAGGATGACAGATGCTTAATTGATGCTTCCTTCAGCCTGTCTCATCACACGGATGAGATTGGGCCATGTATGTTGAGTGGCCCTACAATGAACAGGGCATTTAATAAAGAGTTGTGTTTATGTTGAAATTTGTGGATCAATGATTACGTTGTTACTGATAATAAAGGGCCAAAGGTGTGGCACCTGGGAGGGTGGACCATAAAGTCCCACTATGTTTGCACTGGAGATTTATCTATCCCACAGCTATTACCCATCCCACAGGTATCCGAACCCATTCCACAGCTATTACCCATCCAAGAGGTATCCTAACCCATCCCACAGCTATTACCCATCCCAAAGGTATCCCTGCCCATCCCACAGCTATTACCCATCCCAAAGGTATCCCTGCCCATCCCACAGCTATTACCCATTCCAAAGGTATCCCTGCCCATCCCACTGCTATCCTTATCCATCGCACAAGCATGCAAAGGCTTAAACCATTCCTAAAAGTTATCACCAAGACTTTATTTAATAAAATAAATGAAGCAAGTGTGTGAAGCAAGGATAATCTTTATTAATAACAAGCTGTAAAAGCAAAATGACCCAAGTGTCCCAAGCAAAGATAAAGTCAACAGGTAGCCACCCAGTCTCTGGCACTCTTCTCAGTCACTCTGAGGCGTGCCCATAGTCTCAGGGGTGAAGGGTCCAGGTGCTGTGGAGGTGGCTGCTGCTGGAGTGCTGGTCTGAGGCACCATTGGGGTGCCTGGCCCTGAGAGGACAACAGGGGACAGTGTTTTCAGAGAGCTGGCTCAGTCCTGTGATGTTGAGAGCCCCTTCCTCCATGACATAAGGTGTCAGCCCCAAGACCGATGACAGATGTTCTGAGGCCAGGCTTGGCTGTGGGGTGGAGGAAGGTGGAGTGTAGTGGGGATGTCTGGTCTGCAGCTGAGCGAGGTGAGACGTGGGTGGCATCTGTGGCATGGGTGGCATCTGTGGCACTGGTGGTACCGGTGGTGTTCGATGTACCTGTGCCTGGACTGGGAAGGGCTGCCTGTGCTGCTGGAGCTCCTGGTAGCTGTAGCCTTGGTAGGTGAGGGCCTGTGGAAAGCCCTGGAAGGGCAGTGACATCACCTGGGGTGGAGGAGCAGACCTGGCCTGGGTGGGAGCAGGTTCAGCTGGGTCTGGAGGGTTGTGAAGAAGACCGGTGATCCTGTCCATGATCACCTGGTACTGTGATTCGGACATGTCCAGGAGGGTCTGGTTGACGTAGGTGAGGAAGGGCTTGCGGTTGGAGGATGGTATGTCGGTGTGTACCAGCTGAGAGAGAAGATCTACGCTGCTTCTGATGGTGTCCCTGATCTCCAGCAGGGTAGTATGGCTCTGCCCCTCCGGTATGCCTCTCTGCCTGTTTCTGTGGAGGTGGAGCTCGGGGTGGATGTGGGTTGGTCTCTGGTGGCAGTGCCCTTTCCTTGCTCCCACTGCATGAGGGGGTCCTCCACGCGCTCCACCAAGGGGATTGCAGCTGTCGGGGGGGTCTCCATCGTGGGATGCTCTGCAGATACCTGCCTGGACACAGGAGCTCACTCTTGGCCAGAAAAGGACTTGCTCTCTGCGGGCTGCCTGAGAGAGAGGGTTGTCAGAGGAGCTGCTCCTCGGTGGCGGATCTCACTCTCCAAGAAGCTGCAATTGGCCATCACGTAGGTCTCTCGGTATGTCAGCTTGACCGTGGCCTGGCCAGATTTCTTGAGATGCAGCTTCCCGTACCAGGTGTGCATGTGCTTCCACCAGCCGAGGAGCACCTCTGAAGTGTAGCCCAGACTCTCTGCCTTCTCTCTCCAAGCAGCCTGCTTCCTTTTGGTGTCTCCATAGAGCCTGTGTCCCTTCCGCCAAAGATACTCGTTCTCCCTCAGCCATTCCAGCACCTCATCCTCATGTTACTCTTCGATGGAGTATTGCCTCCTCTCCCATTCTTGTTCTTGCGTATGCCTCTTCCTCCCTCTTGCATGGCCATGTGGGCCCTCATCAGAGGGGCTTCGAGGTTTGTAGGGGCTGCTCCACCACACCACCACCAGCAGCAGCAGCAACAACAACAGTATCAGCAAAAGCAGGACCAGCAACACCAGCAACACCAGCAGCACCAGCAGCACCAGCAGCACCAGTAGCACCAGGACGACCAGGATCAGCAGCAGCAGAGTAAGCACCAGCAGCACCAGGATCAGCACCAGCAGAGTAAGCACCACCAGCAGCAGTAGGACCAGCAGGACCAGGATCAGCAGCAGCAGAGTAAGCACCAGCAGCACCAGCAGCACCAGCAGCACCAGCAGCACCAGCAGGACCAGGACCAGCGCCAACAGAGTAAGCCCCAGCAGAAGCCCCAGCACCAGGAGCAGCTCCAGCAGAGTAAGCATCAGCACCAGGAGCAGCGCCAGCAGAAGCTCCAGCACCAGAAGAGTCAGCCCGAGCAGCAGAAGCCCCAGCAGAAGCAGAGTCAGGGCCAGGGGGTTGGATGGTGGCCCTGTCCTTCTTGCCAGGGCTGGCAGCAGATGACAGAGGCTTTGTCTTCTTCCCCATGGTTGTTGGCTGGCTGGAGCTGTGTCTGGCAGCAGGTCTTTCCTCTGAATGGTGACCTGCTTGCGAGCTGCTTCCCTTTATATCTGCAGGGCTGATGCAATGCATCGTCCCCGCATGCGCAGTGAACACTTTGCATCCGCTAGGCATCCGCTAGGCATCCGCTAGGCTTCTGCTCTGCATCCACTTCATCCGCTCAGCATCCGCTCTGCATCTGTTCCTTCTGCTGCGTATCTGCTTCACTGTGCTCCCCCGAAAGCCCTGCGGATGTGCCATCTGCTTCCATCCGCTTCCATCCGCTCGGCTTCCATGGAGCATCCGCTTTACATCCTCGCTACATCCTCTCTCCGTCCGTTCCTTTCCGTTGTTGTCTGCTCTGGTTATGCAAATTTGGGGTACTTTTGAGAGCGGATAACAACGGATGGAACCTTTCCTCGTCCACTGTGTCCTTTTTACATACCTTTTGCATCCGTCGACTTATGTGACAGGCCCTTAACTAGGATCTGATTAAAGAAAAATAACTCCTTAAGCTTTTAATTTTGGAAGTTTATGAATATTATTTATCTGTTGGTTAACTTTTGCCAAAAAAGAATGCTGCTAATGTTTAGTCTGTATTTATTTCCTAACATAATTCAGATTTCTGATAATGCCATTTTAGTTGCCACCTCTGGAAAGAAGTCAATTAAATCCTGAGAGTTCTCTTTCTTAATATACTTCCCTTCCAAATTATAAATTGCCTTTGGTTGCAAAGGCAAATTGCACAACAAATACCATGCTGATGTTTTCCCTCTATTTTCTTAAAAGTTGCCCTTGTTTTTCAATCTCCTTCTCACAATGATGATGAATTTTCTTTTGTTGATGGCTTACAGTTTTCTCTATGCCATTCCAAGAAAGTACAGGCTGTCGGAACTGATGTTGTGTCTGTTACATATGTTTATATCACATTTAACTTTTCTATGTGACTCTGCTTTCTTTCAGAGAGAAAAGTGGCTTCTACACAATGGCTTCCCTTGGAATTTTACTGAAGGGTAGAAAGTCAGGAATCTAATAGAGTTGATTGTATAGTGATGGAGGGTTAATTCGAATAGCCAAGTACAGGCACCTCATAAATAAATAAATATAATCGCTAGATTCCAAACCCCCTGTATGATAATTTCCCAATGTTTGATTCAAAAAAACCAAACACAAGTTATTTTCCATGAAATGGTGCGTTTGTGTGTGTATGCATGTGATGTGTGTATATGCGTGTGATGTGTGTGTATTAAAAAATGATACCTAAAAATTGTTTGGGACTATGCCAGAGGTATTTGTCCATTCTCATAAAATATGTCAGAATATTTCTGTAGAGAGGTAAGAAGACAAAGAATTTCTGCTAAGCCATGCTATCTTTGTTAAATGAAGCTACAGTTCCGGTGTCAGGAAACTCTATTTTATTGATGCATGTAATGACGTGTTTGGGCAGCATCATTAAGCTTTGTGAGGTATCTGAAATTATGGTCTCCTGTATTTTGGGCCCATAAAAATAATATATTGCCTACCCTGTGTATATCAATGAGTATAACATATGCTTTTTGTCTTTTGTAATCTAAAAGGAGCTGTACAGTGAAGGAATAAGAGAAGAAGATTCCTTATTGCAGAATATCTCTCATTTTAGATTTAAACCTTATTCCACTATATTTCAAATATAGAGAGTTCAGGGGTGTGCTAAATCACTTCCTCTTTCCCTGTGCCTGGGAAATGATTCCTTTCTTAGCACTGAGACCACTCTAGGGATTTTAAAACAATCATTGTGCTTAAATAAAGAAGAGAGATTCCACAGAACAGTGCCAGTTTCATGGGGAAGGAATTTGGTTGAACTGCCTAGATACATGGAAGATAACCTCAGACCTATCAAACCAAGTGTGGCAAAGCCAACTATAGAATTTTATGTGCTTTATATAGCAGAGGTGATATTCATCAGGTTCTGACCAGTTCTGGATAACCACTAATGGAAATTTTGAGTAGTTTGGAGAACCAGCAAATACCACCTCTGACTGGGCCCACCCCCATCTATTCTCTACCTCCTGAGTCCCAGCTGATTAGCTGGGTCTTCTTTTGTTGCCTTGCACAAGAGAATGGACCTGGAAAGCAGGTGAGTGGGGTGGGGGAGGGAATAGGATTTTGCAGTATCCTTCCCCTGCCATGCCCACCAAGCCACACCCACCAAGCAAAGCCATCTCCCACCAAGCCACACCCACAAAACCGATAGTAATTTTTTTTGAATCCCACCACTGCTTTATAGCTCCTGGGAGTCAACTTATAAAACTCAAAAGCTTAAATGAGGATCTGATCTGCTCAGGAATAACATGATACACACACACAGAGAGATTGATGGATTGACAGATTGTATGACTGCAATATTGCATGATTTTTACTTAGCCATCATCATCCCCATCACCCCATCCTTTCTTCATCGCTTTTTCTTCTCTTCCTCTTTCTCTCACACAATCAAAAAAACTAATTTAAATCTAAGATATTCTCCCAAATACAGGATGAACAGGCCACAACAGGCTCTTTTACTGACCTGCTCATATATTACTGCCTCCATGTCATACCCAGCACAAACCTGGGACAATTTAAATGTATCCTTAGCTGTTCTGGTATTAAAGTATTTTCTCTTTAACAGAAAAATGTTAACATTTCTCTAAAAAACATTTCATGCATGTTGGGGTAGTTTTAACCTGGGGTGTCTCCTCCAATCATTTTGTTTGTATCACAATCAGGTGACCCCATAGAAATAGAAATCAGCTCAACAGCTGTTGGCTATTGTAATATGTACATATTTTGTCATGGTACCTGAGCATTGTCTTGAAGGGCCATTCCGTTTTACTTCTCTTGGTCTCTGAGCTATGAGACAATCTTAGGATAGCACGAAGACCTGTACAATCAGAATCCAACACTCTGCTGACGTTAGTGCTCCATTGATCAAAACAATTTGTATAAATCATCAGTCTTACCTGCCTTTTTCTACTTTCCCATTCCAAGTGAATGAAAGTGATTGATAAATGTTTTTCCCATCAGTTAGGAAGATTCATTATGTAATGTCTGAAGCTTATTTCTCACCTTCTAAGATAGCTCCATATAAATCATATTTTGGTAATCCAATGGATGCAAAACATAGACGTAATTCTCTTTTGGATTAATTTTGTTCCCATGTTAGTTGAAATCAGTAATAAAAATTAGCTGTTGCTAAGACAATGATAAATACAAACACATAGAAAAGCCATTATGACTTTGCCAAATTCTAATATAATCCATCTACTCTGAACATCAGTTTCCTTCTCCCCAAAAGCATTTCTACCTCATCTGGTTAAACATTTTGATCTTATACCTTAACTATTCCAAAAGCACCCCAAGTATATATCCAGGACTTTCATAGTGTCCCATGACATCAATAAAATGTCATCTGCATACAAGATGATATTCTCCAACAGTTTCAAATAGAAAACCAGGATGGGTGATTTGAGGCAACTCATAAGATATATTTAATGGATAGAGCAAAAATAATAATAATAAAAATCCTCCATTACCACTTTCTGAGAGAGTTTAGGCAAATAAGAACAGAGTCACCATATCACCAGGAGGAGCTAGACAGGTGGCCATTCAAACAATACAGTCCCTGGTATCAGAAGCTGCTGAAATATGTAACTGTATTTAATAAATATATAAATAAATCTGTCAATTTCCCTGTTACATGATCAGATCTGTTACTGTCTCCAAGTGGGCATGAATTAAGATCAGAACAGACCGAAAGAAAAAATATTACATTTCTTTTCACGATGTTCTTTGAATTTACAGATAGAAAGATCCAGTTTCAATCACCAGCTTATTCAATTGCAACTGGATATAATCTGGATTATCAGGAAAGTCTTCCAGAGAAATATTAGCTACAGTTAAAAAAAAAAGGACGCAATGTATACGTGTGTTTGCCAAAAGATTGTGTACTTCAAATCTTTTTAATTGAATTTCTCTCAGTGTTTTTGCTCCTAGAAGAACATAATATTTTCATTGGAAATTACTACTGATTGATTTTGCCTTTGCTTTGATATTGTCTCTGCAATTGGAGAAAAAGTTATTTATTTATACGTAATTAAAACTCTATCTTTCTATGCATTCACCTGGGTTGTTATAGTGTAAGTTCACCCCAGGCATATCAGCAAATTTTTCTCTAAAAAAACCTTAACCACTCCAAAGCTAGGATAAATTGCTTAAAGAGGTCAATTAAGCAACAAGATTTCTCACAATCTTCTATCAAATGTGTGATTCACCTTAGCATTCCTTATAAGTCCAGGCTGCAGGTGAAATCAGAAATTAAGTTAATTCAACAACCAGCTTAAGCAAGTTATGGGAATGCTTAAATTGAACAAATTTATTTATAAATTGAACAGGGGAAGGTACTAATAAAATATGACATTTAAATGAAATGTAAGTATTTTGTATTTGCCACAAGATTTTGATGGACTTTTAAATTTTTTTTAAAAACATATAAAAGTTATCCTAAACTATTTCTACAAAAGGAGTAAGTACTCACATAGGTATGGATACTTATTCTTGATCTCAGATATACGCATACACCCATGCACACGGGTACATTACACTTTCCACATGTAGACATACACAAAAATATGCAACATCTATCTATCTATCTATCTATCTATCTATCTATCTATCTATCTATCTATCTATCTATCTATC